>JAQQZR010000035.1:9730098-9740471 GCA_030068235.1 Notoglanidium macrostoma | reverse complement strand
CATGGTTGTTGTTCAATAATAAAATTATTCCTCAAAAATACAACTTGCCTAATAATTCTGCACTCCCTGTATATCCATACACACACACACACATTATCCGATGTACGTTTACTGCTCTTTTTCGCATAGAAACACTTAATTTCGATATTTGAGGCTTGTTTGCTTTACAGCATTTCTTGCACACTAGTGTTCATCCTCACATCCATTGTGAAACACTGAAATATAGTTGACTACTAGTTCACTCTTATGAAAATAGGAAAAATGAAGATAAATTTATACGAACGTATAGGTGCGTTAAGGTTTGCGTCAAAGGGCCGTTGATTATAAGAATGTTGTGATAATTAGTATAGCAACTAATTTTGCATAGATAAATAAAAACAGATCCACATTTACCTGTTTGTCCCTGAAACCATAGCGGATGTAAACCTTTGCATCTCAACACCAGATACTTAGAGTTGAGTGCACAGGTGGGAATCTTAAATAGCTATCGTTCAGTGAATGAATGCTAGTGTGTGTTGAGGGTGTGTTTGAACCCGAATACCTCAGTAATCTGCAGATGCTGCTTCTGTAGCTGAGTCGCTGGCTAGCTGCCGCTATGCTGGGTGGAATGGGCGGCCTGGATGGGAAATAGAGCAGCACGACTGCGAAGAGGACTGCAATCATCCCAAATTCTGCACAGGTAGACGAAACGGACAAGAGTTTCCTCCATTATAATCTCGCAGAATTGATCAGACTCAAAGAGAAGCCTGTTAAGTATACTTCGTAAGCATGTACGGTTAAGTATGCTATTTCAGACGTTAAATTACACCATGAGAAAGAAGAATCCCAAGCAACATCCTTAACAGCCGCATTCATCTTGAGTTAACTAGGAGGTAGGAAGATTTATTACCCTCACGCACAGTAAGGAAACACATAACGAGGCGAGTGATCATCTCATTAACCCCGCAACAGTCACATCCGCAATAAGTAATGCGGCATCCTCAAATTTTGGGATGCTACGGTTTATGTCTCTATCAGTCACGGTGATCATCTCTGTGTTTTAGAACACAATCCTGGTGAATCATCAGAACTGATTGATCAGAAGGTGTTGCGTTCCCAGAATGGCAGCTCTGACGGAAGTAATCACAGTAGCTGGATGTAATATAAAAGAAAGGTTTAAACAAATAATACTTTCTCGTTTCTATAGTAACGGCTAATTCACAGGGACGCTCTGCATGATCAAAGACTATGGACATGGATAAAAAAAAAAAAAAGCGTCCTTATTTAACAAAGCAAAACATATAGTCGTTGATATGATGAAGCTTTCTGGAAGGAGAAGTTAATTTAACATTTATGGAGGGAGCTTCCACAACATTATATGTAATTATAAACAATTAAAAAACAGAATAGGTCCTGCATTAATAAATTAAAGATCACACGCAAATCGATGGTCCATAAGAGGAATAAAACACTTCCGGATGTGCTGTTATAGGAAAATAATCGACTGCCAGGCAGCAGGTTGCACCTCTTCAGGACGCAGCAGAGCACATTGATTATTTTCCCACAACAGCACACCTTGTCGTATTTTCTTCCTTACACAGGGTCGACCACGACGTGCACTTTTGTGTTTTCATGTACTAATGCAACAGTAAGCAGCTCCTTTTCTTACCGCTAACTTTAAAGAAGATAAAAAGTATAGTAAAACGTATCTAAAAGCTGCGATACAAAGATTCCAGTAAAACCATTTCGTCTATTTTAAAAAAAAAAAAAAAAAAAAAAAAAAGGATTTCGGATCTAGAAGGCTTTATTATGCGGACACACTGCCAATGCTTCCCTGCCAATGGGCTCCATCCACATGATAAAAAAGGAAACAATTTTCTTGGACACGATTTGAGTTCATTTTCAAACAATAGCATTTCTGTGAAACTGCCCTTGTCTGCGATTATGAGTTACTCTGATGTTTATTTTAGGGAAGACTGACTCAAGTCCAAAAGTGTTGTATAATATTTTTTCCTCGGAGGGATATGTCAAAATATAGGAGTTCATTCCACTGCCTAGTGTTGCATATGGTTGGACATTTGCTTCTGATTTCTAAAGCTTAAAAGAATTTGTTCTTTTTTTTTTCTTAATGCTTTGCAAATGGAAGAATCTTTTACATTTAAGCAAGTCAGTGCTTTATTCTGTTTCAGGGCTAGATTTCTTTCTTCCTTAAACACTTTAATTTTCTGAGTCAGTTAAGCAGGACAATAGCAGCCTCTCCTTTAAGTACAGGTGAAGTCTAATGCTGGGGAGATCTTTGTTTTTTGTATCTGGATCAGGAATGAGACTGCTTTTCAGGGCAGGGGGGGAAATGGCAGTGGGTTTTGTAGATTCAAAAGAGACAGTACTTCACCTGTGTAGAGAACAAACTGTATCCTGTCTCTGATGTGCCCTGGGTCCCAGTGGGTGACGCTGTTCACTATCTCCGTATCATTGGGTGCTGGTACAGCCAGAGGACCGATCAGGAAGGAGCAGGCTGCGCCGAGGTAACCGACCAATGACGCGACAGCTGTGGCTGTAGCCCTTTGATCTGGAGCAAACCATGTAGTGGAGAGTAGAGGGCCGGCACTCATAAGGGTTGGACCGGCTAAACCATTAAGCAGCTGCCCGCCGTGAATTAACCTGAAAATGAAAAAGAAATAAATTCTTCGATTCATTCCAATTCCACCTTTAATAAACGTACCAACATAAATAAAGAACATATTAATTATCTCCATAGAGAGCCACATTGACCCAGGATGCAATTTCAGCATAGCAATTATTAAAACATTTACATGAACGCATGTCAGCAAAAGTCTTGCAAAGAAATGCAGTAAAGTAAAGATGCAAAAACAATGAAATGAATTCTTTCTACTTAAAAGAAAATACTACAATATGCAGTAAACTAAAAGGCTATATTTTCTGTGACGACGCTCAGCTTTTTGATTTTCTCAAATAGTAATCCCAGATGCAATTTCTGCAGCTTTATAAGAAGTTAGCTGGAAGGTTTTACTGAGCATCATGGAGAATCTGCCACGGTTCTTCTGGAGACTTTGCCTCGCATCTGTAATAGACAACGGTCTCAGAAGGCAGGACTTTCGACTTCTTCTACATCTCAAATATAAATATCTTCTATGGATGCTCGCTTTGAACAACCTTATAAGATAGCATTTACTGTCAGCACGTGGTGTAATTAAACCACAGTGTTAGCTAGTTGACTAACAGATGCCTCAAATATTTCTTGCTAACTTTTCAAAAATCTAAGTGGAAAAAAGCTTCCAAAGTTTACATTTGTATACAAATTCACTTTTCTTTGAAGCTCAGGCCACCATCTTTTTGGGATGCTTGAGGGAGCTGCTGCAAAGATTTCTTTGTAAAAGGCAGCATCGGTGCTGCATCGGTGATGCCTTTAACTGGGAGCAGTTTGAAGGCATCTTAGAAGACAGGAAACGAGAATTTGATTAGTTTGGAATGGTCCTTGATCCCTCGCTGTCTTGTCAGACACCCTTCCGAGACAGCATTTTCCCCATTTCGAACGCACCCTTTCACTACATATTCATTTATGTGCGTATAGACAGACAGACAGGTATCTCAGCAGGTCAGAATAACTGCTGCTGTATGCGTTGACTAAAGAAAAACTATTTTTCCCCTGTATGTGTGGATTGGAGAAAAGAAAGCCTCTGCAGGGAGCTTCCTGATGGTTTTGTGTTTCTGACTAAACTGGGCCATCACCTGTCCCCAGTGCACAGTGTGAAAGCCGCCACAGATAACAGCACCGAATCCCTTTCCATCTGCTGCAGCCGAAACAAACAATTTCAAGCTGAAGCCAAGGAATGAATGCACAGTATGCTACAGAGCAAGACATTCAAATGGTTCGTGTCTTAAGAGTACCGACGGCACATAAATCAAACCTGTCATTTTACACAGTTATTTCTTTTTAGATCTTTTATTAAGGGTTCGAACATACCGTTTCAAGACATCGCAACAGAAAATTCAAGCGTGCTATAGGCAACAGTGCTGACTTTAAGTAAATGAACATAAATACGCATTTCAGCCAAGTGATTTTACACAGTTATACCCAGAATCAATACTGTAGTATGAGAACATCACGGACATTTTCTTGAAGTCTCCCCTTTTTTTAATCTCTAAGTAGTGGCAGTTAATGTGTTTACATCATAGTACTGGGGGGGGAAATCAGATGTTGGCTATAATTCCATGAACACATTTATGAGCACTTCAATAAGCTGAATGGGACAAAGATCTGGGGAAAAAAGCAAGTCAATAATCAATAATCTGATTTCTATTAGTATAGACATGATCGCTAAGATTGTTAGTAGTGTCGCCAATTTTTCAAACACTATGTTTGAGCTTCTTAATGTGCACAGTCTTTATTTTTATACCACGGCGCTGTGAATCTGACTGGTCAGGAGGCTGATCGGAACAGCAGCTCGGACAGTAATTCCACCTGACAGGTTTATATTAATGCGCCTGTTCAAATCTGTTATCGTTTCTGTAGTAACAACTTAACACTGGGACTTGCACGGCAGATGCTCCATATAAAAGGATTTTAAAAACATGCGTATGGTGAAGCTTTCTGTGAGGAGACCATTGTGCTCCATTGTAGCAGACAGAAGTAAAGCTGTAACTTTCAGTTTCCAGCCACAAAAGAGACTTTGGGGTTTCATGTGACAAGTTGCATTTGTTTGCATTATTAACTTCGCCAAAATTAATCTCTGGATTAATAATGCTTAATAATAATAATAATTAAAAAAAAAAGTTCTCGTGTTATAATGCTTGTGGTTTAACAGCTATAAACAGAACGTTAGACGTACACGGCACGGTCAAACGTTTGTGGACACCTGACCGTCACACCCATACATGCTTGTTCACAGTTCATCCTAAAGGTGCTCAGTGGGGTTGAGGTCAGGGCTCTGTGGAGGACATGCGAGTTCTTCCACACCTACAGTACCTTGGCAAACCAGGTCTTCATGGAGCTGGCTTTGTGCACAGGAGCACTGTCATGTTGGAACAGGATTGGGCTCCTTAGATCCAGTGACGAAAAAAAATCTCAAATCTCTACAGCATGCAAAGACATCCTCTATAATTGTGCGCTTTTATAGAGTTTTTGATCCGACAGTTTGGATCATGTCAAATAATGTTATGTCTTTTTTTTTCCAACAATTACTCTTTACATAAAACATTTTAAGGCAGATCCAGGTGGGGAAAAAAAAAACGAAATTCAGCTTGTAGTACAGGCTACAGCAATGAGATATGACTGCATTTGGTGAGCCACCATTCCAGCTATAGTGTAGTGACACCTCAATCACCAGACTTAGTCACTATCTCACAGCTGAAATCAAAATCCATAGCTGTACACAAAGGCAAGTCTTCCCTGCAAGCCCAATCAATAACAGCACTGATCTACTCCACAATCTTCTCAGCAAAACTTATCTCAGCCTCAAATTCTTTCTGTTGTAGGTCTTTGTGCTTTAATATTTAACACCCTGTTTCCCTGACGGGATTTAATCCTACCTACAGTACACGCTATCCAGTTGAAACCTACATGTTGCAACACTGGTGCTCAGGATAAGGCTTATCATCATGGTAATACACTCCTTATAAAGAAATGGAGTCGTAGACGGGTTTTGGATAAAAGGCAGATGGAAAAAGAGCTTCCTCTGAAAAAGTAGAGGCCTTTGATATTTGCATATCATGATTCCAGATCCCAAAACCAAAGCAGGGAAACTTGAAGACTCGTCCCGGGGATCGAACCCAGGACCTTCTTGCTGTGAGGCGACAATGCTAACCACCACACCACCGTGATGCCCAATGTTACATAATGTTTAAAAAAAAAAAGAAAAGGCTACGCTAATTATGGCACTGATCCAGAAGATAATGATGGCAGATGTAACCCTTAGGATCGAGGCAGAGACCACAGACTCCAATTCACCGAGCTGATTCACTTCCATTCTAATTACTGCATGACACAAGTTCATTGTGTGACCTCAAGCACCGCGGTATGATCCGTCTCCAGCATCAGCTGACACGCGAGTGTAAATTCTGATACAGCAGCGTGGCAGAGGACAAGCTTAAATAAGGAAGGAGCGAGTGAGCAGGAGTCCGCGTGAGAGAGCCTGAGTGCAGAGGGAACGTGGCAATTTAGACGGAGATTATTAACTTGATAAATATCGATAAGCGGCAGCAGAGGAAGTCTCAATGCACTCTGATTAAACTGCTTTTGCGTGGAATGTGTCCATTAGTGCACTCTAATTGCACCTAATTGTCCCCTACTGAGAGAAATCCCGTTTCAGCACTAGCGTTAACATGGATGGCTGGTTGTTCATTTTACATTTATGTCATTTGGCAGAAGTCCTTATCCAGAGCGACTTACTTATACAGCTCATTCATACAATTAAGCAGTTGAGGGTTAAGGGCCTTCCTCAAGGGCCCAGCAGTGGGAGTGCTGGGAACTCAATAGTCTATAGTGATCAACCACTGAGCCAACCTTGTTCAAATTGCTCATATCACTGGCCTATAAAGATAAAAGCTGTAAATAAATCAATGAATAATATTTGCATACTACAGCGCTACTGAATTCTTGATTCGGATTGGTCAGGTGTTTTCTACAACAGCATGGCTCCCACAACGCTTCCTCTGTTTCTCGGTAACATGACGAGCTGCATTTTGTTTTGTTGCAAGAGAAAGAAACAAAGCAGGGCAGGTGAGAGAATGACTGTTCACAGCTGTTACAATGCAAGAGCTTGCAGGAACGACCTTGCTTCTCAGATGTTCCACGATATTGAGCAGATAGAATGTATGATCATCTTTAATAAATTAAAATATTGTAATAGTTGTCAAATGTCTGTAGTGTGAGGTGAATAAAACATTTTGGGACATGCACTTATTGGACAACAATCCACTTTTGGATGGAAAAAGGAACACCACATGTTGGCCTGCACCACGTCACCTGTTGTGGCACACATGTTTACACACTATTAAATAAAAACACATCAGACAGAATGTCTAGCGAATGCTTGAGATTCGCTGTTAGATGTAATAGCTTGTCATTTGAAGTCATGGAGGTCAAGGTGGCGTGACAACATGGTTAAGGCCAAAATAATCAGCAATTCGACTACAGCACCCTGCACTTCATTCGTTAATCAGAGGCTGTGCGTTCTATTTGCATACATTTGCTGTAACCATAACAATCTGCTTTGATTTGAGAGCAATCACTGGCATTCCCAATCAGCAACCACCGCAATAATAGATTTTCTCGTGCCTTTGCAGCACGGACTCAGACTCGAGTGTTTCCTCTACAGGGAAGACTGAGACAGCAGTGGATTTCTCCGAACAGAAAAGAAGGTTTTCAGAAAAACCTCCGATTCAAATCCATCTGCGAAATCCAAATCCGACCCATGAGAATTCCATGAAAATGGGCTCCGCAAACATTACATGCTTCTTATATACGTATTCCTCTCGCTGAGGAGCACGCTCTGACATCTGCCACCAATATCTGCAGCAATTCCTTTCCAAGTGCATGCCTCTACTGATCTCAAACATGCGGAGAGTGCATTGTTGAAACGGACGTCGCTAGGCGGATGAACCAAATCGAAAAGAGCACATCATGTCCGAATTGAGTATCGTTCCCCTTCGCTGAGGCTCTTGATACAGATATTCGCTACTTTTGAGACAAGCACAGGGCAGCACTAGTTAAGAATGGACCTCGGCTCACTCTCAATGCAAGTGCTGACACCTATTGGTGGAGAAAGGATTTCTGTCTCCTGTTCTGTCAATTTCTCTTTTCATTTAAATTCCCATTAACATCACAGAGGCTTAGCAGCTGTGGAAACCTGGGCTTCTAACACACAGTTCACCATACACACTGTTTCAACACCTCCGCTTAGATATAAATAAGCGAGCTGGCTTAATCGCGGGCTTAGAAACACATGAAATAAATTCACAGCATAGGGTGAAGTCACACTTTCTGCAATGCAAGCATTGTAACACCACTGCTGGGTGTGAATCAAAAAGCCTAGCACAAACAACGAACAATCATTTCATTCTCCGCAGCAGACAGCATTCATACAAAACATTGTAGCAGAATGCGTAATGGAGGCAGATGCTAGTTCTTGGCTTCTTCGTGTTTACTGCGCTCAATAATAAAGCAGCATTATCTGTGTGCACCTTAAAACGTTCATTCGTAGCGTTAACTCGTTCGGTCAATCGATGGTCTTGACGACGACAACAACGACGTAAAAAAAAACAAAAAAACTCTGTACTGTGTCTCATAACGAAGGCAGATATTCTTCAGCAATGATTTATTGGCACCTGGGGCTCACGTCGTTCTTAAATCAATGTTGGTTGGGACGGAGAAAGCCTCGTGGTCCTTGTTAAACAAATGCATTTCCAATCCAGACAACTTCTTATATACAACCGGAGAGCCTTGTTGATGCGCTGTTGATTAAGAATGAAATCTTCGGACTTTTAATTAACTCGGCTAAATATTTGAGGCGAGTAATTGAAATCGCTATTCATATATTCCTTACGGCATATGCTGAGATGAAGACAATAGTAAAAGAAAAAAAAGAAAAAGAAAAAAAAGCATCTGGCGCCATTTTAAATGCAGACAGCATTAAAAGTCATGTAGTACAAGTTAGAGGTGCGTGTTGGGGCTGTCAAAGACAAACACGTACGGAGAACTGACAGGAAGCGGTTTCAATCGCGGTGGAAAAAATAACATTATGCCACATTAAAGATGCATTTGTTTCAGCCTTCTGCTAATGTTGAACTGAATTATTAGCTCTTACAGATATTTGAATATTAAAATTAGGCAGAAGGCACATCTCTAATTAAAACACAAGCCTACAAACACATCTGACAGCTAAAGAAATTCCTTGAACAGCGATGGGAGTCAATCTTGAGCCTAAAACAGACCGTCCCTGTACTACTTCCTTTTCTGTAAGTAAGAAAGGACAAAAGCACCTTGCATCTGAAATTCAATCCAATTGATTCCAGTAGTCTGTAGCAGCAACGTTTCAATATCAGACACTCCAAATCCAAATCCATCATTAGACATGTGATTTAATAAGCAATTATACACAGAGGTGTGATGTCATGTTAGGACTTGCATAATACGAAATAACCTTAATCAGAGATGCAATAAGAAATATTCAGCATTTAGGTCTAATTCCATTTTACACTATTGCACGTTATTGGTTTCAAATGAGTAGAAATGAGACACCCGTAGGTAGTTAGTTCCCATTACGGTCAACCACAACTGAGCTTAACTACTGAGGCATGGCATGTGTTCGTCTTAAAACGTTTTATGATCAGAGTAAAGTGTCTTAATAAATGTCTGTTTTTAATATGTTACCGTTTCCTCACTTACTCCTGAAGCTTTTCTCATTTCATACAATCAGTTTATTTTCAGAGAGGTGGTAAATAACGAAGGAATAAAACATGACCGGGCATGCGGTAACGGGCAAACGCGCCATGATGGGGTGGTGCGATGCAGCCCGATGCACGGCGAAAGGCTGATTCCGCCAGGAAATTGATTCATTTCAAATCACAGCGAGTCCCGCAGTGGTTTTATTCCCCTTATAAAACAGCAGTTTGCCAAGCATTAAATGTGTTTCTTCATTAAAGAAAAAGACACAACATACTTTTTTATCGGTTCACTGCTACATTTAATGTTGTGGAATTTCTGAGAAACAACTTGGTTAGTGTTATCGTTTTACAGCAGCTATAAACAATCATTTACTCACTTTCCTGAGGTTATTCACATATAAATGCAGTCTATTACAATGAAGCCACAAAGTGCAGTGAAGTTTTGCAAACCGAAAAGGAACGACTACAGCCTAGACTACTGCAAACTGCTGACTCCTTCCATTAATATTAAACAAATGTCTCCAAGCGTCGTCATATTGACCATCGTACATTTTACCTTGTTTAATATCAAAACTTAATGTGTTAACTCCTTTTTACCAAAAAAAAAAAAAAAAAAAAAAAAAAAAAAAAAAAAAAAAAAAAAAAAAAAAGGGGGTTTTGGGGTGTGTCTGTGCTCAGCATTGAAAGTATTTGTGATGTCATACTCCACGCCAGTTGTTGATAAAAAATAGACACTCGATGCTTTAAGAATTTGCAGTTTATCCTAAGTACTGTATTTCTTTTTATTTTTATTTTATTTTATTTTTTATAAACTGGCCTACTACTTTAACATTTATAGTTTTATTGTGGCAGCTGTATATGGCGTTTTACTAACGAATAAGCTCTGCTGTGCATTTTATGCCTGTCACGAGTATGCAGTGGTTAGCACTGTCGCCTCACAGCAAGAAGGTCCTGGGTTCGATCCCCGGGTCACCCAGGGTGCCTTTCTG
>JAQQZR010000035.1:9697337-9719834 GCA_030068235.1 Notoglanidium macrostoma | reverse complement strand
CTCGCCCGAAGATGCTGGGATTGGCTCCAGCTTCCCCGCGACCCAGATGGATAAAGCAGTATAGATAATGGATGGATAATTGATGCATATTTGTCAATTTTATTACAGCAGACTAAATGACATCTTGATGAAATGTTTACTTGTGTTCTTGTTTGTGCACAGGGCCTCAAAGTTATACAAGTCCTATAAATTTCTGTGCTTCCATTTAGCGATGCACGGTTTTGAAAAAGAGCTCTAACTTAATATTATTGTTATTATTGTTATTATTATTATTATGATTATTATTATTATTTCTTTATTTACATAGGCAGTAGGAGCTGTTAGTATATGGACAATTGTCTCATCCAGGGTGTCTTGGGATAACCCTGATCAGGATAAAGTCATAACTGAAGACGGATGAGTGTATATTTATAAATGAGATGTAAAAATGTCCTGTATCGACAATGAAATTTACATGCTGCATGCACGCACTGAAAACTGTTTTCCCAGTAGTCGAGGCAGTAAGAATTTGTCAGACAAAGCTGCCATTTTGATTTGAACATTATAGTTATTAGAAGTGTATATTATAATGCCAATATTACATTCTGGCAAGCTCACAATTCTCACATGCCTGTAGAGCAAGTCCTGAATATCATTTAAAAATGCAAGCTTGAAATGTTAGGCTCAGAGAGTTTGCTCAAAGGTGTCCTGTTGTGCAGCGCTGACAGGAGATGGATCATTTGTTCCCTCTACACAACAATGGTAGACATTTCCAATATTGCGTTATTTAATTTGACTGATGAATCAATTTTCTTTCACTCCATACCAGACAGAAATCAACTGTACCAAGATGCAATTTTGTGCCACTTACAGAAAGCTTTGAACAGTGGATGATTAAAAGTTTGTGTCATTACAATGCACTTTTGATTGAGGTAATGTTAGGATATTTCATTCAAACATTGTGTCGAATCAATAAGTAGTACATTCAGAAGGAGCAGATACTGGCTTCAAATTGACACTTCTATGTGAGGCCCCTTCTATGGCAGTTTTCCTAACAAACTAGATCTACCTGCGTCCTTTAATTCTATCTTTCATTATTTTTCATCAGCTCCTCTCTTTGAGACAGAATGCTCATATGTCGAAGCAACCCTTGCAGAGTTTCTGTGTTGGACGAGGGGAAGTGACGCCGCATCTGTAGGCCCATTTGCTGAGTATCCACTTGCAGAGTACTGGGCTTATGCAGACTACAAATATATTGCCCTTCTTTTTCAGGACAAGACCGCCATGTTTGAGGTAAAACAACATACAAAGTGAATTTGCATACATCTCTAATCAAACAGACTCCGTTTTAAAGGCCCACTATGTAAGATTCAGTTGTTTGCACGTATTAGAACATACAATGGCCTTCATGTGCTTGTACGTACTTCCAAGTGCTTACATTCACAATCCCATGTATTTCTCATGATGAATAAAAAGTATGAAAATTTAAATTAAATTAAAATGAAAAATGTGCATTCTCAAACCTGTTCGCCAGCTCCAACAAACACTCGTTCCTCTTCTTTCTTCTTTGTTTTCCTTTCATCTTCTTTGTCTTGCTTCTTTCTGGATTCACGCTGCCACTTGTAAAAATGCGAAACATGGAAGGCGCTCTTTAGAGAGGTTTGTCCATTCCGAGCTACTGTAGCGGCGCAACATGGTGACCCGCTCCCCATGTAGATATAATAGGCTCATACTGAGCTTATAAAAACACAAAGATTCATAGTTCCAGGTAATCATACACTAAGAGAAATATACCTATACTGAACTCCATTTCTACTAATACATCCCTCACAATCCTACATAGTAGATAGTTATACATATAGTTTAATCTTTGAATGAGATTTGCAATTATGATTAATAATTTGTCTTTTCTGTTGAATTTATGCCTGCCTTATAATGTGCACACGCATCTATTTGTCAATACTGAACATATAGTATAAGTGCGTTAAATTTCTGTTTGACGTTTAAACTAAAAAATATACTCAGGAAACACATGACTTCAATTTAAATCCGGAAAAAGGTTACTGGATAACGAACATGTACTATAGCAAAAGCTATGAAAAGAAATCGAGTGCTGTTCTATACTCATTCACCAAATCGTCCTATTTAATACGTTTTAGCAATAGAACAGATAGTTCAGGGTGCTAAGCCTTTGACTGAGAACTACACTAAAATGCAATGGTGCAGCAGTTTGATTACAACAAGAAAATAATTTAAAATGAGTACCGACTGTTCGTGCAACCAGATTTTGCTTGGAAACTGGAATCTAACAGTAAACTCGATAAAATGAAATAATCCCAATCAGATCAAATCATTGTGATTAGTCAATAATTGTTGCAGGCCGAAACAGAACGTTTGTAGTTTCGAATTTTTGTTGTTGTTGTTTTTATCTAACAGATTCTAGCAAGCATGAAGTATGTATCAATTCCCATTTTGGTCTTCTGTGTATGTGCCTTTCTATTGTGTGAACCTCCACACAGAGCTGGCTTTGAGTCTTTTGGAAACACACAGACTTTCTGTCTAAATTGGAGCAATAAATCACTGGGTGTGTTTTGCCCAGCTCTCGTTTTCAGTCACTCTGACTGCAGATGGTAATGGTGAAGAGGCTGTTTTAAAGTTTGCCACAAGGTTACTTTGACCTGAATGTGTTGCTCTTGCAGGCTTTCTCCTTATTTGTAAATGATAATAAATGCTCTTGCCGTTGCTGTTGCCGTTCTCTTTTGAGAGAGTAATTCTGCCAAAGCCAAGCCTGTTAGACTGGCAGACATCAGCCTTTCTTAAATGATGAATAGTACCATTTAAAAGTTGCTGAAAACCTCAATTGCACAGTCTGCTCTTTACAGTCTCCCAGCTGTTAATGGATTCATTATCCAGGTTGCTGGGCAGCATCTTCAAGCAGAGGTTTTTTTTTGTTTTTTTTTGTCTTTCTTTTTGTAAAGGGAATGCAGTATACTGACAGATCAGACATGCTATGCAACAACAAAAAAAATGTCTTTTGTTGTTAAGCAATTTGATTATGTAGTAATGAATTATTTTATCTTTGTGAACATTTATACGAAAAACCATTAGTCTATCCTGAAAGCCATATCAATTAAATTCAATTCAGTTTTATTTGTGTGGCACTTTTAAACAATGGGCATTGTTACAAAGCAGCTTTACAGAGATTCTGGTTATAAATTTTAAACATATGAATTTCTAAATGAATCCGTAATCATAATCTCTGAGATTACTTGACGTAACCTTGATAGGAACGAGACACTAAAGGGACACTGGATAGTATGATTGTAAATAACTTGCTTCTGTAACTGTGTGCTGTATGGTCAAAAAATACAACTGTGTAGACAAAAATAAAAAATCACTATAACATGAATTTTAACATGAATCACTAGGTCTATACTGAAAGCCTTATCCATATGAGTGTGTTGCAGGATGTCGTGTGGTCTGACTTTGGCTATCCAGGCCGTGATGGAAGAGAAAGTACTCTTTGGGTTGGTACAAATGGTGCTAACACTCCATGTCACCTGGACTCCTACGGATGCAATCTTGTCTTTCAAGTTCAAGGCAGGTAATGGCACAGAGTCTGAGCTTACAGTCCATTATCACTACAAATAAGCCATAAATGAAGACTTCAGTCTGTGTGACACTTATTAGTGCTAATACCGGACGAATATGCACTGCCAATGAATATTTTCCAGCACTCACATTTGATCTAGAACTAAGGTTAAAAGTATAAGAAAAACCACATCATTCCTAGCAGAGAAGAAAAAGGATTTCAGATGAGGAGAGAATTTCTGAATGAGAAAAATCGTCTCCTTCACCAAAGCCGAGTAAAAGGGCTGAGCTGTAAGAGCCTCTTGAACTGCATTACAGAGCCATATTACAAGGAACCTCTGTAGGTCTGACAGAGAAAGCCCAAGGGACTAGACTAATCTCATGACAGTTGTCCGCCTTGATGGAACAACACGTCCTTCCTGGATTTCTGAGATTCTACAGAATGTGAAGAAAGAGCGTATAATGTAATCTGAATCTGAGAAATGAGGTAATACGCCAGAAATGATGTACTGCAATAGATTTCCCTACTGCTTTTGAGATTATGTGTAGACTGTGGAAAATCTTGTATATAATAGGTTATGGCAGAAAACACTTTCATTGATTTCCAAAAACGTTTCTAAGACAATGCTGAAAAGTACCACCAGCCATTCATCACCATTAATTGGAAAATCTGGCAGCTATTTAGTGCTTGGACAGTAAAAATATATACAGGTAATGCACAGGGGTAGGTGTGTTCTAGCTGACAACACATTATTGAGACAAATGAAATTATTAAGACGATATGTGAATCATTTTAATTTCATCCACTCTGGGACATTGTGCTGTTCAATATCTCTATTAGCCTACTTAATTTTACTCTGGAAGTCTGGCAGTGAGTGTTCCTGTATATACGTTAATCAAATAAAGAATCAAATGTGATAGTTGTTAAATGAGTATGTATGACTAGATAAGCTAAAAGGCTTTTAATTGGTTTCATTCATGTTTTTTTTATATAAAGCTTACTATTGGCTCAATTTAAATCATGGCCACTTTAGTTTTTGAAAGACACAAACATGGGAGTCAAGGATGCCTTCATAAGTCATGAAAGTAAGGTTGTTTCTTAGGCTTTTCTGATCAATTAAATTGTGCGTATGTTATTGCGACAGTGATTGCGTTTGCTATGTGGTAAGTGCAGCGATCTTGTAAGATTGCTGTATTAATATTAACAGTGTTTAATTTGTAGAGTTTGATATTGTTTCTTGTAGATTACAGAGCTATGATATAGCGTGACACCTGAAAACTACACTTTACTTTTTTACTTTTTAAGCCGAAGCAGCGGTCAGACTTAATACCAATTTGCACGAATGAAAAAGACTTTCACTGAAGGGAAAAGGACGAAGAGTGTGAAATTTGCATTTGTGGTTACTTTCACTCGGTGTTGTCTTTATTTGAGAGGTCAGTTTTTTTGTGAATAATTATTATATTACACAGTCGGCTCCAATAGTCGATAATTCAAACTCTGGGATTTTATTTTTCATATAAAATTGGAAATAAACAGAAGCTGTTTTAGAACAAATAAAGCAAATGTTCAATATCCTGAATATTTAATACTTAAGATTCTGCACTATTTCTATGTTTCTATTCAAATGTAAGCAAATGGGTGATATTGACCATGATAACTGCTTTGTAGAAAAGGTCAGATTTGAATAAGCTCTTCCATTGAAGCATGTGTTCAGGCGACACGCCGATGGATTTGATTTAAAATGGATCATAAGATTTTGCAGATTGTCATTAAAACAAAAAGGTGACCTTCCAAATACTAAGAAACTCTTAAATTCCTGCTTCAGGATTCTAGTTTTCTCTTCAAGTTGTTGTCAGTGTAATTTGGGATGACATTTGTTGTATAAAATTAGAAGAGACTTTTAAATTTAGAGAGATTTCAGACTTATCCGATAAACCAAACGGACATTCATGAGATTTCTTGTTGGTAGTCTTCTCACCTATGAGAATATTAAGCTTCTTGTTTTTTAATCTCAACCCTCATCTTTATCCCGATACTTTTCTAAACAAAGTTGCACCCATGCTGCTTATCAAGGCTCTGTCAGTCTGAATGAAGGAACACATACTGTATAGGCCATGTTCAGTAAGACCACTGACAGGTTCTTGGACCACAAGCTGGCCAGACAAAAAAAAAAAAACCTGGACTTTTCATTGTGCTGCCATTAGTAATAGCAGTAATCTTTTTTCATCTAGAAAACGCTGGCATCTCTTTCCTCCTGATGATGCTGAATGTATGTACCCTACACGTATACCGTATGAGGAGTCCAGCGTGTTCAGCCAGGTCAACGTGATGCGCCCAGACACGCGCCGGTTCCCTGCTTTCCGTAGAGCCAGAGCACACCTCGTCACTCTGGAGCCGGGCCAGGTAAAGAGCAGTTTGGTTTCGCATTCTTTGTAATTCAAGCTCCAAAAGGTCATAACAGTCATGGATCATTGATCATATAACCGTTTACTGTCTAAAATTTAGCAGACAAAAAATGTTATTCGTGAACGATTTGGAGTTATGTTTTTTCAAGTATGAGATTTACCATCAGACAGACTTTTAGGGATATTTTTTTGTCTTGTTTTGTTTATTCATTTTAATAAACCCAGCTAGCTACTACCCTAAGACACTTCCCTCCTCCTTCTTTTATAACACCCTGCAGTTTCAGTAGCTTCTCAGTGATGATTGCTCAGATGGCTGACTGCTGAGTGTCAGTACTTGGCTTGACTTGCCATGCTCTACCTAACATTAACCTGAATCTTTCACCATGCACTCAGTCAACATGTCAGTCAAGTTGATGTGCACAGTAATACTTTCATGTTTTCATTTGAGACTTCAGTAGGGGCAGCGGATAATTCCGTCTTCATAAGACATGTTCACCGAGTCAACCTTGAATAAATTGGCAACAGATTAATCTACACGAGAGGGAATACAGATCAACTGGAGCTTCCTCTTCTTCCTCAAAGTGCTTAGAATAACTATGCATACCCTGAGAGCTCCCCGGATCTCTAAAGCCATATACTGCTGCATCAAGTCCCATTTGAAATATTAGTCTTCAGAAATAACATCCCAACCCAAGTACCTCCACTGAAGAGTATTCAGTATTAGTAGACATTTTTCTGTTTTTCCTCACTCCCTGGTTCTCCTCATTACATGATCGCTAGCATCCAGGAAGTGTGAAAGATAAAACACATGCGTCCTCTGAGACACAGGAAGCCAACTGCATCATTTTGACTGCTGCTCATGGTACATCACACCCAGAGCAAAGTGCCAATTGCCCTCTTCCACATACACGAGCTCACAGACAACGCCATCGTTTAGTGTTCCCCTGATTGACCGAGGAAAGAGTATACCTATTCCTAACACTTTTTGCAGGTAAGAATGAAGACCTCGTCCTCTTGATTATCATTAGAGAAGGAATTTCAGCCAAAATTTATATAAATGTCAAAGATAAGATCACACAGACTTGTGGCTTGCATTTCGAAACAGTCGTATTTCTATTAAATCCATCACAAAGTCGTATTCCAGAACAGTTTATTAAAATGGGAAGAAAAAACCCCCCAACTAACTCATGTATGTGCGTACTTTTAGCAAAAACTATAAAGAAAGTTGTAATAAAATAAATAATAGACAAATAGGTATTTTGTACTATGAGAACTATAATGATTTTATATTTGAAAAATAGTAATTTGGGTTTTAACTATGAGCACGTACTGCGCACACAGCATCAAATACTTTTTTCATTTTATTTACACTTTATTTTTATTTTCGTTCCTCTATTTTCATGAATGTATTAGCATTGTAAGCAGGAACAAAATCATTTATATACACGTGGCATCCATGTTTCTTCACAGAGTGCGTGTGTGTATATGTATGTGTATGTGCATGCATCCCTCCCCACCCCATTTTGGATTTCTGTACTGTTTATAAAGCCTCTTTGCTCACACACTTCGAGACAGAAGATGTTGGCAGGGCAAATTAGTGGCATTCCAACATTGCTAGTGTATTCTCTGGGAGCACTCGTACTATCAGCAGCATACTAATGAAGACCAGAGATGTACGTTTCCATTCTCACTCAGAAAGCTTCACTACCCACGAGTGCAAATACACGGTACAAACTTATAAACTAAGGATGGCTAAATATTTTTATGGGTCTCCATGTGTTTGTATAAAACTTTGTTTGAAAGTTGAAAATCCAACATGATCTTTTGATAGTTACACATAAGTACAGAAATACAATTTATATAATGACACAAACGAAAGAAAATTCCCAAAGGGATACCGGAGTCTCCTTCCTGCCAACAGCTTATGAAGACAGGGCCAGAGTTACGCAGTATCTGCACATTTGCTATCAATGGATCTGTTTATTAATATGGATTTGAGCAGAGTAGACCGTATGCTTTCAGTTAGTGGTTATCAAAATGAAAAGTTTCTATCTGATTACAGCAGCAGTTCATAAATAATGCAGGGTGCACATATGAAAGCCATTACAGTATGGATAAATATTATTTCTGACTTGCTGTAATACTGACAGTAACAATTAAGTAACTGTTTAGAGAACAGGCAAAATGTTTACATAAATTGAAACGCTTGCAGGAATATAGACCGTAATAGAATTTAAAGATCGGCCAGGCCCTGTATACTTCCTTGAATATAAATGTCATATAGTGCTGAGAGCCACATTAAAACAGTATGACAGACTGCAGCTGCCCACTAGTGGAGAGCAAAATATTAACACACACTCGCTTTTGGTATTCAGTGCCTGTTCACACACGCAAGTCCAGAAACCTGCATGCTGATTGAGGGCGCTAATCTGTAATGTTGAATTACTCTGCTCGGTTAAATCCAGACCTTTTGGCTCACTTCTGCAGACACAACGCGAACCCATCTAAGCTTCACCCATGAATCCATTTCAGCTAGATTTGTGCTGTGTAAAATTTGTTCTACATATTAACCTTGCATGATTTTTCAGTTGGTTTTGGGAACACTGCAAAAACCAACATCTCAGCAAGTGACAAAATCTTAAATATAGAAAAATTGATCAAATATGAGTTTATTATAAACAAATATAGCATTGAGCTTATTTGTAGACTTTCACGGATTACAAGCTTTAACATTACCTTGCAGTATTGACAGATAATTTTGCTTCTTTCTAGGATACAGTCAGCTCCATATTTATTGGCACCCCTGATAAGGATCGGTAATAAAGCTTAGGAAAAATGTCTTTGTGGTTAGATCTTGCCCTGAAAATATGAGAGGAATCTAAATTCAATTGAAGATTAGAGTAAAAGTTGTATTATTGTAAGAAAAATAAATCCGATTGTCCCTCCACAATACAGAATACAGAGCCAGGAATCTGAGAACAGTCTTGTGAACTCTCCTCTTCAGCTCACCTCACCCTTAAACAAGGGGTTTAGGTCAGGTGACTGGATGGCTACGTCAGACGTTTGATTCTGTTGTCATTGGACCATTTTTGCATGATTTGCACATTTTGTTTTGGATCATTGTCCTGCTGGAAGATCCAAACATGACCATCCTTTTTATGTCGGTTCTAAAGTTCCAGTAGAGTCTAGTGAACTCCAGACGCTTACATTTGCAGTTAGGTGAGATTGGCACACCTTCCAATAAGTATGTTGTCATATAGCTGGAACATAATTGTACACTATATGGCTATGGACACCTATAAGGACACACTAAGGACGCACTATAAGTATGTGGACGCCTGATATTCACACCCATATGTGGTTCTTCCCCAAACTGTTGCCAGAAAGTTGGAAGCACAATATTGTCTAGAATGTCTGTGTATGCTGTAACATTACAATTTGCCCAAACCTGTTCCAGCATGACAATACCCCTGTGCAGAAACTGAGGTCAATGAACATATGGTTTGCCAAGGTCGGTGTGGAAGAACTCGAGTGGCCTTCGCAGAGCCATGACTTCAACCCCGCTGAACACCTTTGGGATGAACTGGAACGCTGACTGCACACCAAACATCTTCTCAAGCCTTCAGTGTCTCACCTCACCAATGCCTATACTGGCTGAATGATCAAATTCCCACAGCCATGTTCCAATATCTAGTGAAAAGCCTTCATAGAAGTGGAGTGGAGGTTATTATAACAGCAAAAGAGGGGACTAAATGGATGTAATGTGTGTAATGCTTGGCCATATAGTGTAGATCTAGTGACTTTAAAGTACCAGTATTTTCTACAAATCTCCACCTGTGTTCCATGGAGAAACTGCATGGCAGTAGCCAAATAAGTTACTAAAATGATATTTTGGCAATGAATGAGCTCATTCTGTCAATATTATCTCTTCCTTTAATTTCATTTTAGGTTCTTTTTGTCCCAAGACACTGGTGGCACTATGTGGAATCAGTAGACCCAGTAACTGTCAGTGTCAACTCTTGGATTGAGATGGTAAGGTGTCATACCATCTGTTTTAATGTCATGCCGTTTTATACCAGCTATATAATGGTGGTAGTGCCCAGATGTTGCATTTGAAGGATTTAAAATTCACATCATCTTGCCATAGCTTAAGGCTTAGACCATTCATGATTCATCTGCAGCATCACTGTGATAGATGCCATGGCGCTGTCTGCATTTTGCTAATGAATGTGGATTGGAATAAGTGTGACGGCATCCCTGTAAATGAGCAGTGCATTTATTTTCTACTGATGCATGCAAGTGGTATACTGTCTACTGCTATACAGGTGTTTTCACAAGAGACATGAGAATCAGTTGCATCAGCGCTTTAATAATATAGAATAATAAAAATAGTATAGTAATGTTCGTGATCACTTACAGAATTCCCTCTTATTGATAAACCCATGTTTCAATGCAGGAGGTGGATGATGAAGCCCGAATAGGAGAAGCTCTGACCAAGACCATCATCTCTGCGCTAAAGACTACACCAAGTGTGGATAACAAAGACATCTGGCTCAATCCTACTGAGGTAACCCGCCAATCTCCCAAAACAACCAACATGCACAGACACACATGCACTCTGATGTGTTTAAAAAGGCATGAACTTATGACAACCATGTGACACAGAGAGCCATGTATACCCCAGACAATTTTAAATGAATAGATTCCTTGATATTTTTTTAATGAGTGATTATTGCAGATGAAAATGAACACTCATCACCATGCAGAGGGCGCTCCGGTCGTGATAGATGTTTGTTTTCAATGGTGCTGGCTTTGTCATCAATCTGTACACATGGCTGAAAGAGAGGAATCTGCCTTTTGGCTTAGTCCCAGATTTAAGCAAAAAAGCTGGCAGATTCCTCAGTCATAGCTATGTGTACAAAATGATAAGGCCTGGACCACTCACATCTCCACACAGTACTGTACTATAACCTGCACTGACCACAAACTTGTCCTATTTAAAAGGTGAAAAGAGCTTTTTTTTTTTTTTTTTTTAAGTTGTAGTAAAAATAGTAATTGGAAAATCTGTCATTCGCCCCATCTATGCTGTGTTGTGTTAAAGGACAGGATCTCAGCACATGATGAAAACACGCAGTACTTGAATCTAGCAGTGAAGGCTTACATGAATAAAAGGAGCTTACACTCTGAAGACCGAGGAAGTTCCGCAGCACACCCCAGTCCCTCCGCTTTGAAGCGGGACTCTGGTGGTCATTTGAAGACCCTCGTCACTGAGCCTGTGACCTCATTTTCATTGCCCTTCGGACCTCACCTCATTCCCGTTACTTGTCAGGCCGACATGTCTCAGAAACCCACAGCGACAAACTCCAAAGAGGCTCTCATTGCCAATGACAATAGACTGTTTTACACACGAAAAATGCATACAGATACGCATGGGAAAGAAGAGGCGATCAGTGTATCAGCGGAGGAAGAAGATGGAAATGGTGGTGCAATGTGTGGCCGAATATCCACCAATGATATGCTAGACTGCCTGTTACATCCTGATGTCATCGCCCTCATTACAAAGCTAATGATAGACAGACAGAAAGAGCTTGACTAGAAAAGTCACAAAGCGATTTTTATACTGTATTGACTTTACACATAAAATATTATGGTTAATAAAGACTTAATTGATGAGAATTATTAGCAATCATTATTAATAATAATTTGAAAGAAAAAAGGAACACCATTTGTCACATTATTATTGATGTCCTGATTCAACATACATTTATGTAAAAGTCTAAGAAATGTCAAGACGATGATGTTCTTGTGATATAAAATTATAAAGTGTCATACGTCATACCTCACAGAGATAAAGCTATAATATACTGTTCTATACTGGGAGCTGTGTCCTTGAGCAGTGGAAAGACAAGATATAAAGTGTAATTAATCACACAGCCATGCTGAAATTGGACAGAAAAAAATACAAAGCCTTAAAATAAAGTACCGATTTGAAAAGGAATTTTATTTACAAGATTTATATCACAAAAACAATGATATGTTTACATTAGTCTAGGCACACTAGGCAGACAGTACCCCGGACTCAGGATCAAATCCTGGACCCTGGACCCGTGAGGCCCTGTGCTGCCCATCTCTTCATCTGTACATCTGTACTTAATAACGTGACAGATCTGCAATTGTCTGAATTAGCTTGTATATAATTACCTTCATACTGTCAATGAGAACAAAAATACATCTTTCACTATAAAGATTATAATGTGCAACCTACAGTTTTAAATTACATGTCTTGATTTAAATGCATAAACAAATAAATACAGCCATAAAAATTAGGATTTAGTTATTTATTGCTTTAAATGTAATATTTAAATGATCCATTTGTAGAAGGGATCAAATTCCTAGAATGGTAATAAAATTTCCTTTAACAACAATGCAATGAACAGGATTTCCTGACTGATATGATTACTTTTGATCTGATTTAGTATAAATTATACTTCAGAAGCAAAAAGTAGCTGTGCTACATCTTTGTGTTCTTTGGGACGTCAGTCATGTCCATATCCTCTTTTTCTTTCTCCCTCAAGTCAACCATGTTGTCATCATTGGCAAGGTGATCAGGGTCCACATAGGTATAGAAATAGGCCATGATGGAGAAGATGATGCTGACTGCAACCAGCAGAGCAGCAAAGAGCAGAAACTCTGTCCACTGTAGAGGACACCAATCAGTCTATCAGCACTACAAAGTCTTATACATAAATATATGGTGGCCTGGAAAAACGCTTCATGTGGGGATTTTGATATTTCCTACAATACGGTTCTAAAAACTAATAAATATGCTGCTATTTTTGCATGTTTCTCAACCACAAGTAAAGGTATGACAATTAAGTCTTTTACCCCTAAAAGTGAAAAGGGACAAAATTCAAAAAGTAATTTTTCATAATTAAAGTTGAGATAAAGTAAAAATTTAAATTATTCAGGCAAACTTTTTGGCTGTTGCCATGTCATCCAACATGTTTTCCCAGTCTTCCACACAAATAAAGGAGAATCTTTTACCTCACTATCATACTGGGTGTATATTCTGCTTTTATTACCTTTTATTAACTTTTGCTTATCTAAGGCCAAACTAGGTATCATAAAAAGAAACCACCAGATCCAGAGCTTACCTGCTCCAGCCCAGCTCCCTCTGCCACAATCAGCACAATCACATTCCCAAAAGCCACAGTAAGCAGCCATCCTGCCTGCAGCACAGACTTCATACTGGCTGGGGCCTAAGGGCACAAGCTTTGCCGTGAGCACCTGAAAGTAACAGGACTTTAATAACTGAAACGTGGTTCACTGACTTACCTGTGAATATGAGAACTCCAGACCAGTGATGGAGAACATGACCTCCCCTGCAGTGATGAGAACGTACTGTGGGATCTGCCAGGCAATGTGCACATTGTTTGCCTGCACATCCTCCATCCTTTGAACCGCTATTGTGTCTGTATTCTGTACAAAAAACAGGCAACAGTTGAGGCAACCTTTTTAGCCTGGCTACCTATTCCTGTATTATTATCTCATATAGGGAAAGAAGATAATTTCATTTTTATGAAGCACCAACCATCTAAATCCTAAACTTAACACCGTGTTCTGTATTGCTTGATTTTTCTAAATGTAGTATGACTCCATGTCTGCTGATTCGAATTTCTATTTTATACCTAATAAATACTTTTGGCAAGATTTCAGTCTACTATACAATACTATCATTGTTCATGAACTTGCAAAACAAATCTACCCATGGTGTCTTTGGTAAAACATTAACCACACTAAGATAAAGATCTTTTACCCCGCCAAGAATGAATGTGTAGGTGGCACCAAAGTCAAGAAGCCCCAGATCAATCTTGTGTGTCTTTGTGTCCGATTCACAGGGAACTTGCATGTATCTGCAGGGATTAAAAAAAAAAAAAAAAAAAAAAAGTGTCAAAGACATGAGCTTCATCAACCAAGACCTTGATCAGGCATAAAATCTGTAATCAGTGTGATATGAAAGTCTATAAAAAGGCCATAAAAAGAATATTTCCAACTCAAGCAGAGATAATGAATTTCTAGATATTACATGAATGTAAATAAGTATAACTACTGGTGGGATAAAATACTCACGTTCCTCTTTCGACACTTAAGCATTCAGAGATCCCGTAACCGCTTGGCGCCATGAAATTCACATTGCCTACTGTTATGTTCATATTCTCCGATCGGGTATTAATGAACCTGAAAAAAATAGTCATACATTTATAGTTCATTTCCAAGAACCACCCAGGTTGTACTATACAAAATTTGATCACTCTACTGAAGATTAACCATGCAGTTAAAATTTGACCCCAGAAACACCCGTCCCTGCTCACTGTGATTCTTATTCACTACTTATGATACGCCAACGTTGTACCTGAGGAAGGCTTCTCCATTCTCAGATTTGACGAGATTATCCTCCGCCTTCATTTCAGTAACAGAAAAAGAGGACAAGGTAATATCACTACAGTGCAAAATTAAATAAGGACCGGATATACAACTTTAATATATTTACAGTATGTCAACTGTGTTCTTATTTGTCCAAAGAAATTCAGGAAAATCTTTTAAACCCACCTGTTTACATTTAATAGTAGCGTTCTCACTATACAAGATGAGGCTATAGGCAGTGCTCTCACTGACGTTAAGTTCGCACTGGTGAGTCACTCCGTTTTGAGAGACACTGACTGGTAAGACTTTGTGGACATCCTCAAGTGGAAGTCTGGTGTATCCCATAGGATCCTGACAACATAACGATGATTTCATTATTCGCTTTAGAGTGGTTTCAAAAAGGTATTTTAAAATACATTTTGAATAGTTTAATGATTAGATAGATTATAGACAGACAGCTCACCTTAAATGATTCTATTTTGTCAGGGAAAATATTATGTCCTGGAATTTCTACAGACACAGCCTCTCCATTAGCAAGGTTAAGGACTTGTAGCAGACATTCTTTGGCTGGTGGAGGCTCCACAACTGTTTCCTTTGACAGAAAATACAGCACAGAGTTCAGCACATTCAATACTGACTGGTCCTATGATGTGCATTTAAATTTGTAACATGGTGGTATAAATGTTTGTCTGCAGACATACAATGACATTGACTTCCACTACAGTTGCAGCAAAGAAAGCAAGTGCAGCCAGGATCATTCCTGTGGCCATCTTCCTTAGAGGCCTGAGCACAGGAGAGAGATATGGAAGTTACACAAGGAACAAATCTAACATTTGATTAATCATTTGACTTTGTTTTTCTCATGTTTCTCAAAAAACTATTATATAAAAGAGTGCATTATATAAATGTGCATGGATATAAATGGCTCATAATCATTTCAAATAAATTCCATGAACATTCCACAGGGATAACACTTAAGGTACAAAAAAAAGCCAAGGTTTTCAAAAATTCTCAAACTGAAACAGAGCACATTTTATAATCCAGACATAACATAATACTAGCACATAATACCACAATAGGTAGAATAATAAAAGGAAAGCATAGCTGTGAGGAAAAAGTGCACTAAATGATACAAAATTCCAAACAGTGGTTACATTAAGGAAGTCATCTTCTGCATGTAAAGCTTAGGAACAAACTGGTCTGCCCTCTTTTGCTGTGTAAGAACCACATAATGAATGTTGCAGCTTGCATAATCACAGACACCACATATGCTGTTTTGCACTTTGCTAGACAATATAAAAATCTTGTTTAAGTGTACTTCGAATGCTATTAAAGTTTTATTGGGACTTTTACATGGATATGCAGTTTTGGCTGTACTTACGTAAGGTTGATCCGGCAAAGGCCAATGAGCGGATACACACCCATATCAAAGATAGGGATGAACACCAGAATCAGCAGTGCGTTCAGCATCTTAACAAGGAAAAAAAACAGAAAATCATAAAAAATATATGGCTGATAAAACCGATAACAGTAAATGTGTTGCTTACGCTTTACGATTGGAAATTATCAGATATCATCATCAACACATCATCATATCACTAAGCTTTAATAGTGCTCCAAAAAAAGGGAAGATTTGTGCATATGGGTACCTGCATTTGATCAGGCTTTATTACAAAGCCTCCACCCTGTAAAACATAAAAATAGAGATTAATGGATGGAGCTGCAATTCACATAGCAACCTAAAATTAAGTAATATAAAAATCTTTGTCTGCAGTTCAGTTCTTGAATCCATTCCCCACAAAATTAGGTCACCTTTCCCAAATTGTTTGTGGAAAACTTTCTCAAACTGGAATGCAAATATTAAAAAAACACACACACACACACACACACACACACACACACACACACACACACACACACACACACAAAAACAGAAGAAACATTTGCAGGGTTTGTTTTTAATATTATTCAAGTTACAGTGAGTCATTTCTGCCCCTCATTCTGCCTACAGAGTAAATACAATGATTTATTCATTAATTCCTGTATTTTTGACCAAGGTTTTCGGATCCAGGTCTGAAGAACCCAAGTTCTACACACTTTAGTGCTTTCCGTTCTGTAACACATTAAACTAGAGCTCACTAAGAACTTAGTCGAATATTTAAGTTAAGTGCCAATCGTAGGAAATAACAAAAAAATTATAATAATAAAATAAAATCACAAAAGTGTACAGAGCATGAGGTTCCCTTCACAGTAATTAAGAAACACAGACATAAATAATTTAGTGATTACATTGCTGTGTACTGTATATTTGCTGCATTTCTTCATTATTATTAATTATCAATGGATCAGCACTGAGAAGACCAGTCATGAAGAACCACCACCTTAAACGGTTTAATATTTATCTACTACACCTCAATTATTAGATAATTCTCAATCTATCTATTGGTTATTTTAGCTATGCTGTATTTTGTATTATTAAGTGGACAACTTTGTAGTTATGATGTACAAGAGTACATAAAGTGCTTTGTAAACCGGTCATGAATATCCATCCATCCATTATCTATACCGCTTTATCCGTCTGGGACGTTTTTCGGGCGAGAGGCGGGGTACACCCTGGTCGCCACAGGGCCAACACAGACAACCAACCACACATGCTCGCATTCACACCTATGGGCAATTTAGAGTAGCCAGTTGACCTGATCTGCATGTCTGCACGGGGAGAACATGCAAACTCCACACAGAAAGGCACCCTGGGTGATCTGGGGATCGAACCCAGGACCTTCTTGCTGTGAGGCGACGGTGAGTGAGGTGACCACTGCACCGCCATGCCGTCCTGTCATGAATATATCTAATGAATATACTGATCCTTAGTGGATGTGTGAATGCTCAGTGGATTTTATGTTATCCATGCAAATCTTAAATAGTTTACAATGGTCTAATCTGGGAATATGGCCATTTTTTCCCCATACAAATCTTGGTCATACAGCTGTCATTTAAATTTATTACCCATTTCTCAGTTCCCAGTGATCATGTGATTGAGCAAGAGACAGAAAGCCACATAGTCACATTATGAAACGGGATATGACGCACTAAAAACTACCATCTGTATGAGTTTAGAAACATCTTTAAAGAAAGGACAGAAGACTTACAAAATCCATGTTCATACGAGTGGCCTGCAGAGTCCAGCGAGATCCCTGATAGAAAATAAGAGCTTTTTAAAAATTCGCCTCCACTCTGATTCTACATTTTAAAGCAAGACATTCAGTACCAGTCTGTTTGGACACACCTTCTAATTTAATGTTTTTTCTTTATTGCTATTACGTAAAAGACACTTCATGTCTTAAAGTAATGATGGACTGTTCCACTGTGTTTCTCTGTACTTAGTTGGCATGACACGGAAAACTACCGATGTCGAATAGAGTTATTTACTGTATACCGACACTACCTCGACACAACACAACTGATGATCCCAAACACATTAGGGAGGCAAGAAATTTTAATAATTAACATTTGACAAGGTACAACTGTACACTGAAAAGCGTTCCATGAAGCGAATTAAGATAATACGAAGTGTGCGCAAAGCTGTCATCAAGGTAAATGGTGGCTAGTTTGAAGAATCTGAAACATATTTTGTATTTTTAACACTTTTTTGTTTACCACATAATTCCATATACGTATGTGTTATTTAATAGTTTGTGTCTTCAGCATTGTTTTACAATGTAGAAAATAGTCAAAATACAGCAAATCCTTTGAAGGAGTAGGTGTGGCCAAACTTTTGATTGGTTCTGTATTCTGTGTGTTATCTCTCTTAATTATTTCTTAAGTGCATTTGACAAGTGAACCATAAACCAAAGTTTGAACAAGGGTAATCAGACAAGCATGATGTTAATTTGTAAGATGATTAGTTTTTACCTGCTGATCAAAGAGAGCCCAGAACATGGGCAATGGGATGTAGAGAACCAGCACACGGAGCACCATTTTGACCTCCTGAATAAGTGTTTTCTGGTGGCACAGGACACATAAAATAATCACAACACTGTATCTTAAGAGTGCACAGCAGAATCCAAGTCTGATAAATATTCATACCGAATATTTTTCCTCAGCCCAATCTAGCCAGTGATTCCGTTTTGGGCTCTTCGAGCTGCTTCTCCACCGATTGCTTAAGGCAAACTGATCAACAGAATATTGATTAACTGGACTTACATAGCAATTTCACTATCAAACTGTTGCGTGAAAAAGATTTCTTACCCCAATGCACTTGCAGACATTCAACAAGACATTTCCCTCAGGTGGGGACTTTTTATATAACCCACTGCCAGCAATGAAAACCACTAGGCAAACAACAAACATTCAGTATCAGACAAGTGGCACTCACCAACCCCTATATCAGAGGTACATATATGTGTGAGCAGCAATTTGATTAAGTATACCTACTCTAAAGCTGGTCATTATTTGCTAACTTTAACAGTTAAGCTGTAGTTCACATTATTTCATCATTGAAAAACCACTGGTACTTAAATTAGGCGCTTACATTTTATACATTTATAAAATGTTCCAAGATTAGTTTGTAAGAAAGTTAATCTGCCAAACCACTAGAGCATACAGTACCACCATTATAAACTTGCCTTATAAGCTTAATATTTTGCCAAAGTTATTTACACCAATTGAGAAATGAGGCCACTGGTTTTACAATGCTGATGCTGAGCTTATGCTCATACTTAGACACATTTAACAGACTGCCAAAACAAGTTTTAACAATTTGAAGATGATACAGGCAAATAAATACAATATGATTCCTGTTTTGACCTGTTTATCCACATCAGTGGTTCTGATATCAGAAACCACACGCAAGATCACATACATAATAGTGATTAATTATGTGTTTTGAGCTGCTCGGACACCGAACACGTGGCTGAACTCACCGAGAGCGATAATCATTAAAGCCGCAGGGACTCCAAAGGCTAGAGCATAGCAGTCACCGCCAAAACACTGAACATCACCTGCGTTGTAAAAATTATACCTGCACTTAAAGTATAACCACAGGTAGCTCCTTATGTAACAACACATTAAGTGTGGAAACCACCATCATGGTTTGTAAGGCAGAAATTGGTTTGTAGGATTAACCTCTTAGAATCGGTGTGATGACGGTTGAAAGCACACTCCCAGCATTGATCGACATATAGAAGATTGAGAAGAATTTTCTTCTCTCTTCGGTCTGAGAAACCCAAAGAAAATGCAGTCGTTAAAAGCAATATGATTTAGGACAGAAAAACTAAGCCAGACAACTGAGCTAACAACGTCAACAATAATGTGATTGACTAATTGGAGCATGATTGTGACTATAGTGAAAACATGTCATGACTATCTCACATGCTCTTCCTCAAATTGGTCCCCACCAAACGCTGCCACACAAGGTTTGATTCCTCCGGTCCCAAAAGCAATGAAGATGAGGCCAAGCATAGACAAAACTCTGTGATAAGACAAAAAGTACCAAAAACAATACAACACACACCACGTGCACATGGTACTGCACAGCTCAATTACTATGAAGATGAACACACACACACTTACATGTGTACAGTGCTGTCCCCTGCATCTGGAATCGCACCAACGGACTTTATTACATGACCGATGACGTACACGATTGACAGATAGATGATGGTTCTGTGAACACACGACAAAGATTTTCAATACTTAACATGTTTAATCCAGCTTTCTGTTAGAGTTAATTGTTTCAGACTGTCAAGACTGCCATTAAAACTTACTTGAACTTCCCCAGCCATGAGTCGGCTATGATGGCCCCTATTACAGGAGTAAAGTAGCACAGGCTGGAGAATGCATGGTATATAGCGGTGGAGAGGTTCTTACTCCAGTGGAGGTAATGGATGAAGTAAAGTGTGAGCACGGCTTTAGGAAGAAAAGAAAGTCATAGCACATTCGCACGTCAAAAATATTTCAAGTGATGTGCACAACATTATCGTGAAATAACCACTGGACATCCGTGCTCCTTCATTACCTTTCATGCCATAATAGGAGAATCTCTCGCAGAACTCATTGACTACGATGAAGGAAATGCTGAGTGGGTAGTTGGTGCCACATATTTTCTGTAAGAGCAAAACAAAAGAACATAAGCACGGTTGGCTAGACTTGTCTTGATTAGACGCAGCTCATATCAGACAACACGAACAGTTGCGAAGTGAAGATTTACTTTTATGGCACTTATTGAAACTGACACCAACTGGGACATCATCCCGAACAACTTCATTACTCTGAGGTATGACACGTTTACTCGTTGCAAGTCAGGAAAATATTATTATTTAAATCGACTTTAGCTGCCGGGAACCCTATTTGAGCTGTAGCTGTAACCGTGAGATAAATGCAGCATCTTACTGGTGACTTCTTTCTGTTGTCAGGGCGTTTCTCCTCCATGATATTACCTAAAGAGAGAGAGAAAAAAAATGTTAACTTCAAACATTTACATAAAAGACCAATTAAATGGTGAGATATCTTGCATTTCCATCTGTGGCATTGTCATGTGACAAAAAAATGAAATGGTGATTCACATTATTGTTTAAAAAAAAAAAAAAAAAAAAAGGGTTGTTTTTAACTTTTGCTGTAGACCTAGGAAATGGGACTCCATGTTACAGAAGGTACTTTTAAGGGTTTGTTTGTTTCTCCCTCGTGTCTTTGAGCTGAGACTGCGATTACATTTCAACTCGGATTTGAACTCGGCACAGGCTTTAGTTGAGGTCTAATTTTAGAGCCTGATGCAAAAACAACAACAATAACAAACTTTTCCCCCAAAAAGCTGCTCAGTGCTGCTTTCTTAAACAGCTATCTTCACGGTGTTGTTTGTACCACAACATGTTTAGCTCTGAAAGCACAGCTGCACACCTCTTTGAGTCTTTTCCCCCCATTGAAAACAGTAAATACCACAACATGGAGCGTTTGACTAAGTTTTAGTATAGCAAACTGCACTTATGTGTTCCTCGTGAGTCGATGTTATTTAAAATAAGACTAATTACCGTTAGCTGTCTGGTTTTTCCGAGTCTTCAGCCTGTGTGTGCTGGCAGTAGCACTCACACACACTCACACACACACTGTGGTCTTCTCCAAGTCCGTCCCTCAGCAATGCAGCTCTGCTCTTGTTGATGTGGATGTTACTTTCTTTTGGATAATGTGTTACTCAATTCCCCGCAACCTGTGATTTATTGTTTCAGTTTTACACATTGTGCGTCATAAAATATTTTACACACATTAAGCCATGAGGAGAAGCAGTACAGGGACTGAGAAACGCCCGTCATGCAGTCCCCCTGCTCAGGGGCGTCACAAGCATGTGGAATGCGGGGGAGACACGCAGACATTTATTTGATGAATTAGATGCCATTTCCTGCATTCTGGTGTATTTAACAGGTTGTTAAACACCTAATTTTACCTACAAAAGTCACTTAATTCAATGACTATTTTAGAGACTCAACAATACGTCCTCATTCAACTAGTCCATATTCATCAGCCTGGTTTTAACCGCTACGCCTAAAATAGTGAAATGAATGTGACGCAGTTTATCAAATATTTTCTGACCTGGGAAAGAATATTTTTGTATCAGACAGGGCATATTTGAATTTGATTTCATAGCAATTTTAACAGCTTTAATACTTTTTGTGACTATGTTATGAGATGTATGTACTTATTTACTAAAATGTATTTATTTGCTACCTGTTGGAGACCCCTGCTCTCTAGATTACGCCCCTAAATCAGTAAGGTCCTTCATGAAATGTACATAACTGACTGGAATGCACTCAAAAATAAATATAGCTTCGAGTAAATACTTTTAAAGTGAGTTGAGCCCAAAATGAGGCTCCATGAAATTCTGAGACGCATTTCATTCCTAACTGCCCAGCAGCCTTCATCACTCTCTCCACTGTCCCTATGCTGCCCCTGCCTCCGACTCACTCTCAGTATCACTCTCCTATGTCAAGAGAGATCGAGATGGATTAAGAATTGTTTTCTTTCTATCAATAACTGAAATAAGTGAGCTTTAAAAAGTCAAGAAATTAGCAGGAAATAACAAATACGAAATGACATATTCGCTCTTGT
>JAQQZR010000035.1:9656017-9667951 GCA_030068235.1 Notoglanidium macrostoma | reverse complement strand
GCTGTCAGTTTACTAACCAGACAAGAGAGAGTAAATAGTTGAAAAATCAATGAAAATTGCTGCCCTTACTGACATAATGACATAACCCTGTGCTACAATACGATATATATTTGATACAGGTTACCTCTCTCAATGTCATCCATGGGGGAAGCAGGAGACAACTTTCCTTTAGGAGGGGAGCTCTTGGAATTGCTTGGGGCTTTCCCTCCATTGCCACTCTTCATTTGCTGACTGAGCCTAGTGGTTTGCTGCTCCAGACGTGACTGGATCTTACTGCTGCCCTCCGCTCTGTGTTCAAATATAAACATAGACAAACATTACTAAGAGAGAGAATATTTAATTACAGCAGACTGGGTGTTGCTGTGAGAAATACACACCTGGTCTTTTTGACCGAAATATTGCTACTAAGCTTCTCCAGACGATATTCTCCTGTGTCATGGTTTACAATAAGAATGCACTCCTTCATGTAAGGCCGTTTGGACCCTTTGAACACTGTAACAGGCGCAGTGGATCCCTGTGGGATTGGATGGGAATGAAGAATAACAATGTGTTTATTAGTATTTTTTCTATGTGTCATGAATGAGAAGTCTGGTAAATCTGATTAGTTTAAGGTGTTCACACAGAGTACTGTATTTATTTGTCCTACCTCCAAGTTAGGCAATGTTATAGTGACTTGCTCTCCCTTTCCAACTTCCAGATCCCCCTCACATGTAGTGTCTATGGATGCTGGTTTAAAGTCATCTGTAGGTACAAATGAACACAGAAAAATGAAAGCTATCCGAGTCACATGTCAGAGTGTTATACACCCGGTGTTGGCAAATTAGAAACTATCTTGCTAGATTTGATGATTTTTTTTTAAACCTCTTCAGTGACCTTACTTAAAAAAAGAGCCTAATGAAAAAAAATCTACCCCAGTTTTTGCAGCTCACAACACAACTGGTGTGGGGAGAGCAGATCAAGTCGACTCACCACCAGCGATGAGCCTGGCTTAGTTGTTTCTTGCACAATCCTACATTCCCAATGACCAATCACTAGACTTGTGAGATCATACACAGTATATAACCAGCCTATTGTCTTCACTAACTTTATGAATTTCAGCAACTGTCCAGAATACTGTCTGGCAACCGGCCTGAATAACGTAGGCTAACCAGAGTGTTGAGCAGGGTGTGCAGTGCCCTACGTTGGGTGTGTTATTTAAACATTACATCGTTACAGTATATTACATCATGTAAGTACGTAAGTAAGTAAGTAAACAAACAAACAGACAAACAGCCAACCAAAACTGGTTACAAGTCGGTTGAAGTTGCCAGCATTAGCTTTTAGCCCATCATTTTTTTTTTGGATAACTCCTAATTTAGGATATTATTTAGGATACATTTCCAGTTTTATTATTTTTTAATAATATTTAAATCCGTCAACTTGGCCATCGTGACAGTCGGAATCAATGAGCGATTCCTGATCATAGCTCATGACCAATCGTGCCAATCGCTGATACCAACTGTTTACCAATTCCTGATCATCATTGTTTTAAACTCTCTTCTTGCTTATATTTATGCTTATAAGTAATAAAATAGAATTATATCATGTCTACTGTTTCATTTGTGTCTATTTTCCAACTACTAACTACCACTGCTTCATTTTTTCTATCTTGATTTATAAATAGCTTGTCAGGCCGTGACCAAAGAAAATTTTCCTTCTTCATGTAAAACGCCAACATTCAAATTATCACCGCGGCCTAACTGAACATGTAAATTAGTCCATTGCGTCATCAGGCGACTTTCAGTGACTTCTCGAGCGTGCATTACCGCCTTTCCCCTGAAAAGATTAGGCAACAATGGTTATACACCACTAGAGGGCGCAGCTTACACTTCACACGAAGCCGTGCTTTCCGTCTGTCCCTTGCTCAAGTGAACAAGTCAGCTTTTTCATGAGTTTTCTAACAAATATTTTTAAATTAAATATAAACAAGGGCACGAACCGTTACTTTAAAAACGCAGAATGATAAAATGTAGACGTTAGGATTTAATTACTGCTAAATGAAAATAAACTCAGTACTTAGCAGGTAGTTTACCATTAATAGCTGACTAATACATTGCCTGTATTTTTTGTTCAGTGAAAAGTAGCATAAGGTGCCAACTTTCTGGACTTATCAGTAAATAAAGAAACTGTTTTAACTTATTGGTGAAGATATGTGTATATAAGAAGATGCCACTTACATCGTACCGTATGGAAAGCACTTTTTGGTTGTTTCTCGAAAGTTTCGCCTAATTTGAGGACATGTTCTTGATTATCAAAGTTTGAATATGCTGTCCCATTCATTCTAATGACAAGTTTTCTATCATATGTTAACTAAATGACCAATTTCTAAATTTCCACCTCTTTTTCAATAGCATCTACGGCAGAACTAACTCACGTTAGCCACCTGAATTTGGCTGAACAAATACAGCAACTCATAAGGGATTTCTAAAGGACCCCAGCGGAAGTCTTATTTGTCATAATAAAAGTCCCCTCGCAGGCAACACCGCATATACAGTCACGGTCAGAAGATTACATAAACCGATACGAATGTCATCACATGGAAATCGACGTTTCAACGACGTCATTCTTTTTTGTGGCAAAATGATTGCACAACGTAAATCTTAAATTAATAAAAATTTTAATAGTTTTAATTTATTTGAGGTTTTCTGAAATCAACACAGAGTCAAAATTATACATACAGGGTCAAGATGTATATGCATACACTCGTATAGATTATTAATTCAGTGCTCATGATTGACTACAGCTGGTAGCTTCTTTGTGCTCAACATAAAAAGGGTTTGTTTGACAGCACTCACTGGACTGACCAAAGTACAATTGGAAAGTCCAAGGAGCTCAGTGCAGATCTGAGAAAGATCATAGATTTACACAACTCAGGAATGTCTCTTGGAACCATTTCTAAACAAATGCAGATTACAAGATCATCAGTTCAAACAATTATACATAAGTACAAGTTATTAGGAGGTGTAGCCACTTTACCAAACCACTTTTCTAGAAGAAGGCCCAAACTGTCAACCTAAGATGAGAGGAAATTGGTTTGGATGGTCAGGAACAACCCAGGAATTATCAAGGCACCGGATTGCCATGAACTGGAAGCTGCTGGAACCCTGTCTACAGTTAGAGTTTTATATTGCCCTGGACTGAGATGCTGCCGTCCAAGAAAGAAACCCTGCTACTGTAGATTAACATCTTCAAGCTCAAAAAAATGTTTGCAGCCAAGCACATGGACAAAGAAAAGAGTGAAAATGTTATGGACAGATGAGACAGAGTTGTTTGATGACAATAAGCAGAGATACAGAAGACTACTGTACCAACTGTTAAGCGTGGTGGTGGTAACATCATGCTCTGGGGCTGTTTTACTGCCAGTGTAACTGGTGCATTGCACAAAGTGGATGAAATAATTAAGTACCGCAGAATTCTTCAGCATAACCTCAAACCATCAGCTAGACAATTTAATCTTGGACACAATTAGGTATTCCAACAGGACAATGACCCCAAACACACATCAAAGCTGGCTGAGGAATGGATAAAGCAGGCTAACATTAAGCTTAGGAAGTCCTTACTTCAACCCTATTGAAAATAAGTGGACTGTGCTTAAAAGGAAACGCACACATTTATTTGAAGTATAAGAAGAGTGGTCAAATATCCAACCAAAATTCTGCCAAAAGCTTGTTGATGGCTACCAAGAGTGTCAAGGTGAAACTTGCTAAGGGACATTTAACCAAATATTAGGTGTGCTGTATGTATATCTTTGACCCTGTACTCTTAATTTTGCAATGTAACATTTAAGTAAGCTATTTACATTGCAAATATCAAGTTTACCTACAACATTGGTCACTTTGTTAGAGTACAGTTACTGACCGAGGCCAATCTGCTGCTATGCACAAAATGTCAGTCCCACTATGTAAATGGCCCAAAAATTACTTCGGTGGTTTATCATTCTCAGCACAGCACATTCATTCATCATCAATAGCCATTTTCTCATGGTGAGGGTCACAATCTAGAGCCTGGGGACATTGGACATGAGGCAGAAAAACCCGACCCGCTGCCACACTGTGCTGTGTAAAGTGTGAACAGGTGCAGCAGTGCTTTTCTTAATGCTACAAGGAACTGTTGGTGCAAGTGTAGTTAGATAGGCCTACTATTCTTTTCCACAGATATGGAATATTTGAACAAGTGTAAATATGTTTGCTAATGATGAAAACACAAATTAACTGAGTTCAGAGACTTTATTAGAAAGAAAATCTGCCAAGGAACTCTAACTGCTGAAAAAATCAACCATCATACACTGCTCCTGCTTTGTGATACTTGGGATGTTAGCATTTAAACCTGAAGACTGAATGGCATAAGGGAACTCATGGATAGTGATAGTTTTTTCATAATAAAGAAAAAAAAAAGAGCCATATGCTTCAAAAGAAGTGCATTTGCTGAACAATTGACAGTCTGAATTTTAATATTTTATTAATCTTTCTTGTAATGAAGCAACATGTTACCACTTTTGATGTTCATTCTGTGCACAAACTGCCATTTACTGTAATGTTTAAGACTACTGGGATCTGAACGGATGTTTTGCGAAGGGAAAGCGAGAAATGAAAGGAAGCATGTAATTTCTGTACAGGGAGACCAAAACGTAAGGGCGTTTGCTTCACTTTTGAACACGTCACATACAAAACGGTTTACCCTTCCATGACATAGGTTAGACAAATAAGCCATGAGAAAACCTGACAAAACAATATACTTTTAAATAAAAAATATATATACACATGTTTGGTATCGGTGTTATCAATCAGAGCACAGTGATATACTTCTAGAACCACCACAAGGGCTATAGAACAGCATGTGCTATTAGTAAAACTTTGAGGGTCTATGAATATGTATAATAAGTATCTATTAAAATATTTAGCACAGAGCACCATAATTACTGAATGATCCTGGATGAATCATCAGCGAAAATGCTGTGAAGAGGGTAGACAAATATAACAAGTATATTTTATATAGACTGTGATTTATACAATGCAACCCGTCTTGTTTGATCGCTTATTTGAACATTTCTTCGTTAAGAAAGAAATGTCTGGTGGAAAGTAAGAATCGTCACAGGATTAGGGATGCCAAGTGATTTGGATAGAGGAGCTGATTTGAATACTATAATGTATAAGGAATAAAAATGACGAAAAATAATCAGCGACTGATTATTTTCCCAACCTGCAAGTCCCCAAAAAGTGGTTTATTTGTCTTATAACACAGCAACTTGCCAACACTAACAATTAAGTTAATTATAAAAGAAGACATGTCATACAATTTAGGTTTACAGTCATATTTAATGTTGTGGAACTTCCATGAAAAAAATAGCTCCTGTTATCGCATAGAACAGCTTGAAACAGTCGTCCCCTTTCTGTCTCTACTAAAATTAAGAAGACTAAAATAGACAGCTTGTCATGGTTTAAAGAAGCTGCCACACACTAGAACATGAAGACTTTCCTATGTCAGGAAAACGTTTAGGAACAGCTCCACCTCTGACTGTTACGAAGCACCGACACTGACGACTCCTTCCAAAAATAAAGCTAAATAAATTTCCTCACAGAAAACTTCACCATATGAACAGTTACACGCTTTTTAAAAATCCATTTGTGTAGAGCATCTAACTCACAAGGTCCTGTGCACATTACTATAGAAAAGATAAAGTATTAGAATAAGTGCATTAATATAAATGGGTGATTTGAATTGCTCTAAGAGCTGTTGGTATAGAAAATGAATCAACGCCTTCTGAGAAATCGGATTAGAGAATTCAACAGTGCTGTGGTGTAATTATATTTAATCTATAACAGATCACCGAGTCATTCACACCATCAACTTTCAGTCCCGCAAGAACACCTATATTTGCGGCAAATGAGGATGACTGACTAGACACGTTTGAGGTGAATCTCACTGCGTCGTCTGTTCGCTGAAAATCTGACGGTGTTGCCGATGGCTCGACCGGACCTGCGTGCTTTCTGAACAGTTCGTTTCTAAGCAGTACAACACTCGACTCAGACTGGACTCTACAGCGTAATGCAGTTTCAAGTGCTGTTTTGCTTAAATAAGAAGAAAAAGCCAGTGATGGAAAATGTAAAGTAGGCAATGTGGACAGTGATGGAGACTAAAAAAAAGTGTGTATGCAAAATAATCCATAGGAAGAAACAGGTTTCTATCTGTGCATCCCTTCTTCTTAAGGGAGAGAAATCAGACGTAGTAGCACAGGGCTGGAACGAAGCTGAAAGCTCAGAGTACAGACGGAGTAGTTCAGGTTTCAAACAGCTTCCTGAAGGCGGCACAGATCTCCTGGATCATGTCAGACGTGGTAGTGGCACGGCCGTACTTGTGGAAGGCTTGATTGTTACACTGCCTGGTCAGTGAGGCCGCGCCGAAAGCAGCCACCAATGCAGGATTCATACTGGAGAAACAAACAGGTGCATGAAATGAGTAATATTTGTGTGTGTGAGAGAGATCCAGAACATGATTACCTGGCAAGCTTACCCTTCAGTTGCATTTAGTGATGAACTGAAAGCCCAATGGGAGAAGACTCCTAGAGAGCCAGACAGCAGATCTCCCTGTCCTCCACAGCGACGCCCACTTCCCTCCTGACTGCATGTTATCACTGGAGACAATAGGAGGCCAAGGCAACAAAAATAAGCGACTGTGTTTTTAAAAACAAAGAGAAATGGTTAGGTTGAAACCGACTGACCCTGGTTGCCGTCGGTGATGATGTCCTCCTCCCCTTTCAAAAGCAGAGTTACATTACCCAGTGCGATGCTCAGCTGCTGAGCAGTCACCCTGAGGTCAGCGCTGTCCAGGGGCTGATGGTGCTGTAATCAAATACGTAAAGCTCGGCTCATATTTACATTTTAGCATCAGACACATCCTGATGATCAAAAAACTTTGAACCAATCCCTCACCATTGCCTCATAGAGACGACTGAACTCCATGAAGTTGGGCGTTAAGATTCCTCTCTGATAACCCTGAATGACTGACGGCTCTTTGGAAACTAACCAAAGTCCATCCTGTAGCAAAACACATACAAAGCGTTATACTTCCATCTGTCACACCTATTTTGTATGCTTCTAATTTAACAGAAAGAAATCTCGCCACTTACGGCATCAATGACTATTGGAATTCCTCTTGATTTTGACTTTTCAATAACCTCCTTCAAAGAATCATTAGAAGACGTTAGGCATAGTAAACAGCTTTCACATTCAAGTATGTAAATAAGCCAACTGACTTATTGCTTATGCCTTGTTTTCTCTTACCTTTGCATTATTAAGAAGCCGGTCCTCCCTGCCCAAGCCTGGACCCACCACCAAGCTATGGAGCCTCGGCAGCCATTTCTCTATTTCCTGCACAGCATTGGGACTGTCTCTGTAAGTTTCAACATGAGAGAGAAGAGCACTTTAAATCACTAGTGAGTGCAGCAGTAATAACCAGATTTGATTAATGCACTCACAGCACAGGATGGACTATGAGCTCTGGACTATAAGATTTAATCACAGTGGCAGCATCTTTGGTGCAGAACACGTGGGAAAGATCTGCACCCTAAGGAAAAAAACCCAAAACAAAACAATACACATGACTGCAGTGTCACATACAGGCTAACGTTAAATTCTCCCATTGATTTGCTCACACATTACACTACGTACTATTTTCAGTGCAGAAATGGCAGCAAAGTAAGGTGCTCCAGTGTACCTAATGAAACAGAAGAGAATTACTGATGGGAGAAAAGAAAAAGGAGTTGGTGCACATTTAACATTTGTTGTCTGTTCAAATGTAGTGGTCACTTACTCTTGACATCCTCCAATGACTCCTACGCGACCATCTTGACCCTTGTGCTTTTTAGACGTCAGTGGAGGAACGGTATTTTTAACCAGTGGCAGGATGTCCATGCTTCTGTGTGCGACCCCTCCCAGGGAAAATGTCCGCTCGATAACTAAAGAAAAAAACCCCACAATAATAAGAATGACAACTTCAGCCCATCATACCGTTTCTTTAGCACTATACTGAAATTTTTTTATTATTTATTTTTTGACAGGATATATGAATAAAATTGATGGGTTCAAATTAGGGTTTTTTTAAACCTTTTTCAAAGCTCTTTTCAGATTAGTCTTGGTGCAAATAATTGAATGGATATGCGCATTTCTCTCCACCCGAACCAGAAGCAAAAAATTTAAATATATATTTAGCTGAACTGGCCGGATCAAATCAGCGATCAAATAGGGCTAACTGAAACCAAAACACATTAGGTCAGTAGTGAACCTAGACCTGGAGCAGCTGAAGGACTCGGGTTGGCATAATCAACCTGGCAGGTTTGATGACTATGGCTGCCACCAAATGGACGTGCATGAGTTACAGAGGAACCAGTCTTTGCGTTACGAGTGGACTGAGCAGCAGGTGACAACGTGACCGTGGGTGTGGTGAGCCCAGCAAACATCTGGCCCAGCATCTGCAACATGTGCATCTCTCTCGTGTGTTCCGTCTCCCTTCGGAGATCCTCGGCTTGTAGCCGCTGCTCCTCGAGTCTGTAGAAATTCTCTTCTGCCTCCAAACTCTGTTCCAGAAACTTCTCCATAAGCTTCTCCAGCGACAGGTTTGCGAAACGCTTTTTGTGCCGCCTGCTTCCTGCAGAGGATGGCAGGGTGGCGGTCTGTTCTTCAGTCTGCTTTGCTGGAATATCTGGCACATCTGGAACAGGAGATGTATATGCGAGATAACAAGGTGAATAGATATGCCATCGTGCATGTTCTATATTGTGAGTTGATCAAAGACAAGATAAGGACTTACTGCTGCAGCTGCCCACAGTCACAGGGATGGGGTAAGGAGGATACTCGATTTTCACAGGGTATTCCATGTTTGAGCATTCTCCTGCACCGTCCACATCCGACTCGTGCGGCTGGTCCACACTTTCCCCATCTTCTTCAGTGCCGTCCATGGTCTCATCTCCTTCAGCACCCATGCCGTCTAGATCATGAGCATCCAACCCTGCTGACGACCTGCTGCTCAAGATCCTCTCCATGTCTTTGTAGAACCTGAAGATCTTGGCATAGTGGCCGTTTTTCTTCGAGGCCTTTTTCGCCTGGAAATACTGTCTTTTCAGGCTCTTAACCCGCACCCGGCACTGATCCGGGGTCCTATCGTAGCCCATATCCCCCAGTCGCCCCGCCACGTCGCGGTAAACGTGACTGTTCCGGAAGTTCCCGTCCAGCGCAGTTTGCACGTCGTGTTCCCCCCAAATAGTCAACAGTGCTCTCGTCTCCGCGTCTGACCAGTGGTATCCTCGGGTGGGATTCACTAACATGATCGAGTGGTGCAAAAAAAAAAATATTTTTTATCAGGTTTGTTAAGCAAAAACCGCGTCAGGCAAACTACGTTTATTTACTGTCAACTAGCTAAGCATTCAACTGGCCAGCTAGCTAGCCGCCGTTAGCCAAAATCTAGCTACTTATCTAGCTAGACTTTTTTTTTTACTTTTCTTCCAGTATGCCATAATTCCTGGTGGCAGTAAGAAGACTGAGTCTCAGATATCGTAATGCCTGCACGAATTCCGCCAAAAAATAGCAAGCAAATGGTGCTAATTACAATCACGTTACCGTTATATTACAGACAGGATTACCAAAACTTAATCCGAGCTCCGCCTCTCTGTAGCCACAACAACACATACGTCAGAGACTTTGCGTACTACGTCATTTAGTAGTGCACACATTAGGCACAGCAACAAAATAAGGGTCTGAATAGAAATATTTTCAACTTTAATTCATAAATGGTTATTGGTAACGTTTAACACCGACCTAGATGCTAATCATGGGCCTTAGTTAAGGTAGGCCAGGCTGCAATTTGACCACCCGATGTGGATTTACCTTTCTCATACAGAAGAGTTACTGCAAAACAGAAGGCTACAGTTATGACGCGGAAGAGCAACTTTGCTTCCATGCATTCCGATCTCGCAACAGCTTTCAAAACAACACCGCCAGTGATCAACTCTGGTCTTACCAATGGACCAACTTTGGAGCGATGCAGCAAAACTGGTGAATGCACGTTTAAGCAGCATCGAGATCACGTCGGCGTGTGTATAACGTTCAAGTGAAGCACAAGCTCTGGATTGCTCTGCGTTGTACTGTATTACGTCAGTCCAACATCCAATCAAAATCCAGGAAAAGGCTAACGCTGCAAACTGGTTGGACATAAGGAAATGATCACATTAACCTGACTTATTTTCTCTGTCTCGGTTAAAATGCCATTTGACAAGATAGAGACTAGATACTGTAATATTTCACATGTAGTATACTAAATGAAATCAACTAAGGTAACAGGGTGTAGTTCAATCAACGTTTTATACTCATGGGAAGGCATCTGTGTAGCCACGCCCCCATATTTCCTGCGAACTTCAACTTCCTAAATATGACCGCTACAAGTTTGTACTATTCTTGCGAAACCGTTCTCATCAACTTTATCTCGGCTTAATGACCGCAAACCTGTTTATTCGTGTATTCTGGGAGGAAAACCCCAACCATGTCATGTGAGAAACAGACTAAAACACTCGTTTTTGGTTGTTTTGAGCTGTCATTTGTTTAAAGGAGAAAAAAGGTAAATGTGGCGTTTGGTCGTAGAAAGTGAACACATGGAGTGTGCTGACTTCTGAGCATGATGGCCGAGCCCACGAAGAAGCTGAAAAAGCCTGATGTGAAAATTGTCCTGCTGGGTGATATGAATGTGGGGAAAACATCTTTGCTCCACAGGTACACCGAGAGGAAGTTCAAGGACACCGTGAGCACAGTTGGAGGGGCGTTCTTTCTCAAGCAGTGGGGACCCTACAATATCTCCATATGGGACACTGCAGGTAGGAGATCAGGCCCATGTCTCAGATTACCCCACTTATGTGAAAGTGTGGTTTAATGATGTTTTCTCCCCCAAAAGTGTGGCAGATATCAATGTACCAATCATTCATTCAATCATCCCTTTTGCAGTGTTATTATTCAGCTCAGTACAGAATAAAAGTCTTTGTGCAGGATGTCCCCATGTCTGTGTGGGTTTCGCCCGCCTTCTTAAAAACATACCAGTAGCTTATTCTAAATTGTGCTTGAGTATTCCTGGAATAGGCTCCTCCTGACAAGGATAAAGTGCTTAGTAAAGATGAGTGAACAATCATGTTTAATATAATGTAATGTAATGTAATATAATATAATGATAATAATCTATTTCCAGGATTTTAGCAAACCTACAATGGCATCAAGCAAATCTTTGTACCAAGTAATTATTTGACTAGGAATGAAGTGTCCTTATATGTTCTATAGGGTAATTTTAGATATTGTTTACAATGATCTGAAAGATACATAGGCATCGGTGCATACGTATATATTTATGTTTTATGAAATCAGGACAGCTTTAAAAATAAGAGGGCATCCAAAGCACATGCTGTTCTTATGGGACTGGCCGTTCCTCAATTGTGAAGTAGCCTAATAATAATAATTATAATGAAAAACAGCAACAATAATAATCATAATTATAATACTAATCAGTAATAATGTTGTTGTTAACAATAGCAATAATCTTTATTAATAAAGCACTATTCATTCTTAGTGAAAATGTTCAAGGTGTATAAAACAATCCCCAATCTTCGGGCGAGAGGCGGGGTACACCATGGGCAGGTCGCCAGTCCACCACAGGGGTAACACAAACAAACAGCCACACACGCTCGCATTCACACCTATGGGCAATTTAGGGTAGCCAGTTGACCTAATCAGCATGTCTTTGGACTGTGGGAGGAAACCAGAGCACCCAGAGGAAACCCACGCATGCAGGAGGAGAACATGCAAACTCCACACAGAAAGGCACCCTGGGTGACCCGGGGATCGAACCCAGGACCTTCTTGCTGTG
>JAQQZR010000035.1:9643143-9654991 GCA_030068235.1 Notoglanidium macrostoma | reverse complement strand
TCATCCTTATATATATATAAGGATGAAAAACTTGAAAAAGAAAAAAAATGCTGCCTTAATTAGTGTATAAAGTTAGAGATGTCCTTTTGCACCATCCAACTTCCCAAACTAGATATTTTATTTGATCTCTTGAAGGGATTTATAATTATCCCTGACTGTAGCATACCTACTAATGAATAAGACAACAAAGCAAATGGGTTTGTGTCTTAGCCTTAAACCTTAGCGTGTGTACTTTCATCAGACTTGAGTGTAGAGTGTATTTTGGCAACCACTGAACAGACCTCTTGTTTATCTTCCATGCAGTAGCAGAGAAAGATAAGTCATATGATCCAGATTACAAAGTATCATTATTAACCCAGACTGTACAATGTAGAAACAGTGCAAATGTACACAGTTGACCAAACATCTGAGTCAACGTTGGCTTCTTATGAGACATCGGTTTCCTATTATAGAGTAGGCATAGTAGACTGTTCCAATGAGAAGGTGAACAAATTGTCACAGGATCTTATGGTAATTACCCCTTTCCTTCATGTATGTAGGAATTTTATGTTTTTAATCTGTTGTTCTCAGGATTATAATCTTTTTAAAGAGAAGCAAAGAGGTTTTGATGTCAGCTCATTCGTCCAGAGATGACCTTACCCCTCTAAACTTCTTTCTTCTAGGTCACTTCCTGTGGAATTTGTTTCTTGACAGCTGACCCAGTGCTGCAGATTGTTGTTCATCAAGCCAAGTCATGCGCTTGTATGATAAACAAGCACTGAGTGTGTATGATGTGTCTTTCAGTAATTGTAGTTACTCATTAATTCACTTTTTAGTATTCATTGAACAGTGCCACTTTCACTACCACTCATGATTAAATATAATAATGGGCTTAACTGGGAGTTTCTTTCATTTTATTTAATATGTATAATAACTTATATATTTGCGTTGAAAATGTGTGAATTGTTTTGTGACACAAAGGTTAATTAGTCAACTCTGGCTGCAATTACAGCTGCGTGTCTTCTGGGATATGTCTCTCTTTGCATGTTTGGATCCTGCTCATTCTTCTTGCCAAAATTGCTGAAGCTCTGTCCAATGGAGTCAGATTGGATGGAAAGTGTTAATAAACAGAAAGTCTTGCCACAGGCTCTCAATCAGATTGTTGTCTGGGCTTTTACTTGTTCAGGCTAAAACATTCATGTTCTTGGTTTTTGAATCACTGCAGTGTAGTTTCCAGATTCTATACACATTATATACAGGCCTGCAACGTAATAGTTTTAGTATCACACATGTCATTTCTTGTTCAGAATGCTAACAACAATGAGTACAATACAGATTTGCCAAATGTGGTAGAGAATGAAGAACAAAGCCCAGTCTCAGATCCTCATGCATGCACAGATGTGAACTCACTGCAGACTATTGATGTGAGACTTGAGGCCCCCTGCATTTTTTCCACAAGACAGTCTTTGTTTTTTGCTTGCTGCTGCTTTAAACAATGTCCCAAGCTTTGGTACAATGTAAAAATATATACGTATTTATTGTCATCATTTAACTACTGTCGTGTCTGCTGTCTCCTTACCTTGTGTTCTAGGTCGGGAGCAGTTCCATGGTCTTGGTTCTATGTACTGTCGTGGTGCAGCTGCGGTCATCCTCACCTACGACATGACCAGTTGGCAAAGCTATGTAGAGCTGGAGGACCGCTTCCTAGCCCTAACTGACACTGCCAATACTGACTGCATCTTTGCCATAGTAGGCAACAAAGCTGACCTGACTGACCCACATTCCCAGGCTTCAAATCCAGAGGGAGAGGAGGGGAGCCAGCCTGCACGCTCGTCTCTTTCTTCCTCCTCCCTTCAGCGCAAACAGGTGAACAGAGAGGATGCCATGGCTCTGTATGGACGTGTGCTACATTACAAAAGCCTGGACGAGAAGGCATGTCTGCCTGCTGAAACCATGTGCTTTGAGACCAGTGCTAAAACAGGCTATAATGTGGATGTGTTGTTTGAAACAGTGTTTGACTTGGTGGTGCCCTCAATCCTGAAGAAGCGGAAGGAAGGCGAGAGCTCCACTGTTGACCTGGAAGCACCCAGCACAGGCAAGAGGACTAAAGCTGGCTGCTGTGCCTAGAACGGGAAAGCGGATTTACTCCTTAATACGATGAAGGCACCGAAGGTTGTTTACATTTCATGGAAAACTCTTGCAGAAGACCAAATGTATGTAACTAGTGTAATTTGTAATGATCGATGTTAAGAATTATTAGTCAGCATAAAAAATAAGTATTACTCGAATTCAAGATTGTATGAAGACAACACCACTTATTGTTATTTAACAATATTTTAAATTTGCCCTGTTGTGGTGATTTTTATTTTATGTGATGTGCTTGATTCTTGGTGCTTCCACTAATCAGCATTTTTTAATGAAACCATCTTGTTACAAATGTGCTAAAATCTAATGTATGAATTTTATTCTTAAAAAAAAATTAAACGGTACTCATGATCTTAAGTCAGAATGCGGATAATCTTCATTTATCAATCTCCAGTACCTGCTTTATACTGGTCAGGGTCACAGTGAGACCAGTGGAGTAGAGGACCTTTGTGGTGTGGCATAAAATAAAGTCAGTCCCACAAATAGAGCAAAAAGAAGAAAAACACCTTCTGATCAAAGTTAAAGGTAAGGTTATTTTGTGAACTTAGCTGCCTTACAAACAGATAGGTGTAGAAATTCCTATTCCCCAAGCTAAGTGTTGCAATCAATTAGATTTTCTGCAATATACATTATATGGACAAAATTATGCGGACACCTAACCATCCCAGTCATACACTATATGGACAAAGGTATTGGAATGCCTGACCATTACACCACAGGAACTTTAATAACATTGCATTCAAATACATTAGAGCAAGATTTTGGAGTGTTTCTGAGGGACTTTGTGCCCATTCATTCTGTAGAGCATTTATGAGGTCAGGTACTGATGTTGGATGAGAAGGCCTGGCTCGCAATCTCTGTTCCAGTTCATCCCAAAAGTGTTCAGTGGGGTTGAGGTCAGGATTCTGTGCGGGTCAGTCAAGTTCTTCCCCACCGAATTCATCCAACCATGTCTTCATGGACCTTGCTTTGTGCACAGTCATGCTGAAATAGAAAAGGGGCTTCCCCAAACTGTGTCCACAAAGTTGGAAGCATAGCATTGTCCAAAATGGCTTGGTATGCTGAAGCATTAAGATTGCCCTTCACTGGAAGTAAGGGGCCTAGCCCAAACCCTGAAAAACAGCCCAACACCATTATCCCTCCTCCACAAAACTTCACAGGTGGCACAATGTAGTCAGGCAGGTAATGTTCTCCTGCCATCTGCCAAACCCAGACTCACCCGTCTGACTGCCAAACAGAGAAGCGTGATTCATCACTCCATAGAACATGTTTCCACTGCTCCACAGTCCAGTGGCGGTGTCCTTTACACCACTCCATCCGACGCTTGGCATCGTTTGTGTTTCAGTTCATCCCAGGTGTTCATTGGAGTGAGAATCGGGGCTCTGTGAGGCCTTTCGAGTTCTTCTACATCAAACGAAGTCTTTATGGACCTCGCTTTGTGCACAGGAGCATTGTCAACAGGTTTGGGGCCCTTTAGCTCCAGTGAAGAGAAATCTTACAACTTCAGTTTAGAAAGAAATTCTATACAATTGTGTCCTTCAAACTTTTTGTTTGGGGACCCACATATGGGTGTGATGGTCAGTAGTCCACATACTGTATTTTTTTATATTGTTGTTCAACCACATTAATTATGTTACTGAGTGGATTTGGAGTCTATCTCAGGAACACTGGGTATAAGGCAAGCATACACCCTGAATGGGCTGCCAGTCCATCACAGAACACCATGTACACACAATTTCACACACTCTTTCACACCTATCCCCACTACTGAAGGCATATTCCATTTACACAGTGGAAACATAGAGTAAATCCAGTGTAACTCCACACAGTCAGTAAGATGAACTCAGGAACAAACCACTGACCCTGGAGCTGACAGTGTGGCACCAATGTGCCTCCCACAAATTCTCATAAACAACTCAAACATGTTAATTATGTTTTTCTTTTTACACTGTCATGGGTAAAATGTTTGGAACGATGGACAGAAATGCCTCCATTTTTAGATTACATTTGTTGTCAGTGTTATGTAAGTTTGATGAAGCTGTTTGTTGAATATTTGCCTTTTCTTATATTTAACAAATTCTTTATACATACAGCAGTAGCTACGTTCATTCATTCATTCATTCATTTTCTATATCCATTGTGGGTCGCAGGGACGTTGGAGCCAATCTCAACTGACTTTCAGTGCAAAGTGAGGTACACCCTGGACAGGTCACCAATCCATCGAACAACCCATATTAACACCTATAGGTAATTTAGAGTAGTGACTCGACCTAATCCACCTGTCTTTGGACTGTGGGAGGAAACAAGAATACCTGGAGGAAATCCAAACATGCATGGGGAGAACATGCTAACTCCACACAGAAAGGTGCCCTTGGTCAATCTGGGGATTGAACCCTTCTTTCTGTGAGGTGACAGTGCTATCCACTGCAACACCATCAATCATAAACCTGTCCTGGTGATCTTTGCAAACAAATAACACAGCACGCATGTAACAAACAGAAGCATTTAATTTGTTGTTTTTCAGTAATGTTAACAGTCACAATCATTCAGAACAGTGTCCAAAAATATATTCCACATAAATACATTGTTAACTAGTTAACGTTCAAAACAACAACCCATTGTTTAATCTCCTTTTACTTGTTTATGGTCAGATAAGGCTAGACAACATAAAACTGAGAAGGCACGTGGTATGCATGGTTAAGCAAAGTACAAATGTGGTCATTCACCTGATGAATTTGGTCTATTAATCATTGAATATCAGATTTGAAGAAGGAATTCTTGTAGTAAACGAGCTATAAGTTTAGGTCTTTGCTGTGCAAGAAAATTTTTTTCCTTCTTTTGAAAAAAAATTAGAAAAACAATTTCATTATGTAAAATCAGTGCAGTCTGTGTAAGAGAATAGAAACAAATTAATCCTCAATCTAAGTTCAGTAACACAAGATGTTCTGAACTCCACTTTGCAATGCTTTAACTTGTGGTTTGCATATCAGAGAAACAGCTCTCTGTTCTGTAGTTTTGTCAAAAGGTGCATGCTTGTGCTCAGAGGCTGTTGAGGAAGCATAGTCTAATAACAATAGCAACATACTGTATTTTAAGTGCAAATAATTCCCTACAAAACAAAATGTACAGTTGGAGAAGAGTGTTAGTAAAACAGAGTTCATTACCTGATGATAAAATCATAATTAAAAACATGTTCCAACATTAAACATATAGTTGATAGTGTAAAGCATTTGGCTGTTGAATAAATCACATCGAGACGTTCTAATCGCTACAGGAAGTGTCGTACATGGATGAATATAAGGGAAGCAGTGCATTAACATGGGCGTCTTTGGTTCTGCTGTATGATGTACTTGGTAATATCAGTTAAACAAATCGGCTAATGAGTGAGGTAATAAGTTAGGAAAAGCACCTTTTCAAATGTAACATGAGTAAAGATAAAACATTTCTAAGCTTTTGATGCTTCTTTGACCTCTCTTCTCAATACATTTACATATCTTCAGTCCTTAGGCACATAGGGAGGGGTACATTGTAATGAAGAGTCATCCGTGATGCAAGTATGCAGTATATATTTTATGTCATTAGGAGCTGTTAACAAACTATTTCAACAATCCTGTTTGGTTTATCAACTTAATAGTAACTACAATCTCAGGGTGACTTTATATCTTGTCGTTCTGTACTGGACTGCACACAAAAATGTCAAAATGGCCACACCCTCAAGTCAAAGTTCACACAAGTCACAGGTTCTTCATGCAGACTTGACAGCGACTGATGCGTGAGAGGAGCTGTCCAGCCTTGAGAGTCTCTGACTCAGGGGAACTGTGGAAAGGCTGGTCAATGGACGTCAGCCAGAAACTGTGCTTGTTAGAGAAGTAGTGACAGGTACCCTTAGCTCCATTACACTCAATGAAGGGAGTGGTGCGGAAATCCTCCAGACACGAGCCTGGAGACACCAGAGACTGACCACCTCCTTCGTCTCCAGCTGCCGTATGCTGTGTATAAAAGACAAAGTTTGAGCTTTTCTTTTGTCCAGCCAGAGCTCGGACCTCATTTTGCACTTTTTTTTTTAAATCAGAGAGCTGTATACATTTCTAATGTTATTGGACAATGACAAAACTTTTTATGTGTATTTATAGGTCATCTACTACCATTTCAGTTGTCGACGCTTATAAAAATAACTTTCTGAGGAATTACAATATAACATGTAACAATAAGGAGAAATGACTAAAGGCTCACCATGAGGAAAGAGTAGCCAATCCATAAGCTTCTCCAGCCTGCAGGGCATTGTGGGATAGTTGTATCCTGACTGTGCACAGCTATAGCTACAGATGGAGCCTCACATACTGAACAGCGGCTGATATAGGGCCTTATTTCTAACTCCTCCACAGGCATCATGGGAATGGAGGCAGTTGTAGAAAGCCAATAGGACTTGTCGTTACGACTAGCATAGTAACATACATCACCAGGGTTGCAATACAGGAATGGCATGGTGTTGAAACGAGGGAGACAAGAGCCTGCCAGACCTGGATAACATAGTAGAAAATGTTCTTAAAGAACCCGATTTGTGGTTTGTAGTATACACCAAAAATGGTGCCAATGCTGTTTGCAAATAGTTAGAGTTTAGTGTCAATTCCCTGATATACTGATAAAGCCTTATTTACTTACCAAGGTCCTGATTATGAGCTTTCTCCTGCCCTTCAAAGTAAAGCAAGCTGTAGCCATCCCACAGCTTGGACATTCCCACAGGACACATTGGCGTCTGATCAGACTGACTGTGTTTCACCAGAAGGTACCCGACACTGACACTGCGTCCAGGCATACCAGTGGGACCAGGAATACCAGGGCGGCCATGGTTTCCTGAAATACGATCAACTTTTTAATTCCCTTAGAGAAACTTGACATGACTACATCTGGTATACTAGAAATTATTTCCATTTATTCATTACAGCCTTTTATATTCCAGGTTAATGTTTAACAACCCCATACAGCATATCCAGACGGTGACCTAAATCACAGATCTTCAACAGCAGTGCAAGTCACTTACTATAATGTTGCGAGAAGCAGGACACTGCTTAATTATTTTAAAACAAGCCAGAACATCTTGTTGATTTGCCACTTTAACTTCTTAACACATCAGCTCAGCCATTAATTCTGTGAGCTTTACCTTCTTGACCTTGGAGGCCCTGGTGTCCCGTTGGTCCGACATTCCCACGGACACCTGGTGTTCCTGGTATTCCAGGCAGCCCTGGCATCCCCTTTTGCCCCTGTGGTCCCGTAAACCCTAGGTCAAGCAAAAGCATTAAAGTGAAAATTAATAATGTTATAGTAAATGCCCATATTTTAGAGCTCAATATTTTGATTAGCTAATATTAATTTAATTTACCTGGAACTCCAGGGTATCCCATATCGCCAGTCTCCCCTCTCGCTCCTTCTAGTCCTTGCTCACCATGTGGACCAGGGGCTCCTCTCTCCCCTGGTACCTTCACAGGAACTGGAGGTAGACCTTTAGCACCAGGGGGGCCAGGTGGGCCTGAAGGAGGTGATACACAGAGTGTCTGAGTTATTATTGATATACTGTATACAAATTTCTGATGAACACTGAGACTTCCAAGTTGATGAATATTATTTGTCATTTCAAATGAAAAAACAAAACAAACCAGGATAACATTTACATACCTGGTGATCCAGTCTCTCCTTTAGCTCCAGGAGAGCCTCTATCACCTAGTAAACCATGCAATCCAGGGACACCCATGCTTCCCATGGCTCCCTTTATACCTATAACCCAGTTTTTGTAAAGATCAGGCACAGAGTAAGCCTAGTTGTCTGTATACAGTGCTAATAAGGTAATATAAATTCGAAACATAATGTTTTATAAAAGGATGACGTGTATATTACGTTATAAGCAAAAGTTATTGATGCTCATTGAAGTTCTAGTGTTTGGGACTATACCGTTTCCTCCTGACACACCCGACTGTCCAGGAAATCCTTTGTCTCCTGTGTCCCCCAGCAGTCCTTTTGTTCCTAGGGTTCCATGATCCCCTTGAATGCCACGATCTCCTTTAGCACCAGATGAAGATGGAAAACCTGGAAGACCAGTGGCTCCCGGAAAGCCTAAACAAACAGAGGATCAGAAAGATTCACATCACACATCAGATCACATCACAATATGCACCACCGTCTTTCTGTCATAATGTTATACGTTTTATCACTTTGGGAAATATGTGCAACATTTAATTGACCCAATATATTAAGCACTCTACCTGGAAGACCTTTCTGACCAGGAAATCCTGTGTCTCCTGATAGACCCTTTCTGCCAGGAATTCCTTGTGCTCCGGGAGGCCCTTGATATCCTGGAGGGCCTGGTTCACCCAGATCACCTAAAGAACAGTGTTTCAAGCTTAGTCAGAGCTCTTAAATTGGAAAATGATCTCACTTTGAAAATTCAGAGAGAATATACTGTATATGCTATATGATGACCCACCTGGATCTCCTGTTGAACCTTTAAGGCCATGAGCTCCAGGGACCCCAATCTCTGTGTTGGGAGTACCTGCCTCTCCTTTTTCTCCTTTTCCTCCATCCTCACCTGGTGTCCCCCAAGCGTCAGGACCTAACAAGCATATATATTGGGAGCATGAAGTAAAACTAGCTAACAAATTCTCATGACATTGCTATAAAGACAAGGCTACAACAAATAATAATATAAAAAGGTATAGATTAAAATGGCAATTCATTAAATATGTTTTGGATTTTTAAAGCCCCACTTTTACTGAATTTAGTAATTGTAAGCTCCTCAATTATATGATTGCTACCAGCCTGGGAGGGTTAACTGTGGATGCCTTTAAAAGACAGTGCTTCTGTAAACATAAGCCCCCAGACAATTGCACTTGGCAAGTTTCACCCTCTGGTTGACAAAGGAGAGAGGAAGGCCAACCAAGAGTGAAGACCAACTATTTCTCTCCCAACCACAGATGGATTTACAGATGATCAACAATTAATGCATTAATGCTAAGCCACTAAATGCGAATGAGCAGTGCTCTAAAGCAAAGCTGCAAAGTGTAACAAGAAATTTTATGGTTTATGAACATATAGATTAGTTTAAGAACTAAAACATATTCATTAAGTAAATATTTTGGTATTTAGGATTCGGCAGTCAGTAATCTGAACAGCATTTCCTGACATTTTACTGTATCCTCTGCTACAAATTTGAATTTTGGTGCATCAATAGTCAAAAGATTATTTTTAAATAACTAAAACATTTCGAGATCTACCTGCAACACCTTGAAGGCCTTTTTGACCTTTAAGGCCATGTAACCCTGAAATCCCATCAAGGCCAGGAAAACCTGAAACCAAAAAAAAACTTTATCTTTCATATTTTACAACAGTGTTAGTACACTCAAAGCAGGTCAAACTGAAGCTTTATTTTATATGATTGAAGTTTTAACTATTTAACATTTACTTAAAATAATTAGCATTACTGCGGGGTAATACTTGTTGTCACTGGCTGATGAACATTTTCCAATATAGGTGCTGAGCTGAGAAAGCTGAAAACTTATGTGTTAATGCTCCTGGAACACATTTTTATGTGTGGTCAATGTGGGTAGGTTTGGGAAGATGGGGTATTCCCTGGACAGGTCATCACAGAGAGACAGAGACCTACTCGCATCTGTGGGCAATTTCGAGCAGAGGTGTCCAATCTCATCCAGAGCCGAGCCAAGCTCAACTGATTAAACAGGTGGAATCAGGTGTGGATCCTGCTTGATTGGACTGAAAACCTGCATCCACACTGGCCCTTTGCAGATAAGATTGGATACCCCTGATTTAGAGTAACAAGCTGACCTAATCTGCATGTCTTTGGGTTATAAGAGGAAACCGGAGAACTAGGAGGAAACCCACGCAGGCAAGGGGAGAACATGCAAACTCTGCCCTCTACTGGAAGCCCAAATATGCAAAGGTTTTAAATGCTGAATGTTTCCTTTTACTCATATATGTCAGCTATTTCCTTTCCTGTTGAACATGCAAAATATTTAAAAACATACGTAATAACAAGAAATAACTTATTCCATGGATAATGCACCTTTTAAAAATTTATTTTTAACATAATTTTTGTCATATCCCTACAATAGAACATACCTATTTGTCCTGGATGACCTGGTTTACCGGCAGCCCCTGACTCCCCTGGCACTCCTGGCCAGCCCATTGAGCCCTGGTTTCCAGGAAAGCCCTTTAGGCCATTACCACCTGATAAAAGAACAGAAGTGATCCACTTGTGAATAATTTCCCTCTGGGTAGGAAGCAGAGTGGCTCGTCACCTAAAAACACAGTTTTAAGCACATAATTCCTTATGAGTGTTCTTACCTGATAGCCCTTGTTCTCCAGATTCACCCTGAGTCCCTTTATTTCCTTCAATACCATCAAAACCAGAACCTCCTCTATTACCATGCTCACCTCGGACACCCATTTGACCTGCAAAGGTCCAATGCATGTGAATATAAAATCCTCAGTATCATTCCACACACCTGCTGCTGAAAAGTTGAATTTTTGGTTTTTTTTAATGAGTAGGTACTTTATTGCCTCACCTAAAGGTCCAAGTAGCCCAGTTTCCCCTCTGAGTCCTGTAGGTCCTGGGAGATCGATAATTCTGCCCTGCTCACCTGAAGCAGAAGAGACTCACTTAGCAATAATCGGCAGATATTAGGTGCTGATCAGTCATGTTGGTCATAGATTACAATGAAGGCTTTGATTACATGATTTGTTGTTTGTTACCTTTGATTCCCTTGACTCCAACATTTCCTGTTGCTCCATAAGCTCCAGGTGAACCTTTCACCCCCTAGGATATCAAAGTTTGTATTGACCACAACTACCTACATAAGAAAACTAATAAACATGTACATGTCTAAAGCACATAGAGTAAATACTGATGCAGCTCTGTATTGGGGTGGAGAATTACCGTAGATCCACTCTGTCCGTGAAATCCGTGAATTCCTTGGGATCCTGTGGTACCTGGCATGCCTTTCTGGCCAGGAAGTCCCTGAGCTCCATGCTGTCCTTCCAGACCTTTTGTACTGCTGGGATCCCCAGGAACTCCATGATAGCCCTCTTGTCCTGGAATCCCTGGCATACCTTTGGTGCCTAAAGGGTGCAAGAGAGAATGTGAGTAATGAACAAATCAGTTTGTTAACATGCATTTGAGTTATGTTTAATTTTAAACCTTAAAATTGGCAGTAAACATTTATTTCATTTTACTTTTCTAATTTCTGTGAGAGTATATATGCAGTGTATGGATGTCTACTGATAGCAAAGACAACAAGTGATTGATATATACTCCACAGTGTATGCAAACTTTACAGATACATTGTTGGGTAGATGAGGTTTCTGAGTGTTTCATAGTTTGTTGAGAATACGTTATAAGGCTTTGACTGCTGATGTAACGTAGTATAACAATAACTTTAATTTTGTATTACACACATTTACGGATGTAAAGATTTGAATAAAAAAAAGTCTGAATTCTTAATAGCCAATGAGTTCTTAATGTCCAAAATTAAAAGACCATTGCATTCACAATATGGAAATACATAAGAAAACCACACATCTGTATTTATTTTTATTGAATTAACATGGTTGAAATTCATAAGTTATCTGTGTTATGAGTGTTCATCCATCCATCCATCCATCCATTATCTATACCGCTTTATCCGTCTGGGTCGCGGGGAAGCTGGAGCCAATCCCA
>JAQQZR010000035.1:9613099-9643043 GCA_030068235.1 Notoglanidium macrostoma | reverse complement strand
CCAGTTGACCTAATCTGCATGTCTTTGGACTGTGGGAGGAAACCGGAGCACCCGGAGGAAACCCACGCATGCACGTGTGAGGCGACAGTGCTAACCACCACACCACCGTGCCGCCCAGTATCCATATTCAAATACATATTTTTCAGTGTTCACAAATTCAGATTCAATAATTCAGTTTCAAAAAAATGCCAGAAACCTGTATTCAGATATAATTTCACTGCTCAAATTCAACGAGTCAATTTCAGGCTGCAAAATTCAACACAAACAAAAACATTCAAGTTTAACATCAGGGCTACTCAGAGTTACGTAAAGGCAATCAAGCCTGGAGCATGTGTCATTGTGCATCTCCTGCCATTGAATGACTCCTTTTGGGAGCATGTGTTTATCTGACGATATCAACGGAAATCTGTCTTTTGACTATTGGGATGTTTCTTTAGCCAGAGTCTGAGGTGGGAGTGTGGGGAAATTAGCAAGTTATAACGGAGCACACCTGATACCTGTTTGTGGGTGTTTTTTATTCATTCATTCATATTCTCTCTGTCTCCCTCCCTTTTTCTCTTTCTATCAAAGTAAGCTGAGAAAGGACATTTGAAAAAAAAAAAAAAAAAAAAGGATACAGGCTGTACACTGAAAAATTATTCAGTGGTTTAATAAATATTACATCATAATATTGAAGTTCATATTTTTTTGTTTTCCTTCGCAAATGTTTAGTAGCAAAGTTGAAATATAAAAATAATATATTTGAAAATAGATGCATAATTTTTTAAATATAAAATATAATTGAAATTGTAGTTGTATATTTGTGGTTGAAATATAAAAAATATATATATTTTAATATAAATGCTTGATTTTTTTGGAAAATCCTCTCTATTCCGCTCGCAGTCACAGAGCCCACTCCTGTTCTAGTCTCTTCAGTCAAGTCTACCTCTATACCTGAGCCTGCTTCTAAGCCCGTTCCGGTTCCTGTCATGGAGCCCATTCCAGTTCCAGACAATGTAACCGCTATCAAGCCGGTTCCCATGTTGCAACCCAATGACTTTCTTATCAGTGCATGGGAATTTGATAAGGAACTTAAGAACACTACCAAATTGAGACCCAGCTGAAAGTCCACTGGAGCGAATTTGCATTTCACCTCACTTGAGAGTAAGACTGCTAATTAGGGCTCACACCTGGTCAGCCACTGGACACCCAGATTATTGTCAAACTTATGAATTTTTAAAGTGAAGTATTGGTGGCCAAACATGGCTCAAGACATCAATAACCACATGACATCCTGCTCATCATGTCTCCAACCTGGAGTTCCATATACTATATGTTTCCCTCTGGAAGGTCAAGGTGCCCACGCCTATGTGAACACCTGTGCCCACAACTATGCCCGCGCTGATGCCCAAGCCTGAGTCATTGCCTGGTCCTGACCCCATGCCCACGCATGTCCCTGCCTGAGTCCCTGCCTGAACCCAAGTTCAGGAATGCTTGATTTTTTGGAAAATCTGAATTTCAAAATCTGAATCTCTAAACTCTGAAAAAAAGATAATATATAAACAAAATACAGATGTGTTGCTTTCAACCTTATATATTTCAACATCTTGAATGTAATGGTCTTTAATTTTCAATGTTAATCATTCAGTGGCTTTTAAAATTCAAATCCTTTTTTTAATTTCAAACCTTTATGTCACTTTTCACCGCCATACACAGGGAAGATAATTTAATCCAAATACTCACCTCGGGGTCCAGTGAAACCTTGATCTCCTTCACGTCCATGGTCACCTTTTAAACCCCTCATAACCTCTTTCATATGTTTAATTTCATAGGCAGACATTTTGCCTGGAGGGCCCATAACTCCTCTTTCACCTGAAAAAAGAGATTATTCACAACGAAAAAGTGTGACCTCCAAGACAGAATTATTAACATCACAAGCAAAACGAACTAAAGTGCACGCAGTCACTATTATAAGACAAATTAAGAACCTTTTATTCCCGTTGGGCCCATGCCTCCTTTCTCTCCATGTAGGCCTGGTATTCCTATCAGCCCCTTCTCTCCGGGAAGGCCCTTTAGCCCAGGATTTCCTAACATTCCAGGGAAACCTGTCATGCCTTGAGAGCCTTTTACACCTGCCGAAAAGTGTGAGACAAATACCGATAAATATCTGGACAATATACTTTGTATTTAATGAGGATCATGTGTGCTGGAGTTTGTGACAAGTGCAGATGTGATAAGATCTTCAATGATCCCATCTACTACGGAATGTCTATTGGGTGTTAGTCATTCATCCAGTACAGTTCCAGAGATGTTCAGAATACGCATTAAAGCTATTCTGGTAGCTTGTGGTGACCTTACACCTTATTTAGGCATTTTATTTTGAGTTGTCCTTTACATGTCAAGCATCTGTAGTGTGAATAGCTATCAATATTGTGATTTCTGTTGTTTAAATGAGACATGACTCTGTCCTTCTTGACACTACAACTAATGTGTCCTTCAACACATGCTGTAATATAGATCATATGAATCCAGTGTAGGGTTGATTTATACCACTGTGTTGAACCGTATTTGCGTGTTGAACCGTATTTGCGTATTTGCGTGCCTGTGTCATGAGAGGTTTATGGGTAAATATGTTGTGTAGAGAGAGATGCTGACCCTCTCACATGCTTTTCTCCAAGAAGCAGCTAGTGTGTTGATATTGTGCTTGTCTTCGGTGGTGAGTCAACTGGCCTTCAGGTAAATACTGACTGATTAGCATGGAGGTGTGTCCGGTTTTTTTTCCCAGTCACAGAGCCCGCTCCGGTTCCACTCGCAGTCACAGAGCCCGCTCCGGTTCCACTCGCAGTCACAGAGCCCGCTCCGGTTCCGCTCGCAGTCACAGAGCCCGCTCCTATTCTAGTCTCCTCAGTCAAGTCTGCCTCTACACCTGAGCCTGCTTCTCAGCCCGTTCCAGTTCCTGTCACGGAGCCCATTCCAGTTCTTTTCCAGTTCTTCAGCCATTATATCTTGTGTTTGGTTTCTGGTTTTTGACTGTTTTAATTGTATGGTTTTATAATTTTATTCTGCCTCTGATGCACTGTTTGTGCCTCGCCTGAACTTTGCCTATTTATTGGATTACTCCTTTGCCTGCCGATTCTGTACCTCTGCTTTGTATGTTAATATACACAGTTGCTTTTACTTCTTACTCCTACCTGCACATGAGTCCAGTCATACCCTGCAAACCTGACAGTTGTGTAGGAAAACAACCACATCCATCTATAAAGGCACTCAACTGAGGTATAATATGAATTGGACAATAAGCCTGGATGAACATTTATGCTTGTGCTTTTTTGTGACATTTAGATATCCTTTCAATACCAAAAGAGGATCTGTTATGTTTTTTAATATTGTGAAATTCTGTCATGGAGTTTATAGGAATACTTTTGAGAAATATATATTTTGCTTTAAATATCCATAATTATTTGAAAGTGTCATTTGCACATGTCATTTGAAATTGTAATGTAAGAACATTCTGACCTTTAACTCCAGGAAGACCAGTCAGACCAACATGTCCATGGTCTCCTAGATCCCCTCGTGTTCCATAATCTCCTGGCTCACCATCATTTCCTGGTACTCCCCACACACCCTTCACTCCTATGGGCCCTGGGGGACCACTATCTCCTCGAGGACCTGTTACTCCCTTAAGCCCTTTGATAAACAGCAAAAAGATAATATCACTATTATGGATAGACTGTTCTTTCCTCCAATGGTATTGATAATCAGATTGATAGCACTCTAATGGGACAGAGATTCTGATTATATTATTAATTTACCTGGTAGTCCAGTGTGGCCTGGAGGTCCAGGGGGTCCTGCTTGACCAGGCTTTCCAGGGAAGCCAAATGTTCCTGCTGGTCCAGATCTTCCTGTTTCCCCCTGTAAGCCTGAGGGACCTGATTCACCTTTGATCCCAATCATCCCAGGCATTCCCTCCATGCCTATAGTATAGTGTACCACAGTTAAAATAAATCACTTTATATACAGTATGTGTTTATAAAACCCAAGCTATAATGTAGTAGGTCACAGAAAACATTATAATCAAAAAGGTATGTTCATCCTAAAAGAGTATTTTTCACCTGGGTATCCACTTGGGCCAGAATTTCCAGGGGGACCTTTTATCCCTGGCTGTCCTGGTAGTCCTTGTTCACCTCGGGAACCAGGTGATGCTCCTAGAGCTTCACCATAAGGACCTTTTTCTCCAGGATCACCATCCAACCCTGGTTCACCCGGGATTCCAGAAAAACCTTTAACACCTTTTGTTCCAGTACTGCCTCTATCTCCTCGAGGTCCAGTAACACCTGTAACAACAACCATTAGCTCAACATAAGATTGCAAAGAGAAAGCTGTATAAATGGTAATTCTCAAGAGCAACTTGAATGTCTGAGTGTAAGGGAAAAAAATTGTGTACTCAGCTCACCTGTTTTTCCAGGTGTGCCTCCAATGCCCTGGTCTCCTTGTTCTCCTTTAGCTCCTGTCCCGCCTGTATCTCCTGCAAATCCTTTTGGGCCAGGTAGTCCTAGAACACAGATATATTACCAAGTTTTACTAAATGAGGATTATGTGATTATTAATATTATAACGCATATATCAATTCATTATGTATATTAGAATATTATAAACAAATTGCCTGGTATTCCCTCGGATCCAGGACGCCCTGGGGGTCCTATCTCTCCTGGGGGTCCAGATATAGCTGCACAATCCCCTGTGGGAAACACCAAAGCCACAAGATATGTAGTGACAAAGAAATAAACTCATAACCTCAACAAAGACACCAGAGTAGGGTTTTTGAATGTCTGCAAACAACATCAAAACAACTGAAATGTTATAACAGGGGATTCCAAACTAGGTGTTACTGACATTCACTCAATAAGTTTAGGAACCCCTGTGTTATGCCATGCCCAAATCACATGTGACTCTTTGCCGAGTGTGAAACAAAGAACATAACAACATAGTGTGTTCAACAATATTTGTGGATCATTAAAATCAAACAAGGAGAAAGGTTAAAAATGCCCAAAGCATTAACAGTGACTGTGAACAAAAATGTGATTGCGATGCAGTGAAGCATTAAGAGAGAAAAGTATTATTAAGACGGAATGACTTGTCATTGATCTAGCTACCTTCTGTAATCCACTTGCCTCCTTCTCCTTGTAGACTACAGTCTCCTTTAAATGGCAAGCAAGAGATGATGACCCACAGAAACAGATAACACAACAGCAGATACAGACAGAAAAACAGAAGCTGATTGTGATTAAATCAGCAGCAGAGATCATGTTATTAAATGACCATTCTCTGAATTTTCAGGGAAAATTCCTCATGGAATCTTTTTTGATGAAAACCTTCACACACACAATAAAATTGCCAAAGAGTAAGGTTAAATGCTTAATTTCATTACAATGTTTCCATGATATACAGATTCCATGACTTTAAGCCACAGTAAGATAAAAAAAAGAAATGTATAAAGCAGAGAATGCAGCGCAAATTAGAGAACGAGAGATTAGAACTAAAGGATGAGAATTATGGAAAAACGAGATGAAGGAGAAAAGGCAGAGTGCATACCTGAAGTACCCTGTTGGCCTGCGAGTCCATCATAACCCTTTAAGCCTGCATCACCTGCTATACCCTTAAGACCCCTAGGCCCTCCATATGATTGACCTAACACCCCTGCTGGTCCTGGGATCCCTGCTGGACCTGGCCTGCCTGGGTAACCCTTCTCTCCAGGCTCACCAACTGGCCTTTCTCCCTGTAGACAGCATACCAACACAGCACAGACTGTAGTGATTTTACAGCAGCAGGCTTATTCCACTCTTACAATCAGAATATAATATAATTCTGGTGATTCACACCAATCACAATGCCTCACTTAAATCTGAATTACAGTACTCATAGGGTTTGGAAATACTATTCAAGTTTTAAAATATAGAGTGCACATTGTTAATTACAGCTAATTTTAATTACACAGCTTGCATCATGGCAACAGTAACTGTTGCTACTTTTACTGATCTAAAATTAAAACAGTGCTTTCAAATTAAATCAGTGGACATAATTGCTAAAGTGAAGCTCACAGGAAGTCCATGAAGTCCAGGGGCACCATTTATTCCAGTAGTCCCAGGTCTGCCCTGATTTCCTTGTTCACCTTGTCTCCCTGAGTCTCCTGGTTCTCCAGGTAGTCCTATTAAATACAAGTAGAAGCAGAAACACATATACATCAATCCTTCTTTGTTTTTGTTTTTTTTGTATTAACTTATACCATAAACCAAGGTAACAAAAAGGTATACCTTTCTCTTTAACCTCTACTCTATCTCCCTTAGAGCCTTTAGGTCCAGGCAGCCCCTGTGACCCAGGATAGCCCTGGAAAAGCACATTTCAGAAGGTTCACAGTATGACTAAAGGTTTTGACTACCTGTGGAACACATTTTCTACCATAACTGTAATGCCGGTAACTAACATGCTGCCCAGGGATTCCTTTTGGTCCCTCATCTCCCTGATCACCCTTCCGACCCTGCTCGCCCTCTATTCCAGGGTCTCCCTGATCACCAGCTGGCCCAGGGGGTCCAGAAGAAGAGGTTTGCAAATTGCACTCACAATGACCATGGTCACCTAAAAAAATGGTAACTTCACTGTGAGCAATACAACTTATGATAAATGTACTTTATATTCATCATACTGTTATACAGTTTCATGAACAGTCCAACAGGAACTTTTGGCCTAATGTTACTGGTAAGTAGACTTACCTTTTTGTCCTTTCACTCCAGCATTCCCTGGACGTCCACTTGGCCCTTCAGTCCCTCTGAAAAACCCGCTCCCTGTGGCCAAACAGATTCATGCTGACATCACAGTCTTCCAATACTGATGGCATTCTTCAACGTTGCATTCAATACACTTTATGTATTTATATAGGAGGTCCTACTGAGAGTGTTTCCCTTTTAGAATAGGTTTCAGTTAGACCTTATTTATAAAAACTAGATCCATTGATCATTTAAACAAAAGGTGCAAAATGCCATATACAGAGACAGAGTTTAATATATATATATTATAAATATATATATACACACACACATATACATACATGATCCCTTTGGTCCGGGTGGCCCAGGTGGTCCTAATAGGCCATCTAAGCCTGGAGGCCCAGGCTCTGAGGCTGGGATACCAGGTTCCCCAGCATCACCTTTCCTGCCCTTTTCCCCCTTTGGTCCAAATGGGCCGAAAATCTCTGTAGAAAGGCCGACACACCATATTTTAAGATTCATACAGTGACAATAAATGTTCATATTAACATTTTTGTTTACTTAGAGGCCATAAAAGTTCTAAATACCTGTTAGCTTTTCCTGAGCATTTGGCCCAGGAGGACCGTGTATTCCTTTATTTCCTCTCTGACCATCAGTTCCTGGTGGCCCACGTTCTCCTGGAGGACCTGGTGGGCCATCTTTAGGAACAAGAGAGTAGATGTAACAGCAAAAGAAAATATGCACTGTGTTAACATACTGTGTCTGCTCACAAATCAAGAGATTTATTTGGATAGAACAGAGACCTTAATTAGCAAGATTTGATAAACATTTGGAGTAAAAAGTTATCCATCTGTTACCTTCACCATATTCACTAGAATAGATCAGCTCTCCTGCCTCTCCTGGTTCACCCTGTTGAAGCAGTCATGCATTCAGAATAGAAATCCTGAACAGCCTTCAAGGCACTGCAGTTCATTTGCAGCCAGACATCACGAATTTCCAAAAATAAACTCATTGTACTATAACAGTCAAACATTTACCATACAGTAAAATGTACCTTGCTTCCTGGCATCCCAGAATAACCTGCACCCCCAGCTTCACCCTGCGGAAAACAGAGAGGGAGTGTTTAAGAACATTAACAGCATTTCACTGTAATAGATGACGTTCTATCAGACCCTACGGATGACCTATAACATACCCTCCTTCCTGGTAATCCATCTCTTCCTGGAGAGCCCTATTAACAATAACGAAATATTTCTTGTCATATGAGATGTCTAACAGAAAAATATTTTTGAATATATTAGTAAAAAGATCTGATAACACAAATAAATAACAGGTATATACCCGAGGCCCAGGTAATCCTTTAATTCCTGTCTCTCCTCTGATATAAAACCCCTTCAAGACACAGAAGTGAGTTTTATGTACACAAAGGTTGAACAACTATTTATTAAGATATAAACTTCATATTCAATTCAATTTTTGTTTAATTAAGATAACTAAGTGACAGTTTGGATTTTGTTTCGGCGTATTGACTACTAGAGGAGGATATGTCAAAGTGATCTCATTAATAATAAAACACGGATGTAACTTACCAAGTCTCCTGGTTGACCTTTAATACCTTTCACGCCTTTCTCGCCCTGCGGATGAAGAACTGACTGCTGTTAAAACTACTACACCTAATAATTATGCTAATAAATACATAATAAACCAAACAGATTTGTAGTAATTCATAAATGCTGTTTTGTCCACATTTTATGTTTAGACACATGACTGACCGCAAAGGGGAGTATCAACTCATCGGTCACTGATTGCCCTGGTTCTCCAACATCCCCCTGTGGTTAAAATCAGAATTACATCTCCAGTGGTTAATATAATCACCAAGTTCTTCATCTAAATTGAATTAACCTTACAGTCTAGTGGACAACAGTGATATATTCATATTACCGGTTCTCCTTGTTCTCCTTTAAGGACTGTAGTTGCACTGCCCTGCATAAAGGTGACCAAGAAGTCTGTTATTGATACCTTTCAAACACATCAGTAAGTTATGAGTCAGAATTATTCAGTGTCTTTGGGCTACCTTTGGTCCCGGAGGTCCTCTTTGACCCTTTTCACCCTAGAGTGGAAAGGAGTATAAAACATGGATGGTGTGGTTGCAAAACATGTAACTGAGAACATAAGTTAAATTAATACTGCACACTCACCCAAGCACCTGTGAAACCTTGTTGTCCTGGATACCCTTGCCTTCCATGAGGGCCCTTAGTTAAAAAAATGCAAAAACAACAACACGGTATTTCATTAAAATGGTACTTTTGAACATAGCCTTTATAAGTCTAGGAAAGGTTAGGTGATGTTGAACTCACTATAGGTCCTTGATATCCTGGGATTCCTGGCTCACCCTAATTTAAAATGAAAGAAGATGACAACAGAACTATTTATTACATATACTGATGCCACAGTATTCAAAGAAGCTTGTCTAATCAATTTATTTCAAGATGTACAAAAGTAATCTGTTTTTATAACATACAGCCTCATACAGATATCTGTTTCTGGTTCACTCTCACCCGAAATCTCTCCATGTAAACGCTAATCTGCAGGGAGTCCCCTTTCTCACCCTTCCTGCCTGGCTGACCCTGCAGAGGAATTGAGAAAAGACATTGGGACAGAGACAGAGAATATGATGCAAGGTGGTGAAATGTAGAATAAAATCTCCATGTCCATGTCTTTCTAGCTAAAATAGATGTATTCTCATACTGTTTCTCCAGAAACACCATAAAATCCATCCAGGCCAGGCATTCCAGGATCTCCCCGGGTTCCATTACAGCCATCAGCACCAGGTTTTCCTCGAGGACCTTGCTGCCCTGGGTGACCCTGCATAGATGAGAGGTCAGAAAGTCAAACTGTAACACAAATTGTCTGTAGTCTAACACATATTGTGTAGAATGTAATGTGTTACATGAATCTGTAAAAATAATGTGTGTGTGTTTGCATGTGTATGTGAGTCTTTTGGTCATAAACCTATATGATATGGATTCAACACTTCCACTACGAACAGAAGTCACTTACTGGAATACCATTGGCTCCTGGAAACCCTGGAGTTCCTATCTTTCCCTACAGAAACAAATAAAAGCCAATGCGATCAATTTACAGTACTTGTTAGCTGACAATTTTACTCTATCAATACCAATGCTGAAAAAATGTATGACTTTATATTAGCACTATTGAAATTCGGAATAATTTGGGATGATAAATATGAAGCAGGCTAAAGCTATACACACCTGATCTCCTTTCGGTCCTATGATGCCTGTCTCACCTGAGTTACCCTTCTCTCCCTTAGGACCTTGTGGGCCTGGATCACCATGATGTCCTGGAGGCCCTGTACGGCCCTGAGGCCCAAGAAGACCTGGCTGGCCCTGTAATTGAGACAAATAAGGACATTACACTAAAGATAAAAGATTAAAGTACTTATAGCACTAAAGTTTCAGAGAACACAGCAAGCCTTGATAAAATTTAGTCATGTGAACAAATACAAGCTTGAAAGCAAAAGCAGTGCAATTTTAAATAACACTGACAACGGTTGTGGATGAAAGGACTCACCTCAGCGGCAGAAAGAGAAAAGTAAAAAACCTATAAACTTATGTCCAGAATGTATTGAGGATTATGAAAAAGATATTACAACACCACAAAAGTGATCTATGTTACATAGTTTTAATTTTTGTCATTAAAATGATCTAACTATCTATTTTGTTGTCAAGTCAGTTAGTACATGGTTACACTGTATTGCTGTTACCATATTTTCATCCTGGTATAACACATGTGAGCACTAGATGGCAATATTGACATACATTATTTATGCACTGTGTGGCCATCTGGCAGGTTTTAAGATCGTACCACACTGCAAAGGTGTCATTTCTAAGCTCTGACCACATGCGGCTCTGAGCATCATCTGGTGGATTTCTGAGACACAACAGACAAGATACAGACTGAATCCGAGCTGAAGCTGTGTTATCAGTCTAAATACCTAATGCTCCTAAATTTCTTTGCCTCTTATTAATTATTTAACAAAAATATAACCTTAATATAATCAGGTCCTATTTTCTGTTCATTCCAAACCCAGAACTATATGATAGTAAGATCACAATATCACCTACTATTTTTGTAACTATGAACTATGAGGGACCAGACAGCTGTGAGACAGCAATGCTACCTGTCGTACCACCATGTTGCCCCCTACAGCTGAGAAAAATTCTATTTAGAATGATAGTATCCAATTTGGGACATAGCCTGTGTCTTACTTGCTCTTTATGCTAATTGCAGCCATGGGTTAATCCTGACGATTATTCAAATGAATCTCTTGTGTGATATGGACATCTAAAGTATCATCTCTGTCACAGTGAAAGGGAAGAGACCGGAAGAAGTGATGTTTCTTCAACTCCTTATAGTTTGAAAACCACAGGGAAAGCTGATTTAAAAAAAAATACATTTAAAGAATTGTTAGTGCACACAGATTTGTGGAATCTATGTGTTGAGACTTGCATTGTGCTCTGTGATGGAGCTGAAACAGCCCACTTCACTGACATCTGCACTGATAGCCAGAGCTGCTATCTCAAATGCACACTTGAAACACAGTCCGTCTACATCTGCTCCTGCCAGAATATGGGCACAAAGAGAAAGATTAGAGGTGTAGCTAAGGCCAAGCGGAAAAACAGCTCTGAGTGATGAAAGGCATGGGGTTATGAGGAAGAGCTCTGGGGAAGCGAAAGAAAGCCTTAATACATACTGAGTAAAACAATCCATAAAACGTCATTAAATAATTAAAAAAAGTCATCAATGAAAGTTTTTGATGTTTGGTGTTGCTATAATTTTTGGTGTTGCTAAAGCTTTTGCAACATTCTGATATACCCACAGAACTCGTATAGCATTTTCTTTATTACTTTACTTGTATTTTGTTCTTTTTTACTCATATTATTAAAAACTTCTTTTTGCACTGGTCAGTGCATCAGTTATCTGTGTTCCTTTTTCTTTATCATTCTAAGACTTCCCAACATCTTTTTGTTATTTATGTGAAAAGGTCTCCTTATGTTCTTGTCCTGACAGCTGTCTCTCAATGTTATGTCATATACTGCATGCTAGTAAATTTGGTAAATTCATTGTTTTGTATACTCTCTAATTTGAAAACATGGCAAAAAAGACAACTTGACTTCTTCAGATTTAGACGTTTCTAAACTTTCCCAAATAATTGATTTTTACGTAATTATTTTTATTAATAATTTAAAAATGTTTTCTAAAACATCATAATAAATACTTATGAACAAAAGTATTGGGATGCCTGACCATTACACCAACAGGAACTTTAATGACATAGCATTCAAATACATAGTCTTTAATATGGAGTTGGTCTCCCCTTTGCAGCTAGAACAGCTTCCACTCTTCATGGAAGGCTTTCCACATGATTTTGGAGTTTATGTGGGAATTTGTGTCCATTCATTCTGTAGAGCATTTATCAGGTCAGGCACTGATGTTGGATGAGAAGGCCTGCCTCGCAATCTCCGTTCCAGTTCATCCCAAATGTGTTCAAACTTGTTGTGCAGGCTAGACAAGTTCTTCCATACCGAACTCATCCAACTATGCCTTTATGGACCTTGCTTTGTGCACTGGGGCACGGTCATGCTGGAATAGAAAAGGGCCTTCCCCAAACTGTGTCCACAAAGTTGGAAGCATAGCATTGTCCAAAATGGCTTGGTATACTGAAGCATTAAGATTGCCCTTCACTGGAAGTAATGGGCCTAGCCCAAACACTGAAAAACAGCCCAACACCATTATCCCTCCTCCACCAAAATTCACAGTTGGCACAATGCAGTCAGGCAGGTAATGTTCTCATGGCAGCCGCCAAACCCAGACTCACCCATCTGACTGCCAAACAGAGAAGCCTGATTCGTCACTCCATAGAACATGTTTCCACTGCTCCACAGTAAAGTGGCTGTGTCCTTTACACCACTCCATCCGACGTTTGGTATTGGACCTGGTGATGTGAGGCTTGCATGTAGCAGCTCGGCCATGGAAACCCATTCCATGAAGCTCCCGCCGAACAGTTTTTGTGCTTACATTAATGCCAGTGGAAGTTTGGAACTCTTCAGCTATGGGATCAGCAGAGCGTTGGCGACCTTTATGCACCATGGACCTTAGTAGTCAGTGAGTGAGTCCTTGCAAAGTATATAATAACCATCTTATTGCAAAGGTGGCATTCTATCACAGTACCACGCTTGAAGTCACTCAGTTCTTCAGAATAACCCGTTTTGTTTCACAAATGTTAGTAAATTTGGACACTGCATTGCTAGGTGCTTGATTTTATACACCTGTGGCAATGGGTCTGATTGAAACACCTGAATTCAATAATAATAAGGTGTATCCCAATATTTTTGTCCATATAGTGTATATACAGTACATACATATTAAGTATACATATATGCACAATATACTTATCAATCTGTCAGTGCATGTAAGTGAGATGACAAGGGCCAAATCCATTAAAGCTTCTGAGTCTAAGCTTGGATGATGTTTATTCATAAGAGTACTCAGCTTCGGATGCGGTCCTCACCTCACCTCAGTTCACGTTTTATCTATCTACCTGTTTAACTGATGATCATGACTGTATGTTTATACAAATGCTTCAATGCAGTTACTAAGTAAACATGCAGGAGGCTGATTTTGTATTGCGGGGTCACTCACTTCACTAAATCAGAATCATGGGAAATAGTGCAGTCATATGGGGTCAACGAGGGAATGCCAAGAACAAGTCGATTTAAAAAAAAAATACTGTGAGAATCTTTGAGAATGTACTGTAGGTCACAGTCCAGCGCACAAAGCAACTGCAAGTAATTCAGAAAGCTAGGGCATAAATTTTATTCTGGAGTAATTTTTCAGCATTTAAGAGCACGTAACTTATAAGTCATTTGGATTGATGAATAACACGATCCCTGGGAGAACAATATTGTGCCACTCTGGGAGTTTTGGCCAGGAGGTCTGGATCATGTCCAAAACATCAGAAGTTGTTCCGCATAGAGCAAAACTGCAACAAATCTACTGAAACAACCCTAAATTGGCCTTAAAGCAAAGGTTTTTCCCAAGGAAAAGCAGCTTAATATATTACATCCACTTCATCATAATCGGTGATCTGGAAAAGGTCTCATGCTAAATTGCTACCCATATTGCAGTACTTGAAAGTAAATCCAGCAAGGGTTGGATATTTTTGGTGTAACAACAAATCAAGAAAATACACTGCAGGTATACATATGTGTAAATACTGGGTGATCTGGTAGAGTTTTATATTTTTTAAGCATGCTAATTGCTTCTTAAATATGTTTATGTTTACTCTAGTCACTGTGACTTGGCAACCTATGTAATACTTGACATGATTAAAAACCATGTGTTTTCACGTGGTTTAATAAACGCAGCACAAAGAAGGAGTGCTAGGATGTTATTTTTGACAGGTAGCCACTGTTAAATGACCAGTGCATGTCAGGCACTGAGACAGGTGTTCTGTTAAACCACTGACACTTCTCCATTTGCTCACACAAACTACAGGATTCAAGGTTTTCTCACGATGGCAGCAGTAACATCCAGCAGGAACTGTGGTGTGAATCATCACAAATAGAGACCTGGAGAGCCTTCAAAGCTAGAGATGTTATGACTGTCTTTGCTCATAGATGTGGACATGCATCACGCTTATTAGTATAAAAGCATCTAGAGAGAAATGAAGCCCAAACACGAGGCCCTGATTCTTTGTAGATCCATATCTCTGCTACGCCCAACAAACTGTTTATATGGGTTTTGCCACTAGATCATTTGCCTTATGATTGTGTGAATTGAGGAATGTACCAGATAAATGAACATGACTCCAAGTGCTCCAAACATCAGCTTGTTGAATCAGTGGTATTCTATTAAAATGTTAAACATTTAACCAAGGTCAGTGTATGAACCATGGTAAACCATGCGGAGACAGAGATAGTTCACATTCCTCTGTACCAGGATGCACTTAGGGCTGCACATGCAGACATACATCATTCTCTCGCTCCACTTCCTGAGTGTGTTCAGTTGAGAGCAGAAATCTGTATACATATAGGATTGAATAACAAACACAAAATTAATTTACATCAACAAGATATTTATTATTTTAGGTTTTTACAGATGATCACAATAACCAAATTGGCAAATAGTGCACGTTAAGTTAATAATAATAATTATTACTATAATACAGGTTCAGAATTTTGCAGTTCCCTCTTTGAACAAAATGGATCTGTCAGGATGGGGTAGTATCCTTACATACATGTCTACTAGCGATATTAGCTGCACAAAGAAATTCTTGCTGTTGTATCACTCATGTTCAAATCCCCTGTGTACATTCCATGCCTTGTTGCTTTCAACTTTGTTTGTGGGATAGTTGCAGCCCACACCATGTGGCCTACTTTCAAAACTATCAGATGCAGTAGACTTCAAGCCTTCATCCAAGAAAAAGAGGCAGAGAAAAGAAAACAGAGGTAGCGCAAAGAGGCTTTATGATTGCTCCCAAGTTAGTCACAACATTGAGCGCAAGAGAAGCATGAGAGAGAAGTGGAAGAAAAGAGACAAAGACAAATGGATGCTGATGCCAACAAATATAGCTAAGTGGGATAATAATGTTTTTTGTGAGGAGTCAAGTTTAGTTTGTGCCAAAGACAGAGTGGGTGAGTGTAACAGGAAAGAAAAAAACATTACACAAGAGTGGCTCTGTATGTAACAAACCAAAAGTATGAACAGTGTAATTCTTGAAATATGTGAGTTATAAAGTTTATTTTCTTCTGTGTTTCTATTCTGCCATTTCAGATAAACACAAATTGAACCACACCCTTTACATTATCAGCAGAACGACAAATCCACCTCTAACAGCACAAGTCCAACATGCAAAGTCTATCATGTGACTAGTTCTTTTGGCCACCCTTGTCTATATAAATGAGCCAGCCATGCTCAATACATTTATACAATGAACAGTTGTTGTATATGCTATGTCATTATGACATAATGTGTGAATAGGTTGTACGTTTTCATAAGTAAATAAGGCACATGTAGCGGTTAGCATTGTCGACTCACAGTGAGCAGGTTCTGGGTTTGAAGCCTGCTCAACTGGGGCCTTTCCGTGCAGAGTTTGCATGTTCTCACTGTGGACTGCAGTGAGAAACTATCAGATGCATCTATCTACAGCTCAAAGGCATGCAGATTAGGCCTACTGGCTACTCTAAGTTGCCCATAGGTGTGAATGTGAGTGTGAATGGTTGTTCGTCTGTGTGTCAGCCATGTGATAGATTGGCGATCTCTCACCCAAAGTTAGCTGTTATTGGCTCCAGCTTCCCCATGACTCTTACCGGATATGCGGTAGAGATAATGGATGGATGGGAGGAATAAGGCGCACACTGAATTGGATGATATAGAAACCAGGCGGCTCAAACTGGCTTCAAATTCTTGGCAACCTGTACTGCCCACGCACACGCTCAAGTGGAAAGGTCTAAGGCCAGTGATGTATATAAATCACAGATCTTTCTGGATTTGAAACCTGACAGGAGTAGTGAGTGTGTACAAGTGCCAAGGTGTGCGTATGCGTGTGTGTGTATGCACGTGTGTGGCTCTGACCAGTCAAATACATTCATTTAAATACAAAAGAGGGCATTTCAAACGAGACAAACATAAAGTGCCTATATGTGTTTTTCAATTTCTGTGCTTTGGTAATGAGCTTTTACTGTTCCAGATATCCATCTGAAACACAGACAAGAGGAGTGATCTTAACTCGATCTAAGGTGAACATGCACATAGAGGATGTGGGAGAAAGAGCATGATGAAAGTTACATATGGATAAGGGAATGCCAAGTCCCTATGGAATCAGCAAGGAAGCAAAGAAACAGCCAAGTTTCATCAAAAAAAGCAAAGGAAGGGAGTAGGCTACTGTATGGCGCTTAAGCCCTCTCGAAAATGCAGACAAAATCAAGAGGGTGTGTGATGAGGTGATTACTCAAGTCACAGCTGGTGAAAGGCTGCAAGTAAACAGCATATATTATCATGGAAAGGTACAACTCTCTGAGCTCTCAAATTCAGAGAAATGAGCAAAACAATCACAGGCCATTTCCTGTTCCTCTCACCCTCATTCTCAGTCTCATGCTGTTCTTTCCTCTTCACATAAATCTCCTGCTTTTCACCATCTCGCCCTGTGACCTTCCTCCGACTTCTCTTTCAACCACTTTCCCCTTTTTTCTCATTACCTGTTGATCCCTTTCACTGCTTTGTCTGGCTTTTACATCCAATTTGGTTAGGTCACCCTTTTGACTGTATGCTACCAGAAAGCATCATTCTACCAACTCTTCTTCTATGACATAATTCACAAGGAATTTGTCTAGGGAAAAGAAAAAAAAAAGAAAACAAGCAGCACAGCAGGTCTCAGGAAGGAACCTGGGGTGTAGAGGAGGAGGCTCATGGTATTAGTAAGGAATGACAGTAACACACAGTAATAGTAGCAAACCATCTGGTGACTTCATAAACTGGTGTACGCATCAGTGTAAGCAGTAATGTCCAGAAATTAATATAAGAACAAAGCTTTTTTGCATCATGTCATGAGGTGCCAGACAGATAGCTGTATTTGTGTTTTATAATTTCTACAGTGTTTTATGTCAATGTGCTCCTGGATTCATCCATGTAAACAGAAAATTAGTTGTTTTTAATTACTTCTTCTTCTTCTTATTATTATTATTATTATTACTACTACTATTAAATAAACAACCCCATCACTAAACCTAGTTTCTGCAATTTGTACTTTAATTAGATAATGTGTGCTTAGGTATATATACTGTTAGTGTCTTCTCCAATGGTATTTTGGGTAATAATCCACGTTGTTCACATTCATTCCACCTGTCACTGTATTTCATGTGTGACTTCACGATGACTTAAAAATAGCCCGAGAAATATCATTCCAAATGCACGTGAAATCTATGGGCTGTTTCACTCCATGTAATCACCTGCCATGACTGTGATACACTGATGAATCTATAGTCTGGGCCAGAAAGAAATCAGCCCCAGTCTCACTTCTTCACACCATTGTGTGTATTTATCTTATCCTATTTTGGTGGTGCTGTTGGACTTGGGTCAGACAAAAATTAATTAAAAACAAAAGGCCATTTGTTAAGAGCAAATAATCTGAATCAAATGAAAGTACGTTTTTATTTAATAAATTAAATTTAAATGTACCATCCAGTTTTTTTTAAAGATTGTACATTTTTGATCATATATAGAATACTTCCATCCATTATTTATATCCCTTATTTATGAAGGGTCATGGGAAAGCAGGAGCCAATCCCATCTGACTTCAGACAAGAGTTCGGGCAAGTCGCCAATCTATTGCAGGGCAATCACAGAGAAGAACAGCCTTTTACACTCACAGTCACAGCTATCTGCAATATTGAGTAGCCTGTTGACCTAATCTGCATTTCTGTGGACTGTGGGAGGAAACCGGAGCGCAGGAAGAAACCCACGCAGACACAGGGAGAACATGCAAACCCAGCACAGAACGTCCCCATTAATCTGTGAGGTTTGAACCCAGAAACTTTTGAATGGACTTCCTATGAATAAATTTGATGCCTAAATATGAATAAATTATATAAAACATATTTTATACTTATATTTTATCATTTTAAATGTAGTTTATGCAACAATTATTATTTAATTGATCAATAACTAATAGTAATGTATGTATTACTTGCTTATAAATTGTGTATTAAAATCAAAGTGTCACTGAAAGTCACCATGCTTTCATTGAGTAGAACAGTAAATGCACAGCAGAATGTCACTGACCAATGTGAAACAGACTTCCATTCATTTTGCATGATAATGAAATTTGATTTGATTAATCAAATTTAATTACGCTGGAATTAATGCATCTCTAGTGAATTCCTTTATGTGCATTTCATCCCAGTGCAACAGATGTAACACATCAATGTGCATTCCAGGAATGTTAAGAACAGGCTATTCCACGTAATCCATGCAAATTCCAGGTCTCCCTGCCACACATGTGTGAGAGGAGTATTCTGTTCCAGGGCAGAGATCCAAGCGGTAGTGTTGTGTGCGTTAGTCCCGGATCCTATTAGTCATAGGAGCTGCTCTAAAACCCCAGAGCTGGCCTGCATGTTCCTTACGCCCCCACCCAGATACACATGCTTTCCCAGAGCACCACAGCACTGGCGTGGGAAACTGAGGGGGAAAAATGGAGAAGGAGAACAAGAGAGACAGCAGGAAAAAAGAGAGGAGCCTACTCAATTCTTAAAGCATCTGGTGAATGTATTTGACTGTGTTTGTGATCCACACAAAGTGATAGTGCTGTGTGGGGTGGGAGTCACGCAAGTAGTGCAGGTAGTGTGCGTTAAGGTGATGAAATGCTGACAGACATGCTGGCATCTTGCAGTGTCTATCAAAGTAGAACATCAAAGCCAACAATCTAGAACAATCTCATACGATTAGATCAACCAAACCACATATAAGTACACGCCCTTAGCAAGGGGCTTTTCAGGGGTTCTTACAGCTCTACATTAGCTTTCTAAATGTGTTCTCTTTGGAGGCATACAAACTGAAGAAATATTTTCTAAGCTTGGACATTTAAGACATTAAATAGCCATTTAAATATTATTCTGTGTTTAAACCAGTAGCAAGTCTTTGGCACACTTCTAGAAGAAATAATTGATGTCAAATACAAATCGAACTAATTTACAACTATAATGAAATCTGACTTTTAATCCGCTTTTAATAATGCAAACTAGCTGCTATCTGTACAGCTTGAGAAAGGCAGGATCTAAGTGTAGATTTTATTTATTTTAATTAGAAGGAAGGCAAGATTTTGCAATGAGCTAATAAAAACTGGAGTATATACACAGTGTGTATATGGGGCCGAAATGAGAATCAGGTGAGAGTCCTTGTGACCTGAAAGTGGCCTAGCATTGTGGTGATGAGGACCTCTGTTGGTGTGGGGTGGAACTGTCAGGTGAGACTGTGGCAGTGCCTCAAAAAAAAAAAGAAAATTAAACAAAATATCATAGGGAAAATGAAAACAAGTGCATATGAAATTACACAATTCTTAATTGGCTATACTTAATGTTAAGTCCAAATGTTATATCAATATTTATGCAGGCAAGGTTCTCCTTATTGAGAATTTTATTTTTTCCAGGTCATGCCTTCTTGGTTGGCAGATTTATGGACTTTCTTTGAGTTTCAAAAGCATCCAGGCCAACCCTTCATATCAACCGATAAAGCAGATAAATGTTTTTGTAGAAAATTACATTACAATGTAGCATGAAAGCAAGAAACAGGATAAATACAGTTAAGTTTGGATTATCCTAACTTACTATCTTTATTTCAGTGTATGCATGAAAAAATCCCAAGCATGCCATCCAGGATTATATATAAACTGTGTTTTATATATAGTACCAGTTTGGATACACACACTTATTTTGACTATTTCCTACATTGTAGAACAATACCGAAGACATCAAAATTATGAAATAACCATAACATCTTATTTAACCAGCTTCATGAAGAACTCACCTGAAATGCTTTTGTGTGCTGTTAGAAGTTAATTAGTGAAATTCCTTGCTTTTTTAATAATAAATTATTGAGACCATTAAACAGTAAATAGTAAATTATAGAAATACAGTAAAAAGCCCTATTCCACAACTGTAATAATCCATATTATATATTATGTCAAGAACTGCTCAACTAAGTAAACAGAAATGACAGTCCATCATTACTAGATGTGTCCAAACTTTTGACTGGTACTGTATATGTATAAAAGTTTCATTATTATTATTATTATTATTATTATTATTATTATTATTGAATCATTATAACAACGGTTAGACAGTGGCACTGGACTCCAGCTCAAGTTGCCCTCACGCAAAGAAAAAGGAGAAAGGCTTGTAAATTTGTAAGTCAGACATGTAAATTAGTTGTTTTTGGCAGTACATATGCAATTAGTGTCTAACCGTCCGAGCAGTTCTTAAGTTCTGTGTATACATGCTGTAATTTCTTAATTTCTAAAAGGTCTAAATGTACACTTTGTTAACTCCTCACTAATCATGAACCCAGCCCAGTGTGATTATGTCAGCTTTTATTCAACCATTTCATGAGAATTAATAAACTAGATTCAACACTTCTGGAAGATGGAGAGAAAGTTTAAACTACAGGTTTCCAACCCTGGTCCTCGGTAAGCCCCTGTCTGCCCCCTGCTCCCAACACACTTGACTCAACTAACCAGCTACTTAAGAGCTCTTCCTGAGTTAAAATGGGTGTGCTGGAAAGCAAGGAAAACACTTAAAAAGTACTGTATGGAAGATACTCCAGGACCAGGGTTGGGACAGGGTTGCGTTCTAACCTAAAGCAATGTAAAAACAGACTACAGATACAGATAGTTAATCTTTCTTTTTAAAAGGGGGGAAATGGACTAGATTCATAAAGAAGCCCCTAGACCACCTCTACATGATAATTAAGTAACCAGCAATCATGTAAAGCATTATGGAATTTAAACTTTTACTGATCTGTGGAGTAAACACACAAAATATATGGCATTCTTATCTACAAGTCTCCATCAATCTGACATTTGCTTGACCCCAGAGTGGCCTTTACATTCTTCAGATAATAATCTTCTCCTGTCTTGAACCCAAGTCAAGTCCCATATGAAGCAAACAAGCACCAACATCATTCAATGTAAAACAAAAAGTGCAATATCATGACTACATTAGCAATCAAAGTACTCCTTCAAATGTTTAGTGCCTACAGTAAATTGGTTTTAAATGAAAAGTTCCAAGCATTAGATTGCTGATTGGAAATGTAATTTAGCTTTAGAAAATATCCAGAATTTGGCACACACACAGAAGCTACAAGTACCACAAATAACTGAACCAGTAGACATCCTGTGCTCATTTGCCTATAATGAGATTTGGCCCTGAGAATGCCCTGAGAGCTGTCCAGCTCCTCTTCTTTGTCTTTAAATGGTAAACTACAGCTTCGGTTTGTTCAGAGCCCCACCGGATGCCAATAAACACAGAGCCGCCGAGACAAGAAGCAAGACGGCAACAGAAGAAGAAGAAGAAATGGAGTGTGAGGAAATCCAGAGCCACATGCATGTGTGAAGAGAACGTCAGTGCCCATGCTAACAGACAAGCAGAGACTCAGACGCACACGAAAACCCATATACAGTCACATTCAAGCCTGTTCAGGTCATCACAGTTTCCACAGCAGTTAAAAGAATCAGGATATCCATATCAGGAGCTGACGAATGATATACATTGTGACAAGAGACATTTGGAAACGAACATCTACCTCTAGGACTACAGTTTCATTTTTGTGTGATATGAACTGCAATAATTTGATTTTAGACAGAAATATTTGCATAAACAATGCCAGATAAAGAAGTCATACAGTAGGAATGTAAATCGAGTTTGAGAGCTTCTCATGGGCAACATTAGGAAAAACTTCATAACATAAAAGTATGGGAAATATGTTCCAAAAGCTGACCTCTACCATTTAAAATCAAACATATATAGAAACATTCTTGGGCTTGAAGCCCGGGGGTCAATAAGTCAGTGTAGAAGTTTACAAAGTCCTGTTGGTTCAGATTCAATTTAAGGCTCGACAGACAGTTAGTTCCCACACCTCTACATTTATATGATGCAATAGTTGATGGAGAATGGCTGGATGTAACAAATGTGACTCATCCTGGTCTTGCTCAGATGATTTCATGCTATGGTTTTTGAGTTTGAACCACACTGAAATCTATTAGTGAAAAGAAGAAAGGCCTGTCTAAGCTCCCCAATAAATGGTTCCTTTAATGGATATCTGGGAATTTTGTACCTGTGTGCAAAGCCTTTGATGTAGGGTCATATTTACATGGATCCTCAACATGGAGACAAGTTCATAAGCATAACACTATGGGATCACATGGAGCAGAAAAACGTTTCACATCTGCATGTGGTATTTTTAGAGAGAAAACCCAGTTGGGGGACTGAAATTGGTTTACCCTCCTCTCACAGGCATGCTTTTTATTTAGCCTATGACAGACTCTCTGCTCTTTGGGAAATGTGACAATTTAAATACATGTGTGGTCTGGAGGGGGTTTCTCTCACAGAGATGCACCAAACATCCCCCAGACTTTTATAAACCTTATACATGCTGTTTCTTCCCAATGAACTATTTACAGGCTACAGGATAGGCGAAGGGACAGGAGTAACAGTCATGGTTTGGATTGTTAATTCAGTAACGGATATCTCTCATTTGGGAAGTCTTGAGTCTAAACAGGAAAAATGAGTAGAGGGGAGAGGATGGCAAACAACATGTGGGAGTCCTCTTATATCGTCCTTCTGAGCATTGTGTAGCGCTTAGATCAAGGCGCCAGTACTTCCTCTTTTCGAAATACATATTTACCTATGAAAAGATGGTGAAGATGAGAATCTTCCTCAGCACTGGTTGTTTCTCTTGGACATGATATGTAAACCAGCATCCTCACAGGACAGGGCCAGGGGCAATTCCACCGGGGGTGGCAAATGTGCAGCTGTTCCAGAGTACTTCAAAATCTTTGAAGGATTAATACTCATAACAACAAAATAAACATGTGACAGAACAACTCCTGATCTACTCAAAAACTGCTTACAGGGGGCTACTTTATAAAAGGCTTAGTTAGATTTTGGGACCATTTCTGGATGTATTAACAAACCTATGAGCTAAAACTTGGATGAGACATGGGTACATGTACTTTCTGAAGAGATGGAGTGAAAACCAGCAACCCACACAAAACCACAAATATTTTCTGACTACAAATTTTATCTTCAGGTTAAAATAATATGAATCAATTCTAAGATTACTAATACTCTGCAAACCATTATGTATTCATTCATTCATCTTGGCTAATAGCTCTATCCATGATCATTGTGACTCTGGAGCAATGAGCACAAGTTTATATGTATTAAAAGTTATTTTGAAATGAATAAAATATGGCAATTGAAGACTTGAAATGAATATAGTCATGGCAGTGAAGCCTTTTTGAAATGAACGGTGGTGCAGGAGGGCAGTGTAGAAAATGTCCAAACACAGCTCATTTTTTAACACTGCACTGGCTTTTCGCTTGGCCTTTCAGGCTGACGTCTTTTGCTCTCCAGGGCATGCGTGCTCTACACTGTGAGCTGGTGTTTATACTGCTCTTGTTATGTTTAGACTTGGCCATAATTAGTCCACCACACGTGCAAAACCATGTGCCTCACACTGCTAACTAGGATGAATGTGCTCAAACCTATAAACGCTAAAGACCAATGAAATTTTATCTATGTACAAGCACATATAACTAGCATTTTAAATCCATACCATTTGTGGTAGTAAAGTTAAAGGTAATTATCCAAAGAGGAAAGTAAATGTCCTGTGAACGAATAAGAAAGTGGGTGGAGATGATCTGAGTGTTGAAGTCTGTGTATGGGACTATGTGTACAAGTGCATATGTGTGAATCTGAATGTTTGTGTCTTGGCTAGGGCCTCCAGTGTCCCAGAGGTCTTAGGGGCCAGCCACCTGTGCAGTTGCCTCAGAATTCAGGAATGGACCGTCTGAGGTCCTGCACAGAGAGCAGACATGGCCCAGCTGCAGAGTGAATGAACATGAAGATGGGGGACTACAATGTGAGGATGAAAAACTATACACACGATCTAATCAAAGAAATGATTGTCCCATTATCTCATATCATAACTCAAACAGACATCACTGTTTATTATCATTATTTTTACCAAAGCAAAAAAAAAAAACCACGTAAAGGCATTTCACATGGCATCATCGGGGTAAATATTATTTTCATGAATCTTACACAGGTTTGGATCCAAATGCAGGGATTTATTGTAAACAATAAGCAGACATATAAAAAAATGGCAAGTTCTATCTTTAATCCAGGCAACAAACCGAGCTAGACAAAGCCATAATTCAAGTAATCAAACAAACAGAGATTGAACTGGAAAAGCTATCCAATAAACATGAGACTAGGAATCTCACTAGGGCATTGCTAAGAGTGAATTCATGTGATATTATCTACGTGATCAGTCATGGCAATGTCTGTGGTTCATTACCTTGCTGCAGATTCTGGAAAAGGGAGTTTGTGGAAGTAGCCAGTAACAGCATGGTATACTGGAAAGAGGAGTTTGCGACGGGAGCGTATAGAGAGGAGGAGTCATTTATTTTAGGTAATGTAGATAACTGCATTAAGAACAGGTTTTAATAGCAATATTCAGTAAATCAAAGTGATCCGTAAATAGGTGACAGTATACAGTATGACATGATACTGTACATATTATAGACATAATAGATCCGAGGTAAATCTGCGTTTCCTTTTTTTAAAAAAGACTTGAAAAAAAGTCCTGAAAGAATGCAACATAACCCAAAACCCACTAAATCCTGGGCCTGTATCCAGTGCAGTGAGCAACTGTGTGCACAAACTCTGACTTTCTCATGAACAAACCTGACACTTTCTCCCAGTCCAGCTGTTCTAAAACCACTGTGCATTAGCAGACTAATTCAACAATCTGGACATGGATCCAAATGTGGGCAAGCTAATGTCTGCCAGGCTGTGCTTTCTGACGCAAATCACTAAGGCTTGCACACTTGGACTGAGATCAAATATTGTTCTGTCTATCACCAATCTAACACAACTGTTTCAAATCAGGAACAGCAGCACATAAATTATCTAATCACTTCAATCCTTCCTCCAGAAAGTTTGTGCTTGTCACAAAATTGATGTTCTACCAAGACCCTTGCATAAAATGTGATTTGAGTGAAATTGGCTCAGGGCTAGCCCCGGAGAGCACTGCACGAACATATGGGGAGCACAGATAGGAAACATATGGTTTAGTGATAGTGAACCATTGTAGTGGTTATGTTTCCCATGTAGAGGATGTTTTTTTTCTATTTAATATGATTTAGCTATTTACAAGGATTACAAAAACATAAAGCTATAACCTCAAAGAATAGATCAAAACATGTGGGAGGGGTGAGTGTAATATGAGATAAATCAAGAGTGAATGAGAATGTTGTATTAAGCCATGTCGGTGTAAGGAGCTCTGAGAAATTTTTTTAAATAATGCTGCGTATGCACTAGTACATGTAGTAATAATTAATGGATTTTCAAAGGTTTACCAGAACATACAAACTCTCCATGCTTGATAGTTGTTGGGATAATTACTAAAACTATAAATAAAATCATTTGTAGTATCTCCCCTGAGGAAGTGTGCTGAATAAGACATTCATCGATATTGAGTGTAATCATATGGGCGCCCTGGGTGAACTGTGAAACTTAACGGAGCTGTTGGGAAACATGGAAAATCATGCATTATGATTAGCGTCACGATAAAGACAGGTAATCCCCTTTTCCTATACAGATGTGAATTAGTATGACCACAAGAGAAAGACAGAGAATGAAATAGGATGTGGCTGCAATGCACAAATTCTCCTGTTGACATTCCTTGACACCTTTAAAATATGTCAAAGCAAAATTCATTTAGACTTTTGAAAAAGCGTGATCACATAATTTTTAGACTTTTACATCTAGACGATGCAAAAGGGACACAATAGAGCAGGTCTGTTTTGGCTGGGAGCAGAGCTAATTTCTAGGCCATAAAAATGCAGCCAGTAGTGTAGAATAAAAGAAATGAAAAAATATAAACTTGATTTTTAAAAAATCTATAATTCCAGGTCGCTTTTAAAAATACAAACTCTGCGTTTCATATCTGTGATTGAACTGTAAGTTCAAACTGATTGAAACAAGACAGTGCAAACAGATCACACCGGTGCCATAAAATGTGTTTACTATTAAGCTAATACATGCCTGCTACAGCAAATAAATTTAATTAATCAAAAGGAACACCGAATGTTTCTGACTTTTATGCTTCTGACTGATTACGCTAAGCTTTACAGAGAGTAGTGACTCACACTTTCCTCTTCACAGCTCAATTCAGTCTTACTCACATACTGAAGTTTACTTACTGACGTCTTGCTCTCACTTTACTGGAAGCCAGCGTGATGAAATATTGACCAATACTAATGACTACACTAACTGCTAGATAATTTATAGGAAGGGAATCTCGCTCAGGTGTAAAACATTAAATTCAACTGTTTTCTGTATTATGCAAATTATAGAAATATTGATCATAGCAACAAAATCACCAAATTACCATTTTTAATGGTTCATCTAAAGTCTGGATATGTAAAAGAATATGAAAACTTGATTGCATCTGCAAAAAATGCAAACTAATTAACTAACAGGGTCTAAGGAGGATTGCGTCTTTCACATGAGCATCATAGCTCTTATCTGTTTTGCGTGTTTGGCTAGCGCAAATATTTACTAATCCTACTTATGGGTGCAGATTACAGGACAGGGGCCATTCAAAATGATTATCTTTGCACCCATTGTGATTTACTAAACCTGAAAGTCACCTTGGGAACAGAGATGGTCTGGAGTCTGTGTATTACATTTCAATTTCGCCCAGTTGAAAATAAATTATTCCAATTAGGCCAAGTCTTATTAATGTAAATTAGACCTTAGTCAAATAATCACTTTTCTTGGCTAGCTAAAGTTTTCTTGGCTACCAGGAAAATGTAGCTCGCACAACAACCTCACTTACATACCGTTTCACTCCGATACAATCACTTTGGAATAATTTATGTAGTTATTGCTTAAAATTAACAGTAAAGTGCCCAACATTTGAGCATGCTATTTGTCAGAATCAGAATTGTGCTTTTTTTTGGCTGTGTACCAGCTTAATACATTATATATGGAATTTGAGAGTTGTTGAGCTCTCGGTTGGTTCATAAACATTAAATTATGCATACAAGTGCACATAGAAATCGTTGCTTGTTATTTTGGACCATAATGCTTTAAATTCAGCAAATGTGCTTAAAAAAAGCGTCCCACCTCAAGCCACGTGCCCCACACCTTGCTTAAACTGTTCTTTTTCAACATATTTTTATGACGGTTCCTTGATTTGATGTTGTTATTTATGCCAGCACAGTCCAGTTGAATTAACTGCCCTTTGACACTCAATTGTTCTGTTTACATGTCATGCTTCCAGCTAGACATTATGGCACAAGATGAAAGTCTCATGTATCTGAGGATATCTGTCTTCTTCCCAAAAGAGAAATTAGAGCTGTTTAGAGCACCCTAAATATCCAAGGGGAAATGTTCTTGTTTTCTTCTTATTTATCTCTAATCACAGCTTGTGTCTTGTGCTTGTCTCTCACATACAAAGCCCCACTTGTCTTTTAAACACAAAAATGTAATGCTGAAAGGCCTTCCAAGGGCTGTAAACGATGCAGTAGTTGCATATTCAAAGGAATGACTTGGGGAGGAAAGAGAGGAGCTTTTTGACTCAAAACGTTTAAAGAAATGCAAGAACTTAATAAGGGAAAATCATGCGAGCCTGATATTTCGACTGAGTAACCTGGGGAAGAAGAAGCCAGTTGAATACAAATTCCACAATACCAGTGATGTAGATTGGTGTAACTTCTTCATGCTAAATACATCACAAGTGAATGAAATGTTTATTATGCAGAATAAACATAAACCATGTTGAAAATCTTCACTGCTGGTATAATAAAAGAGCTCCCTTCTGGTCAAGGAATATGCCATTCAGGATGTGGAATTTTGCTCTGATGAGCTTTTTCCTGTGTCCTTTTACGAGCTAGTGGTCTCTAAGAGCACACATCACTGCAACTTTAACTGTCATTTTATCAGCTCTCTTTAAAATGATACTCTACATAATTAGAGACCACTTCTACCAAAGTTTAATGATGGTAGAAAATTAAGGTCAGGGTTGGAAACTGACATAATTACATAACCTGACAATTACTTTTGCCTGTCATAAATATGTCCTGAAATGTACGAAATGCAAAAATCTGCATTACTCCTTAGCTTATCAATGATATCAGAGTTCAGCTTCAGTCAAAATTCTGAATGAATGGAAAATGTTTGGGTTTCGTATTTCCCATAACCATAATGTATACATCTGATGCTTTGCTGCAGATATAAAATCTATGGCCTAGCAGGCTTATTGGAGACAGGATGGTTCTCTGAACTAGAAATTATTTGATAATTTTGCCACTGATGGGTTAGAGTTAGGGTTAGATGCGTTAGAAGATTCAAACTGGTCTGAAGGATTAATATAACTGATAATATCATTTAAGAATTTATTCATACTGATGGGAAATTCCTGCTAGGAAATGGTCGGAAATATAATGCCTAACATTTAGTGCAGGCCGGTCTCTCCTATGTAGAGTTAAACAACAACATAAACCTTGGAAACATTAACCACTACCATGCACAGTCTAACAGTAGAATCACAATATGATCTTCTTGTTATTTTGTGCAACACTAACAAGCACCACACGGTGAGTTATTAGCAGTCCCAAGCACCCTACTATAGTATGTTTGTTCTAAACAGCATCACACTGATGAAAGGGATTGTCCTATGTCCCTGTTTAACCCTTGGCTGCTGATGCTGCATCAAATTGAACATGCCCTTGCATTTCTATTAATATCTTTGAGATAAAATAGTGCGGAAATACAGTTTAAACATTGCCTGAATTTCGGTTTCAGTTTATTGTGAGATTGCACATGACTCATATACAGAGCTATGAGGTAAAGATGTTCAGTTCAGCGCAGCTAAATTAAATTTAATGTAACTATAAATGAATAAAATGCATGATGCTCTTTAATAAATAAATAAATAATGTTTGTGATGCTTTGATATTAGAGGAATAAAACTCTTCAAGAATCAGCTTTGGGTATTAATGTCATTGCACTACTCTGGTGTTGATTATATTCCAATAACAGCATACTCTGTCATATTTTATTCCGTATTTATCTCCAAGATGTTTTGGTGGGGGCGGCACGGTGGTGCAGTGGTTAGCACTGTCGACATAGTCCTGGGTTCGATCCCCGGGTCACCTGGGGTGCCTTTCTGTGTGGAGTTTGCATGTTCTCCCTGTGCATGCACGGGTTTTCTCCGGGTGCTCCGGTTTCCTCCCATAGTCCAACGACATGCAGATTCGGACAACTGGCTACTCTAAATTGCCCATAGGTGTGAATGTGAGCGTGTGTGGCTGTTTGTCTGTGTTGGCCCTGTGGTGG
>JAQQZR010000035.1:9592717-9603123 GCA_030068235.1 Notoglanidium macrostoma | reverse complement strand
TTTTATGTCAACAACCGCTCAACTAAGTAAAGAGAAACAACAGTCCATCATTATCCAGTCTCTTTTAAAGTCATAAATATAAAGAAAAAAATTGAATTAGAAGGTGACCCCAATCTTTTGACCGGTAGTGTAAGTGCAAGTTTAAATGAGATTTGTCTTTTATTTTATTTTTATTATTATCATAATCAGCTTAAGCTGAAATGAGAAAAGCACACTGTTCAACCTGATTGGATTGTGATAAGTTCCTTGGATCTCATAGCCTGAATCATTAAAGGCTTTCTGAACTCTGACTTTCTGATCTTTGACTAACGACCTCTGACCTTAGCTGTGATCCTATCTGCACAAAGGGTTGACCCTAACCAAGTGTCAAAGGGTAACAGTGAGAGAATCTCTGCAACATAAGACCCCACTGAATCATTGATCACCAAACGTTGCCTTGACGTTTTGACTACAAAATTGCTTGGAAAAGTGGATAATGACATGAATTTCTGTGACAAACTGATGGTTAACATAGTGAGCGCCTACAATTCTGCTACTTTTATATCCAGGTGTATTCCCTCCTCATTCCAGATCTTCCCAGGATAGGTTCTGGATCCATCGTGGCCCTGATCATGATTACTGAAGAGGAATAAATGAATGAAATATTTGCAATGTTTGTGCCACTCAGTGGAACTCCCTATCTCATTCAATTTCAGTAAGCGCTTAACCCTGGTCAGGATCACCATTGATCTGGAGCCTATCCTGGAAACACTCACACTCGCGCACTCATTCACACCTAAAATCAATTTATTTCAGCCAATCCACCTACTGGCAAGTTTTAAGAAGTGGGGAGGAAACCTGGAGGAAACCCACACATGGAAAACATGTACAAAAACTGCACACAGACAGTAACCTGAACTCAGAATTGAACCAGGGATCCTGGAATTGTGAAGCGGCAACGTTACTCCTCAGTAGAACCATACTATTATAATATTATAACTCTTTTTCCAGAAAAAAAAATCTGTGAACATGGCACTGAGGAGGAAACCTAACCCCGGTAAGGACATACACAGGGACACCGCCTGACTGCACAGGAGGAAGGAATCCCAGCTTTCATCAAATGTTTAATGGTTTAATGAGATAGTATGAGGGAAGAATGTGCCTTGTGGGTGGGTTTTGTCATACAAACTGTAGGTTGCTCTGCTTCATACATATAAGGGAGTATGAAGGATCTGTTAAGCAGGAAAAAAATGCCAGCAATGCCAGCACCCTCCGTATGGTTTTCCTGAACGTATCTTAACTGCTTCCTGCAAATATACTGATGCCCGATAACATGCGATGAGAAACAGTGACAGGTTCAGTGCAAATGCTTTCAATATGGCTTTACAATGAAACGAAACATCTGTACAGCTGCTCTGTACAGCTGGGGAATTACGGTCCATATACATACAGTATATCTGTGTGTATTTGTGAGGGCTAATAGGCTAATCTCCTTTAGTAGGCTAAACTGAGGCTTTGTGCCTGTGTATTCCAGAGAAACGATTACACGATTTTGAGGCAGAGACCTGTCTCACTCTTGCGGAACCAGGCTGAGGTCTGAAATAAAGGGATTCACAAAAACACTGCCAGCCAATATTGCATATTAAAAAGAGAAGCTATCACTATCACTGTCTGTCTGAATCAAATATTGAGTAATTCTTGGATTATTTGAGACCCACGTCATGTCAAGACCAAACTCAATAACCCTTAGTGTTGTCTGTGTAGTGCAGTCCACCTTCCCTGCAAGCACAATGGGCCATAACTTCACTTAAAGCATCTCATTCAGAAAAATTGTTTGACCTAAATTATGATCCACACTGATAAAAACTTCCTTATCAGGATTTCTCTTCCACAAGAGAACACCAACATCCCAGACCCAGCGGAACAAAGAGAACAGACGGAGGGATTGGAAACACCCTTGTTCAGATGGAACTATGACTAAATGACCCCTATGTAGGCACAATGTGAGCCCAGAGAAAAGAAAAAAAGAGCAAAATGTCATAAGAGGGAATCTGACCCGAGAAGGCACTTTAAGGGAATGTTATGGCTGGGATAACTGACTCATCCAAGCTAAAGACATTTGCTCTGTTCTACTCTTAAGCTAAAGAACAAGTCCAGAATCAAGTGGGTTTAAACTGACCTGAGATATGCAGACGCAGAAAGATAAAAATCAGCCTGAACAGCAGAAGCCTGAACACGTATCCAGACATTATACACTTCATTTGTAATGCATAAAACAAACATGAGCTAAACTGTCCAGAGGGATTCATTTGGATTATTCCTCTGTCATCTTAAAATGGTTTACTTTCTGTATGAATGATTAATAAAGTTTAAACACACACACACAAAGTATAACATACAGAACGTCCGTAAAAAACCCACATGTAGCATTACCTTGGCAATGCCACCATAAATGCTTTCTTACTGCTGCTATTACCTGAAGCATTCCCATAGTATAGTAATAGTTAGCAGATGCAGACTCATAGACATGTAGTTTTACATTCAATTTACAATTACCGTTACATGTTCAGAAGCTCAGAATAAAAAAACAAAGACAAACAAACAAGCATACAATTTTTTAAAAACTTTTTGTACACCATAACGATAAACCTTGCTAATTAAAGCAGCTCATCAGATAAGTCAATTTCCTCAGGGTCAGTTTTTATCTCATGTTAATAATTTTGTCCTTTCCATCTCGCCCGCCTTGCCGTCTGTCTATACTGCAGCTCCTGGAAACAGTCCATGCTTCCTCTACCACTTACCTCTGTCAGAGCCCTACAACACACCTGATTATCCTTAGCTGATCCAGATTTATATCTTAGGGATGTACTGAGATTTCAGCCACCAAAAAGTTTTTTGGCCAAAAATGGCCAGAAAATGACACTTTCACTGAAATAAGTACAAGTGAACAAAATGTGCCAAAAAAAATGTTCCAGCTACAAACGTTTATCTCATGTGTGACAGTCTGGGAAAGCTTGTCAGCAAAAAAAAAAAAATAAATAAAAAATAAAAAATAAAAAATTTTCTGGTTAGTTTATGCTCATGGTTCCTTTTTTGGAAGGAACTTGACAAAGAATGATCATTCATTAAAATAATTTTTATTATTATTTTATTATTAAGTAATTTAATTTTTATTAAAAGAGAAAAGTACCTGATCTGGGTAATTAAGTTCCAGAATGCAAGTGCTCCATATCTGAATGGTACCAGATCCTGGTTCAAATCTGGCACAAATGAAGTACTGTATGAAACTACTTGTTTCTGTTAAATTCCAACTAATGATATTTTTTTTCAGTATGACAAAATGGAACTCAGATATTTTTCATATTGTAATTTTACCACGTTCGAGATTATAGATTATTTGTTTTATTTTGTGTCTGCTCAGATTTGTCGAACAATTACGTCTTGAAAGGATTGACTTCAATATTGAAATGTCCATTGCCTTGTACTTATTTATGTTACGCCTGGTGTCCATATTACTCCAGAGTTTTTGAGCCCCTAAAACAGAGAGTTTTGAAAATGCAGCTGGCCCCATTTTATTTGGAGACACCAGAGTTGCTCTTTAGTGTGGATGAGGGAAAACGGTGGCTTTTGGAAACAATGACGCAGACACCCATGTTCGATTCTTGATTGAGCCTTATCAGTCATAATGAAGTGTCCTTCCCTGATTCTTCACACTTCTGTCACATCACCCTCGATTCTTCATACGACTGCAATACCAGTTGTGAATGTAGCATGGATCATGAATTACAAGTGTTGCTGAACTTATTGTCTTTGCTAGTAGCTGTTGTGCAGCTAAATTCTGAATTTTATAATGCCACAGCCAACATGCGTGGGAGGCAAGCTATTATTCAAGTGATCTGAAACCGAGCAACCAACTGCAGAGTAGACAATCTGCTTCCTGTTTATACCAGCATGCGCAAGCCCAGTGTACGTGAATGGTCACGTGATATGCGTTTTCTGGTGTGTTAGTAAAGATTATTTCTGATAATAATCTGAAACATCACCATGGTCTTCATACAGTTTGGTCTAAAAAGAAGAAGAAGATATAAACATTTGTATGCTTTACTGAAAAAAAAAAACCCTGAGACTGAAGAGATAGATCTGAGAGAGAGAGAGAGAGAGAGAGAAAGAGATGAGTATATAGGAGGAATATTCCTTTGGCCCCTTTCTGTGAGCAGCTGTAGGTCAAAAGTGCCTGTTTTACTCTCATCCCCCATGAGGAAGTTTCTGGAAACCTCCAGACTGTCTTCCAACTCAAAAGCATGGGAACTGTTAGGAACAAATTGTGTACATGAATGCACGTGCAACAAATAGAGGGTAAATAAGGACAAAACCAGTGGAGGTGACGCACAGTAAAAATACACAGTAACCGTAAAGAATCATGTGGAAATAAGCCATTAGTCTCAATGTTGTCCATATTAGGTGAATAAAAAGTCAAAGACTCTTCTGCTAATTTTTGATTGTAATGCAATTTGATGAGTGTAAATCAAAACAAAGATAGTTGAAACCAGAGAGAAGAGAACATGAGCGTGCACTATCTCAGTTTGATATTCTGGCTCTAGTCCTGTGTCAACAACAGCCTCAAACTGCCCTGAGCAGCCAAGGACAGCTGGACCTCTCCACATTAAACTGGTTCTCAGTCAAGAAAAACTGAACTTCAACTCCCAGGAGCCCACAGCTCTAATCAGTGCTTCCTGTTCTTGACATAGCCGAATGAACCAGGAGATTAAACAAGAGCCGTGTTGCACAGGAATGATTTCTCTGGGCTAGAAACATTCCAAACAGTTTCTATTTAAAAGCTGTCTCTGATGTCAGTAGGAAAGCTTAACTTGTTAAATCAATAATTTCAAAATTAAAAAAGAATGTGATTTGAAGAAGGAAAATGTCAATAAAGAACTGAATCTGGTCGGTCCACCTTTCATGGTCATGACGGATTATGTGTTTGGATTAAGAGTTACGCCTGTAAGGAACCGTATAAGCATCTCTTTCTAGGAAATGAAGAAAGTCTTAGGGAAGAGAGAAAGAGAATGGGGAATGAAGAGGTTTTATTGAAAGGATCTTGTACTAAATATTACTTTGTAAGAATTCCTCATCAGGGGCTAATAAGGTTAACAGGAAGGGAAAGACAATGGTCTGGATTTCCAAGAAAAATAGAATTAATTTTCCTGAAGATACAAACATTCATTCATTACCTCATGGCTGAGATGAATGTGTTTTGCGATGGTGGACACCACATCTCATCACCAAACCTTTGCCTGCTGAAATGTGCTACATGATCACATGTGTTGTTTGTTTCCCTTAGTTTCCCTTATTAGTGCCTTAAATAGCTAATTCGGGCACCTGTACTCCAAGTTGGCCTGTTACTGTATATAATGAATAATACATAAACGCAGCTGAGACAAATATCTCACTGACACATACCACCATCTAAAAGCCTTCCCCCTAAGCACAAGCAACATGATCAGCACTGCATTTGGAGAGTGAGGGAAAGAGCAGGAGATGACATGGGAATGTTGTTTCCTTGACAACCACAGCCAAAACTGGACCACCACCCTCTGTAACTTCACATAGACAAATAGAGAGAGAGAGAAATCATACACTACGAGGGGTAGCTAACAGCCTATAAAAGGAAGCAAGGAAAGCCCTGGAATCCATGGGAGTCCTCTCATGTTTGTCTGAAATGAGACACAACAGCACGAGCAGACGGTCTCCTTTAGAGTATTATAAACACAAGTAAGACCTGATAACTGCAAGTGTGCTGTATTTTGAATCATGTTTTCTAGTTAGTGGCTGTAGTATGTACTACATTACCAACCAACTCCAGCTTGTCATGAATCTACACAAAGTAGCCCATAATATTAAAATGCAGGAAAACTCTATACAGTTTTAAAATATTTACATATAAAATATGTCAAAGTTGTGATTGCATAAGTTTTCCTTCCCATTGGCATCAACCCCAACTTAGTTCTGGTGCAAATGGTTACCATCACAAATCACATAATTAGCTGAATGGGTTCCACTTGTGTGCAATTAAAGTGGCCCGTGGTCTCCACCTCTTCCTGGAATGACCCATGGTTTGTTAGAGATTATACCAAAACAAACAGAAGCACAAACACCAAGGAGATCCTCAAACAGTGCTGGAAATAAATCAGTTAGGATTTCTTTGTTGAAAATTATCCATATTTTTTGTCACAAAAAACACTGTAACCCCACGACACCCATATTTGTGTCAAGAGCTTACTTTAAGAATGACCAGAAGACCAGTTGAAGTGTGTATTAATGCACCATTAAATACCCATCAGCCATTAAAAGCCCAACTGTATGCAGTGGAAATCATGACATAGTCACCAGCTTGTGTGTGACATCACCGAAGATGTCTGATGTCAGTATGCAATCATTCATCATTACATGACCATCAGTGGAATCCTCCTAGGTCCTGTCATATAATTATGTACACAAGATCATATATGACATATTCTAGATTGTTCTAAATCGTTTGATTGGGTTATTAGGAACTATGATGTTGTTTGGACAGGTGTGAACATGTCATTTGAACTCAAACAACCAGATCAAGCTCTGCTCTCGGCATAAAACTTAATGATTAATGAAGCTATATGAAGACTTGTGCACAATATACAATATCTACTCTCCCAGCACCTGCTGATTAAAAAAGCAAGTGATAAGTATTTAAACATGACTTTGGGCCAATAATTTTGCTCATTAATCTTTGCCCGCTTCAAAACCTGTATTGTTTGAGTTAGGTAATGTGAAATAATAAATATTCCCTTTGATATTCTTATATTTAAATGATTTGAGGACTAAATAGAAAGTATCAAAGGGAACATCTGTAGGTTTTGTAAAAGTAAGATAAAATGTGGGTTGAAGAAAGAGTACTATGCTTGAAATTTTAAATGACTCATCAATTGAACTTAAAATAAATACGGTCATACCTCTAAAACATAAGTCTTTTCTCTACTTCAAAAAATATACGTCACTATGCTGTCTGTAGTGCACGATGTAACCATGAACATTGGTGGAAAAATACAGCAAAGGGACTTCTTTGGGAATGTCATTTTAAAGATATTTTTTGGCATGCAACCACTTCCTGTTCCTGACTTTCTCAGCTAAATGATCCGGTGAACCCAAACCGGTTTACCATTCACAGGACTGTTTTAAAATCAGGATGTTTAGTACATTGTCTATAAACAGATGTACATCCTCTTGAATAAATGGGACAGAAAGATGGAGACAGGAAGAGAGAGAGACAGAAGCATAAGCAACAACAACAAAAAAAGGATTGTAGAAGTATGTAATACGTAAGTAAATTTTCCCCTTAAAGTGAAGCCATGATGTCCCTTTAGAACATCTTCAAGAATTTGCTTTCTTGAAACTATCAGAATAGATTTTATTATGCAGCTTATTAAAAGTCAATAACAAAACAGCAGCATTGCTTTTCCATACCCACGTCATAGGACACAGACGTCTTGTGTTTCATGGCAGACAAAATTCTCTGAGCCAATACAGGGTCAAAAAGGTTTCAGGACAGAGAGAATGGGCAAAACCACCTGAACCCATTGACTGAACACCATCCTGCATCTGGTATTCAGTAAAAGGGCACATGTGAGTAGAACATTAAAGGTGCCTCAAAAATCCCACTCACATTTACATATAGGAGCTATTACAACACATATACCGTACACTGTGTATAAAAGTGTATAAACGCAGCATTAATGACCAGTTAAACCTACACAGATATGCTGAACCAATTAAAATAAAAGCGACAAGCTCCTAAACATATGCTCTTCTCATTTGAGGCTCAATTTCCTTTAATCCAACACAATAGATCTTCCCTCAATTGTCTCCGGTTTCAGAGGGAATTATTTTGGCACAAGATATAGCGAGCATTTTCTTGTTCTTATCAGTCATAGACATCTTGCTTTGCCTAGATCTACGCCTTTCCTCTAACGCAAATCCAAAGGTGCACCCACCCACATGTATATGCATCTACACAACCTCAGGGGGCACCTGCAGACAAAACCATGGCACAGTCTGAGGGGTTTCCCCAAAGAGGATGCACGCTTCTAAACTAGCAGTGGCAAATACGCCAAACATTTTCACAATGTCTATGTAATGTGGTGTGGCCTTTCCCTGGGAAAACCCTTCACCTGGTGACAATATTTGTTTTTTTTACCATATCCATTTCTAAAAACTACTGCTTTCCTGAACTGAATCATGTTTCTCTTTTGCATCAACCAGGGGTGTACAAAGTACTGAGGAATACTTAAGTTGAAGTATTGATAATATGTCAAAATCTTACTCAGGCAACATTGGAAGTATCTAGCCAGAAATGTACTCAGGTGAAAGTAAATTTACTTAAAAAGCAAAAAGTTAATGCCTTTAAGTTAACTATTAAGTTAACTAATTTTCATTATTAATCCATTTCGATCTGAATTTTGTTTTAAAGTGGTGTTGCTTTGTTTAACACAGTTTTGCCTCAAAACATCATTCAATCTAGGTATGTTTGCAATATTTAGCTCAAGCTTCACATGAGGGGTTGTTCATCTTCAAATGCACACAGACAGCTGTGGTATTAACTAGCACGAAACTGCACAACTACAAGCACTAGCATAGCTCATGACAAGTTGGCATGATTCTTGAATTTCTTTCTGCATTGATGAGCCTCAAACTGAAATGACTGAAATTGAAAAAAATTGAACCTGCCAAATTGAAGAGGCGTTCTCCAATGCCATGCCTACGCCACAACGTGACGACCCCTGATGCCACGCCCACGCTGATGACATTTGAGCCAGAGATCAGATCCATGTTCACCCAGAGTTCTGACAAGGAAGTCGTCGCTCGCCCACCCTACCCTTTGTGTCTCGCCGTGGATGGCACGCTGACCAGTGGTCCAGGACCCCCTCATGGCCAAGGTATGCGTGTCAGTTAATAAAATAAGTTCTGTGTTTGCATTCACTGCAACTTCCTGACTCATTACAATGAAAGACAGCATACAGACATTGGCTAGATGAGACCATCTAGATTTGTAACAAGTACTGTGAAGGTCTAAATTAAAATTCTAGGAGTAAAAGTTTTTTTTTTTCTTGGAAATGTAATGAAGTAAGGGTACAATGATATCCAATTTTGATAATTCTCAAGTAAATTATAAATAAACTATTATAAGTAATACTCATATGTATAGTTTACAAAGCATAATTATGCAAGTATTTTGCACCCCCCGGTCTCAACCACAAGTAAAGGTATAGGATTTTAAATTCTGGTTACGTACTAATGTGAAGAAGAGAGAAAACTTCATCTAAAAATTCTATTCCAGCTGCAATGCAGATGCATTTTTGTTTACAAACTGAATTGATTAAGTGCTCCAAGAACACTGTGTGAGGAAATAACACTTAGCTATCAAGGCTTTAGACATCTTTGTGCAGTCTGGATGGTTTTCCCACCACATTTGTTAAACTGCTCCCTTACCCAAAAAGAGCTCAGAAGATAGACTAGGCAAGATTAAAAAGTCGAACATTTTCATGCATTCTTGGCAAAATATATTTGTGGTTTCTTAAAGATGAATTGTCGAAGTACATTATAGATTGAAAATTTTCATTTTGGGCAAAACCTTTTTTTTTTTGGCTGTTTGCTGAATTCAGCCTCGTAACAGCTGGTGATATTAGCGGTTTACCATACGATGCCTCTGATTAAAACAAACTCAAAAAGAATGTGTATGGGAAAGAATGTGATCATCATGTTCTCTTACTCTTGGGCCAGGCTTTTGTCCCATTGTTCAGCATTTACTGATTTCCTCCTACATTCAAATTCAAAGCCAACAATCCACATTTTGAATTCTACTTAAACAAATAATATGAGCACATAGTGCCTTTGCACCTTTGATGATTTCACCAGGATGCAGAATCGTGTGCTGTAAGTTTTCTTTGCATAATTAGTGACTTTTCAACTGCTGTTACTTCAACTGACTGGTGCAATTTAATACCACCTCTAATGTGATTACACGGCACATTAGGAAATACTGGGATTTTCTCAGGACCTGATTCTAAGCAAACATATGGGATTGCTATTCTTATTCCGATAACTCCACCATGTTTCCTGGGAAAGGAAGGAAATCCTACAGTTCACTTAATATGAAAATCAGTCATGTAGTTCAAATTAATCTATCGTTGAATCATGCTAGTTTGTATAATCACGATTGCTGTTATGTTAATTCAACCTCAAAAACACATATAGACAGTATACCAAAAGTAAATTGTAAAACCAAAAGGACAAATTCCAAAAGTATGTCCATTTCTTATGTACACTACCAGTCAAAAGTTTGGACACACCTTCTAATTCAATGTTTTTTTCTTTATTTTTATTACTTAAAAGAC
>JAQQZR010000035.1:9568496-9586979 GCA_030068235.1 Notoglanidium macrostoma | reverse complement strand
AGAACATGCAAACTCCACACAGAAAGGCACCCTGTGATCCAACCCAGGACCTTCTTGCTGTGAGGCGACAGTGCTAACCACCGCACCACTGTGTTGCACGCCTCAGTGACTCACAATTTCGAGTAGGAACTTCAGAAATGATTTTGATACGTGAGTTCCCGAGTTAGGTTGATCTTCAACCTTTTAACGTGGTGAAGGATAGTTTCAGTAGTGGATGGTTTAGCACTACAATTATCATGAGCTGTTGCCTGTGTACATAATCTAATCTGTAATCCGTGTACACTTTACTTAATATAGAACAATGCTATTTATTGTTGCATCTATAGTAAAAGGATTAGACTGTTAGTGCTGTGCAAGGTTACCAATGTTACATTAGCTCATGTTATCTAATGCTAATGTCTAGCATGTGCTATACTGAATTACCCAAAGAAACAGGTGAGAAGGAATCTAGCGTCCAACATTTTTCATTTCACTCCGACAACAAAGCACTTGAACATGACGTACTCGTAATTCCAATGTTAGAAGTGGGAAGTGGAACCTTCCAACTAGCATGTGAAGGCATAATAAAAATGCAGATAGTGTGTCTGTGATATACGGACCCATTTCTGTTGTATTGGGGGAAGGAACTTTTCTAATGGCTGAATTTGTTTTGGTCTAGTTTCAGCTGTAGTAGTTGGGTTAGAAATTTTTCTGAACCTTGGCAACCATGGTTAATGGTACTACCTCTTCTGCGCATGCCCTGCAGGAAGCAAACCACAAACACAGTTGAAGAAAAAATCCTACTGGATAAAAATTCTACTAGATAGTAGCCTATAGCATAATTCAAGTGTGATAGCTTTCTGACTTCATTTTGTCGTAATCAATACTATCCTGCGCAACCAAAACTCTGAACAGTGTTTTCTTGTTTCAGGTTAGTTAGAACGAAGAGCAGAATGACGGATGCTAGGTGGAAAAAAAAAAAAAGAATTCCAAGTAGAAATAATCCTGAAATAGTTTTAAGTAATAGTCTTATTATTCATCTGTCTGTAGACTTACTTTAATATGAACCTGGTGGTCCTGATAATTTGCGGTTGGCTTAAATTCCAAGAAATGATTGTTACAGTTTTTGTTTATTTTCCAAGATTGCCCAGAAGACAGGATAGCCTCACGTGTTTCCAGATTAGCTCCTGTCAGATTAGTCTGCCTGCCAGATTTTTCACTTCCTGAGATTAATTGACCTTCCTAGGGTTGAGTCTTAGAAAAAATCCTCCTTGAGTCAAATGCAGCGTACAGTATGTTGACCCGAGCAGACAAGTAGTAGAGTGATTTGGAATAACGCGGCTGGAACACCACGTTGTTTGGGGAAGCATCCTGTTCAGATAGAGCAAAGAACGACATCTCATGAAAATAAAAACGATAACTTCTAGATATAATCCTGTAATGCTAAAACTCAAGTGTTCCATTAATAGAAAAAGACAGTTGTTTTTCATTACTACCATGTACTACTAGCTCATTTTCTCAAATTGCCCAAATTATACAAATTCCACCGTTCTAGATTTGAAATTCTCCAGTGTATCCTGCTTCTTTAAGTTGGCAGAGGAACCATTTCATTGCGTTATCTGTCTGATTCCTGGAGGCATGTTCAGAAGGTGGGTGTGTGAAAGGGAGTACTGGATGAAGGCCAGGAGGGAAATCATGATAGGCTTCACCACACTCATATATTGACCATCCTGCAAAACTCTTACTGTTCTGCTCTCTGTCAGGGGAGGAGAGGAATGAACAAATTCAACAACGGAGGAAATAACAGTAACTACTGTTTATCTTTCTGACTCTCTGTCCCTTTGCATCCCTTCATACGCTCTTATTGGGGTCAGTGTGAGAGAGGCGTGGGTGACATAGCTAACATTTTATGGGGCCAGTTCTGTGCCCAAGAATTATACCAAAAAAATATACAAGATCCAGAAGCCTCTCTTATATCCTGTGGGTTTTCTCAGTCACGCACAGCTTTCTATTGATGGGTGACATTTGGTCAATTTTAATGCAATGTTCATTGAATTACAGTTTAGTAGAAGTCCTTATGGAGCGTTTTCTGTGTTTGGTATGCATTCTCTATGAATGTAAGTCGGGTTAGGTGAACGTGATCTCATTGATAAAAGACACAGCAAAGTTTCCACAAGTTGAACAGGACTTAATTTGCTGTTGCTAGTTAGATGGAAACTACTGCGCTTATTGTTTAGGATACTGTTGGATGTTAATGAGAAAATGTTTCACAGTAATTATAAGTATCACTCGTCTGTTGATCCACAAATCTTTGCAATAATGCTCATAAGTTTGCAAGGGGAAATCATGATGATTGCTGGTTTCCCAAACAAATCATTAAATGTGCTGTTATTAGCTAGCGCAATGTTAAGGCTTTTAGCTAGTTAGCTGCAAGCTAATAAGTGAGACATTACATTCCTTCATCCAGCAAAGTAATTACATGGATTAGCTTCTAACCAATCATGTCCTTTAACAGGGAATGCCAACCTTCTATTAGCATGTACTTGAGTTTCCTTTCTTGTTTTTCTGAACCTTGGCAGAAACAGAATTTGAATACCAGTTTCTACCAGTTGACATGACTGGGGTCTTATTACTATGTGTATTTAACCCACCCCTAGCCTGAGATCATTTTTGCACATATTGATCTAGTTTGTATATAATTTTATAAATGCTTGGGTGTGAGCATGCAAAACTTCTGGGTGGTCCTGGAGAGCAGCGTCATTAGTTCGGATGTTCTTAACCCATTTCACTTCCCAGTGATCTTCAGCATACCCAAAGAGTGTTGTAAAGCCAAACACAAACAGTATTATGTCTGTTCTTATGGTTTGTACTTATGTAATATGAACATAATAAATGAGCAAATTTTTTTTTACAACAGGGAATGCAAGGAGCACGCACGGATTGATACAAACACAAATCTGCACGTCTGTGTACGCAATGGAGGCGTGAAATATCCTCACTTGTCTGTGACCCCAACAAACCTTTGGGTTGTTTGCACAGTTGAGTCCTTGCATCCTCACAGCAATACTAAATCCTGTCTTAAAGTTTGTGACTTCTCAGACGCCCAGGCTGTGATTTGCAGGCCATGAATTGGCCACTGGGAGTTGTGGAATCTCAGCTTCCTGCACTGAGATGATAGCTCAAGATTGGAGAATAGCCGTAGCAGATCCTTTGGTCTCAGCGCTGGCAGAGTGCCTGTTCAACTGTCCACATCCTGTTTGTGTCTTCCACCTGGCATGTCAATCAATTCCCTACAGATGACGACATTAGAAAAGAAGTGAATGCCTTGGACTTGCTTTAGCTCTAATAAGTTCTGAAACATTTTCTAAACTTAAAGGCCAAATTTGTTCGATTACTATTATTGGTAGTAGCAAAGGGGCACGTGTGGTAGTAAAGAAACATACTACTTGTGTCCATATGCTGTAACAATTTTAGAGTAACAGATTTTTTTTGCACTTGCAAGAATAAACACTGTGGATATCAGAATGATCTCTATTCCCTACAAGCAAAAAAGTGCATTGTGGGTATTCAATATTCCCTAAGGTAAATCAATACCACTAAGGTTCTAGCTACATGGCCTGAGTGGACTGACCAACTATTGGACTACAAAACATTACAGCTGATGAACGTTTGGCTTCAAGAATCTATTACGTTTATGTATCTGGGTATTCATAATGTCTGTTAACATTCCCACAACGTTGCTGTAACATTTTAGTTGCTATTTCTCAGTAAACAGGGAATGTTGCGCGACGTTCAAATAACATCGTAGAGCAAAGAGATTTAACAGCATGTACTAGATTGAGAACATTGCAGGAACCTTGTTACTGGAATGTTGCTGTTTATCCGTCTTGAAACTTGAGGTACTTACTGAACATTCTGATTACAATCTCTGTAACCTGGATGGATGTTCTACACAGAATATTTTCAGACATGGAAACAAAAGGACAAAAAAATAAAAACCACAATGCTGCACTTTACAGCAAACAGGGTGCAGTTTTAGACATAGCATTACTGCCTTTATTTAATTTGTTGCCATGGCTACAATCTAAACTGCATGGTCATGTGGGACTTCTGTTTTTTCAATGACTTTTGAATTGCTCATTTGTTTGGGCACTGGCGTCCCATGAGTGTTGTCTCTCAGAATCATGTCTAAACAAATTTAGCTAAAATGGCTAGAGTTAAGAAGTCCTAAGGTAAATTAACTTTCCTGTTTCATGCGCAACTCTGCATTTGCTCCAAGCGCTTACTGAGAGAACGGTGTTCGTCAGGTACATATGTCCTCTTTTGTCCGTCAGGAAACTTTTGTGTTAACTGAGCACATTTTGTGTTATCTGGAGGCTTGTTTGTGCAGCTGGCTTTGTGGATCTCAAAACATGTGGTAATGGAAATGCAGTCCATCATTGCTCTAGGCCATATAAACTCACCATGAGGGAGGATCGTCTTAGGCAAATCTGATTAAGATGTCATGACGAGTGGGGAATTTGGCTTTGTTTTTTTTTTTTTTAATGATTGCCTTTCTTGGATGGTGCAATTTGTGATTAGCTTCATTTATTACATTTTGATCTAACTGACGTGCCTGAGGGCTTGACAGTAACACACCCAACTGTGAGACCTCTTATACACACACTCTTCCCTTTTAAAGATGGTACCATCGTCTTACACTGAGGCAGAATCACAAATTACACATAAATGATCTCATTATGATTGTGACGCATGATAGTAATTTTTCAGTCCTGCAGTGCATTTTGGTTCAGCAGTCAGACCTGTTTATTCACGTGACCTCACATCCTTATAGGACCTCCCACATGGAAGGAAAACAAGGCTTTCTTCCACTACTGTCACTTATTCTTTTTACCAGTTTTGATTAGCCAAAATGCCAGATATTACTGCCTATATAGTATATTTATTAAAATATTACTGCCTTATAACTGCTGCCCTAGAACACTGACTACAGTGACCCTGAAACAAACAGCCCATGGACCAACGTTAGGTAGGTAGCTAATGTTAGCTAATTAGCACTCACCTCTGCTTTGACAATGAAGAATTTCTTGTCCTTCAGCTCCCAAACGCAGCGTTATTAACCCATCCACATTGAAAATACGTACAGCTGTCTGTACTTTTGTAAGCTTTCATCCTGGTGGCAGTGTAAGGGGAGGGATTCTCCACAAGATATATGTACACATCGTCAAAGTGGATCTCTGGCAGAGATTTTGGTGTCTTCAGCTCCTAATATACTGTGGTGGATGCTGTACTGGGATCACTTGCAGTTTGGGCTCATATCTGTGGTTTAGTTCTGTTGATTGGTGATCTAAATATTCCTCGCTTGAAACAGATGGAAAATTAAGTCTGTGCTACAGTTCTATTTTCTTAAAAAAAGTTTTTTTGTCTTCCAGGTCTCTGCCAGTCACTATGTCATGTTTACAGAATCATAATGTCTGATGGGATGGATGTTACGAAAAAGTTCTCTCGTAGACATACAGTAAAAGTACAGACAGTCATTCCAATTTGACCCTCATTGCATTCTTCCAAAATAAGAGAGAACTTCCTCACTAAAAAAAAAAAAAAAATCAGTAAATGCCTCATTTTCTCATGGTATAAGAAGGCATTACAGGCCTCCATGCAATTCCTAGGAGAACAGTTCGCCATTGTTGCATACCACGCCGCTTTGAATGCAGTGTTTCATATGCAGCTTGATCCTGCTATTGTTTGCATGGCCAGGAAGGCTAGCTTATTTCCTACAAAGGCCCCTATAACACACACATGACACCAGAAGCTGTGGGCTTCTTTTAATGCATACTGATCGAATTTTCACAATTTTGCGAAACTGCATAGCACAAACATACTGTGTTAATCACCTAAAATATATTTCGAAGCCAGAAATTAATTGATCACTCATCTAACTAAATCACCCATGACAAATTTTGCACTGACACTACATTAGTGATTAAAACTATTATTTGGTGACAGGGTGGAGGTATGAAGAAATGTTGATAAAACTAGTGCAGCCTTGTATACCAAGTTATATAGATCAGTCTTAAATACAAATAGTGGTATTGGAAGTGTTGGAATATTGGAAAAAGTATTGGAAGTAGTTTATATGCATGCAATTAAAGCATGTGTATGTGTATTTGAGAAAGAGAGATAGAGAGCGAGAGAGAGCAGGTTTTTAGTTTTTTGTGTAAAATAAATATTCCCATTAAGGCAGTGCGGTGCAGAAATTAGTGCTGCCACCTCAAAGCTCCAGGGTCCCCTGTTTGATCCTAAGTTTGGATTAATGTCTGTCTGTCTGAATGAGTGTGTGTGTGTGTGTGCATGCTGTCCTGCATCCCATTCATGTAGTATTCCTGCATCGGGCTCAGTGTGTCTGGGATAAGCTCTGAATCCCTTACAGCCCTGACTAGGATAAAGTGATTACTGAAGATAAATGAGTAAATTAAATGTCCCCATTATGATAATAATGAATGATTACGGTTACTGTCATTTAAAATGAAAAATTCAAGGTTTCAAGGTATCTTGCAGCACAAGCATGCAGTTTTTACAGTATATGAATGCTTAAACAGTTCTGAAGGTTACCTTTTAGTACCTGGGCTCAAGTTTAGGGATCAAAATAGCATTATTTACCACCACAATGATAATAAAATCAATTTGTGTGTGTGTGTATGCATATGTATCAAATCAGATTTGTTTCCTGTAGGAAAATGAACACTTTAGTGCTTCTGTTCTGGTCATGTTCATCACAGTTGTCTGAACTTGTCTTTATTACAGTACATATTTGTAGTTCAGCAGATGTAATAGATGCAAAATCACTAATACCTTGAAAACAGACACTGGCTAAAGCTGGATTGAGGTGCAGACCAACCTGAAACTGAAATGGAAGACAGTGTTTATTTATATTTTCTACATTACAAATTACGTGTAGATGTAATAATTGTGTGAAAATTAAGGCTATATGCCCCATGCATGGAAAACATGCTTTTTCCTTAATGCATTACAGAAACATTACGTTAGCAGTTTCAATATCACTGCACTTACCTGAAGTTTAACTCAGCCAGACGTGCGTCAGACTGAAACCAGACGCAGATGCTTTGCCACTTAGTCAAACTGTGTCTTGTAAACATTATTGTCTATATATAGGGTTTCGAAATGATGTCAATTCCAAAAAAAGAAAGGCCCTGAGATCCATCCTGTGCTACTGAACATATCGTGGGAAGAGGCATCCTGTCTGAGAGCTGGTCACGAGTGAATGTGGGTTTATTGTTAGTCCACACTACATCAGACTGCAAGCATGTCATCATGTTTTAAACGACATGCTCCGAACAAGTTTATCATCTTCTAGTGCTATGGCTGCAATGTGATTAATCTGTCTAGCCATAACAAATGGCATAGTGCATTAGTGCTCCGTTGCTTCTTCTGTGGTTTCCAAGTAGAGCTTGTACAGAAATATATTGGGATGTTCAGGCTCCAAACTCCATCTCTTCAGCATTTATGAGAAAGAAATGAGCAAAAAGGAGCAGACAGATGGAAAGAGAGTTTTTGTGGGTGGTTCTTCAGCTGGCCACATGTTTTTATTGCTGTAAGTACCATAAGAGAGGAGCATTTAGGAGCTTTAATAAAATACACGTGTTTGTTTGTGTGTGTGTGTGCACATATGTGTGTATAAATGATTTGTAATACATATGAAATGCATGTAACTATGCACTTGGCTTCTCCCTGAGGTCGTTTGCATTATCTTCATGATGTTAAAAACCAAGGGGTTTGCAAAAGGCTTCTTGTAAAAACCGACCACTGCCTCATTCTTCTCTTCCTCCTCCTCTGTTGTGCTCAATGCCCTATTTGTTCAGAAGAGAAACTGCAAGACGGTTGCAAAATCTCCCTGGCCTTGTTCTGAAGACAGCTCTAGTTTAAGTGCTTCCAAAAAGGACCTTGGTTTCAATACAACACTACAAGCTCAACAATTACACAACATCTATTGTTTAAAGTCTCCTATTCTTGTTTTTATTCTCCATTAATGTTTATGGCTTTTCAGAGCCAGGAAGGTTTTGTAGCTCTTGTTTTTCCACGTGCTAGGAATTAAGTCTCACGTTTTTTCCATGTACTTGGAATCATGTGTTTTACTGCCTTTATGCATTTTACTGCTCAAGCAGGGAAAGGTGGGTGAACACAGCAGAACTCCTGAACTGTAAAATCATTGGGCTATTTTCATCTTTTGACTAAGAGGCCATATTACCTTCAAACACACGTTTTAAGCACAAACAGATGGGAGTGTGAAATTTCTCAGGTCTTGACGAACTCTGTTTTGAATAGCCTTCATTCTTATGGAGTGCGTAAAACATAGTTTGAAATGTCAATTGAGTAATATTTGTATATATTCTATTCTAAATGTTTTCCTTAACTATTAAATAATTACAATGCAAAAATAGGAGAAATATGAATTCCTAGACTGTGTGTTTAAACACCGAAATCCTCTTGGTAAATCTTATATCATGCCTGTGCACTGAGCGTTTTGGATTGTAGCACGTGGTGGAAAGTTTTCAGTTGTTTCTTGGATGTTGAGGCTCAGTTCTCAGCCAGTACTTGTAGCGGGAGAGTAGAAATATGTGCACGTGGTCATAGGTGAGACAAGAAAATCGCTTAATGACTAAGGCTGTCCCGCAGACATAGAAAAGGACCTCAGTTTACAACAGCAAAGAATCTGAAGGGCAGAGGTGAAGTCTGGGTGTGTGAGCGGCTGAATATCTAGGTAGGTCAGTGAGGTGTCAGATAAACAAGGATTTAGCAGCACTAGCTGTCCATGTATTCTGTAACTAGACTCCGAGGTTTTCATTTGAAAGCTTTTTTTGTGCTGAAAGTTGAAATGGATTTGAAAATGAAAAAAGATTGTTTTCTTTTTTTGCGCGGTTAGGAGTTATCTTTAATATCGAATATCTTTCTCTCACTTTGGTTAACAAACAAAGTGTGCTAGTGCAAGATGGTTCTTGGTCCTCCATGGCCGTCTGTCAGCATGAGAAGGACCATTTGTAACATTTGGGATCTTGTCACTTCTTTACTGGTCTGGATGGTGGCCTAATGGGGTCATGATATGGTCCATTTGTGTTCCGAACAGCTGAGTCACTGGGTCAAACGACGACTAAAGACTTACCTCTTTCGGAAGTACTTGGACTAGCATTTATTCTTCACTTTAATATTAAAAAAAACAAAAACAAAAACAAAAAAAAAACTCTGTATTACTTGCCAACAGTTTTTAGAGTGACGGTATTCTTAGCCCAGGTCCTAATGAGCCAGTATCAGAATATATTTAATGATAGAGACTTCAAAGCGCTTATGTAAGTCGCTCTGGATAAGGGCGTCTGCCAAATGCTGTAAATGTAAATGTAAATGTGTTTCCATTTGCTATGTTCTGCCAATGTGAATGGCTGCCTCTTATCATCATTAAGCCTTCAGAGTGACAGCCTGATGAATGGTTTAACTTGTTCATCAGCAAGGCTACTGCATAGCAGTCTAAGGGCTGAAGGATTCTCTCTCCCGTTTCTTCCTACACACACGCTGTCATATACAGCCATCCATCCATTATCTATACCGCTTATCTATCAGGGTTGCAGGGAATCTGGAGCCAGTCCCAGTTGACTTTGGGCGAGAGGCTGAGCACCCAGGGCATGTCACCAATCTATCACAAGGCTAACACAAAGACGAATAGCCATTCACACTCGCACCTATGGGCAATTTAGAGTAGCCGGCTGACCTAATCGGCATGTCTTTGTACTGTGGGAGGAAACTGGAATGCACAGAGGAAACCCATGCAGGCCCAGGGAGAAAAACTCCACACAGAAAGGCCTCAGTCAGCCACGAGGTTGGAACCCAGAACAGTGAGGCTGTGAGGCAACAGTACGAACAACTATACCACCATGTCACCCCATTAGCATGCACGTTTGTTGGAATTTCCACATTAAGTTTCCCATTTTTACAGCATTGTGAACACCTCCGCATAGCAGTGAGTTCTTTCATGTCATCTAAGATGGTAAACACAGCTTGTGCGTAAGCATGTGTGTAAGTGTATGTACAGATTGTCCCATGTTTCTTCCCATCTCAGCGGTAAATTAATCCAGAGTCACTCAAGGACTTTGAATGTTTATATGTGACTATGCATGCTCAAACAAGTGCTACCAAGTTTATCTGCGCTGCTTAGAAACCAGCTCCCGCTCATCTACCATCTATGGCGAAGGCACAGCAAGGTTTCTGCTTCCTTCAGACCAGATGACACAAAGAAATAAAAGAGCTTCATATCCATCCATGTAGGAGGTGTTTAGTGACTAATGCCTCTGCCTTTTCTCCTGTCCGCTGGTAATAAATATTTAAAACGGATTTAAGATTAGCTTCCATCATATCTCCCAGTCTTAACCTTAAGGTGTGAAATAGCAGTTCTGGTGTCTGAACAGTGCTTAGTCAAGCACAGTGCTTGTCATGGGAAATATATGTAATGTATGATAATTGATGAATTTGTGGTATGTAAGGTCAGAAGATGTGTGTTATATTGAAACCACAGGACATATGACGGTATCCTACACATTGGGAAATAAGCCTTAAAAACTCATACAAAAAAGTGGTATATGTGATTAATGCTTCCTCTAATTCAGTGCTTGATATGGATTTAATGTTTTGTAGCTTTATCAGTGCTTTCATACATGCTATGATAGGATTGGCATGAGCAAACTAGCATATAGCATTGTGATATCATCAGCTTCTTCTATTTTTTCTTTGCAGAAGAGACACTAGGATTTTTGAACATGCATTCATCAGAGATGTGGGTTGGCGCATTTCAGATTAGGAATGCATTGCTGATGGCCTCAGATGTACCCTCCAGTGTAGTCTCAATATGTGCATTGTAAGACGACAGAAAAGCCCGATCCCATATCTCTGGCAACGACTATGAGAAACGTTTCTTTTCCCTGACCAGTGAGTTGTACTACAAAGAACAAATAACACCCCAGATGTTCCCAGATGTGAGCTAACAGTATTACAACAGTATTCATGCTATATTGAACAGTGACTTCATCCAAGCTATGACGGTTCCTTCTCTGTACAAGCTGGGTTCCCCCGTGTTTCCTCCTATTCAGCTCACCAAGCTTTCCTCGCTACTGTTCTACTTGGCTTGACTTTACAGGACCTAGTCCAAGTTCTTTTGTTCAATATAAAGACAATGGTGTTAGGGCCATAGAATTAAATCAGGACTGACTAAGATAGGAAACTTGTGTTTCCGGCTTAAAGGATGTCAGACTTCCTAGAGCAGAACATAAGGGTACATTATAGAGAGATCTATACATATAACTTTCCATCAGTTCAACTGTATCATTAGATTTGATGTCTGACCTGAAGACGTTTGCACAATGAGACCCTAATCCATGTCACAGTAGCTTTGTGATAGTTCTGGAACACATAATTTGACAGACAATATTTGGCAACTTTTTCCCCCCCAGATTTTATACATATGGTGGCTATGACAGTTTTCCTAAACTTAGATTTAAAAACATCGCAATATATCCTTGCTTAGAATATTGTAATATATTGCAATATAATGAATCATAACCCCTGTATCGGTATAAGTATCGTGTTGCCAATACCCAGCCCTAGACACCATCCACCTCCATTTCTCAGCATGGGCTTTGATTATAGACTTTTCACTTTACAAATTAGTAGCATTAGTAGTAAGTGCTTTCAAGCAGTGTAGTGTTTAACTCACTGTCCATTTCTTTGACCTACTTTATTGGTCACTATATACCAAATAGGGTCATAAAATGCTTTGTTTAGTGTTTGTGGGCTAATTCAACCTGATTTTATGGAGTGAAACTGTCTCCAAATGACAGCTATTAGCCGAGATTTACAGACACATGCTTTTTAGCATCACAGACACGTCACAGATGTTACCCTGTTCCAATGATGCCTTCAAATCTTTGGCTGTCACTCGGTTGTTTCTTTACCTCATTGATAAGTCTTCGTTGTGCTCTTGGGGTCATTTTGACTGGACGCCCACTTCTTGGTAGAGTAGCCACAATCCCAAAGTGTCTCCATTTGTATATCGTTTGCCTAACTGTAGACTGGTGGATTTCTGAAGTCTTTGAAATCACTTTGTAACCCTTTCCAGCTTTATGTAAATCAACAATTCTTGATCGTAGATCCTCTGAAAGCTCTTTTTGGCGAGGCATGGCTCACGTAAGTGTATTCTTCTTGTGCGTGGCAAACTCAAAACGTTTGAGTGGTTTTTATCAGTCAAAGTAGCTCGAGTCCACACCTCCACACCTCCAAGCATACTAATACCGGACTCCAATGAGCTTTTTTGAGGTCATTAACCCAAGGTTCACATACTTTTTCCACTAGCATTATTATAACATTCTTGTGTTACTATTTTAGGCACATTATATTTGTCAATACCCTTGACTTAGATAAAGATCAGATCACATTTTATGACAAATTAATGCAGAAAACCATTAACTTCCAAAAGGTTCACGTGCCACTGTATTCTTGTCACTGTATAAAGAATTGTCAAAAATTGTCTCTACATCCTATAAGCATTGTTTCACTATTACACTTTGTACTCAAAAATAACTGTGAATTAAATAGATCAAAGGTTCTGCAAGATTTTCCCTTTTGGGGAATAAGTTTTAGGGAAAGCAGACGTCCATGTAGGACTGGATATGAGCCTGAATAACTATTTTTAATAGCCGTTTTCCAGTGATGCATTTCTTCCTGTTATGACAGTTAAGTTGGTGCTTTCAGTCTTGCATGACTTTCGTTTGAAATCTTTTATTAGATCGTCACAAAAATAACATAAAGTGTCGCTTAGTATTGTTTAGGGCTACCACAAGCCTCCAGAACAGATTCAGTTTATCTTGGCACAGATTCTAGAAGTTTCTGCAAGAATACAGGAAAAGCGATTACCATTCTTTTACAGGTTATTCTCTTAGGTACTGTTTTGATATTATGGGTGTATATCATCAGCCCAAAATCTCTCACAGGTGTTGAAATCTAGTGACTATGGTCAAAACATTTTAATTATCATCAAACTATTCAGTGATTCCTCATGCTATGTAGAGCATTGTTATATAAGTAGCCTTCCTATTAAGTGGATACATGGCGCCAAACCATGCCAGCATAATACTCCAGAGCCACTGATTTTTCCTTTAATTTGTCGTCCATCTGCTTCCCTGAAACTTTGCATATATGGCAGGAGAGACGGAGCAGGAGAAGAAGTGAAAAAGTGAAAATCGCAGCTATTAGTACAGATTTTGGCAAACTGAAACAACAATAACTCGCATTCGCAAGAGTAGGGCAGTATAACCAACCCAGCATTTCTTAGCATCTCATCAAGCTATAAGGAAATTGTTTAACTGTATAAACTGAAGTTTATAAACGTTCCTCTTGCTTTGATTATGAAATATATGGGTATCATGGGCCTCTGTGCACACATCACTACTCTGTATCAGATTTCTAGGAAACCCTGATGAGAATGGCCGATTGCCTTATAATCAGCCTGTTTAGAATTTCCTGAAATTTCAACACATTAGGCCAATTATTACCATTCTGGGAGACATTGCTAAACAGCGATTTCACACATCGGTTTGATTCATGAGTTCTTTGCAGAAAGCAGATGTGCTGGCTACATGAGCTGGTTTCACCTAAATGCTGCCTTATTACACTGAATCTACCCAAAAATATTTTGGTTGGATGATGTTCCTTTTTGAGGAATCACACACCGATTAATACAGTAGAAATGTCCTTTTAAGATAAGGATTTGTGGTTTGGAATGAATGAGGTTTTAGAAACAGATAAAAGTATCTTAAAATAATGTGCCATATGATACGATAATAATGACCGCATTCTAAACAATATGGTGATGCATTCACATTGCTAATATTTTTTTTGATGATGGCTGTTTGATTTGTCACGGATTCCTTGAGTTGGGTATGATGTAGCTAATAAACTTTTTTATGTCACTTGGAAGGATGGCACGGTGGTGCAGTGGTTATCTACGTCCCCTCACAGGTGTGAGGATGTAGGTGTGAGTGGGAATGGTCGTTTGTCTCTGTGGCCCTGTTTACACTTGGCTTTAAATGCGTCTTGAGCATTCAGGTCGCAAATGGACCGCCAAGACACATCGCGGTTTACACCTGTGTTTATCATGCATCTCCAAGGTGTCCAGCTGACCACTTTTGTTCAAATTTTTTTACTGGCTACATCACTTCCTCCGCTTGAAGGTCAAAGGTCCCCGCGCAAAATTATATTAAAACGTTAAACCCGCAACATACTTTCATTATTTTCTTGCACTCCAACTACATACATCAGTGCTCCTCTCCATTTTTTCTAAGGTATCGCACTGTTACTAAAACAGCTTCCGCATCCAGCATTAATGACATATTTTCCTGTAATGCCCGAACAAATTGGGATGCATTAGCATTTACACTACAGAAGGTATGTGGTTCAATGCGTCCCAGACCACCTCGGCAAGTGGTTTGAACGAATGCGTCTTGGAAGTGGTTTACACTTGTATTTAGCGCTGTCCAGTTGTGATCAGATCGCCCAAGACGCATTTTAATACCAAGTGTAAACGGGGTCTGTGTTAGCCCTGAGACAGATTGGCATCCTGCCCAGGGTGTACGCCACCTCTCACCCAAATTCAGCTGGGATTGCCTCCAGCTTCCCCGTGACCCTTAAGGGATAAGCAGTATAGATGATGGATGTTACTTGGAAGATACAGTGTAGGTCATAAGTAAGTCCATATTGTTCTTCGTTTGGTTCTGTACTCAAGTACATTGGATTAAGAAAGATACCATGATTCAGATATTTAACTAGAGAAATCTTTAATTCAAGGTCATATTTGGTGAATTGTGTAGGAAAAAGCACACACATGGATATAGATAAATGTACAGAAGTGTCAGATAATGTTTATATTTTTCCTTAACACAGTTGAATAGGCAAGTCATAATTTCTGGGAGATATGACATGAAACAGAAATCTTATCTCATATCAGAAATGATCTGTTTCCTGTATAATGAACCCTTTTCCCTTAAGTGTTAGATTTTAGCAGATATCTCTTTCCCACTTCATAGCTCTGTGATGTTGTATGACATCAGCATGACGTCTTGCACAGGAATGTAGTCTGAGCTGAGTGATATACTGTCTACTTTCTGAAGTTCTTAGAAGTGGATGGAGAGTTGCCAGAGTAGTGCTGGTTCTGGGCTTCACAGTGCTCATTCCACACTTCTTATCAATGTTTAGCCTTTAAACATTAAGAGAAAAAGAACTTTTCTTCCTTGAAGTAGCCTGACTTCGTGCCTCCTGCATCAGTTACACCTTTTCCTCTTTAGCATTGCTTTTGAAAGCTCACAAGATCAAAAATGAAAAAAGAAAGTACAAGCTTTAATCTTGTAAATGTACAACACCCAGATTCTGGGTACAGAGAACAATAACCCACAGATCCGTGTACCTGCTATGTCTTTTTCAAACTGTGAACGCACAGAGCAAACATGGAAGAAAAAGCTAGAAGACTGGAAAACGTTTTTGTGATTCATACAAAAGACTGCAAATGCCACAACCTGAGACAAATTATCAAATGAACCACATATAGAAGACATCTTCATGCTATTCGCCTTTGAGATTTTCTCCCCTGAAAACTTGCGCTGGATCAGTTGAAAAACAGAAACGTGTCTGATTCATTCTCTCCATTCTCTTTTCTCTTTCCCATACGTTCTTTTATTGACACCTCTTTTATTTTTGATCTCCGAAATGACAGTTTATGTATCCATGGCTTCATGTTATTGCTCAAACTCACGACAGTCCCACAGCAGATTTTGTTCTTATGGCACTACAATCTCTATTACCCACATCCATAGAGGCCCTATAGGGACCGTACTAAGAGAATTATCTTCTAATCATTGTTGTATGTTTCTTGTCTTTTTTCTGTTCATACCATGTTTGGGTTTGTGGGAATGCGAGACTGGCGTAGGAAGGAAAATAAGATGCATGTTTCAGTGCGTATGATCCAGATCTGAGATTAGCATGTTGGAGAGTGAGATTGGCAGATGGCCATTATAACAGCAGTGAAGTGATAAAAGGATACATGAACATGGATGGCGGTGGGACTCTTCATGTAGGTCAGGGTTTTGGGGCATTGTGTGGCAACTGTGTGGATGTTTGAAAAGTTAGATATGGTTTGAGAGAAATGGCACTGGTGTATTATAAAAGTACGTTTTCAGTTGGAAGGCTGTTTATTTTCCATATAAGAATATCTAGAGGTATCTGAAATTATTTTAAGGTCAACTCAAATCTGATGAGCAGCCCTTGAAATGACAGCCGTTTAACTGCATGCGTGGACAAGCACTGATGCTCAGAATGGACTGACCCAGAGGCAGTGATGAGATAATGTTGAGAGAGCAGCAGTTCTCATGGTCCAGTACAGCACCCACACACTGATCCAATTACCCAAAACACAAAAACAGGAGGTGGGGTTGTGAGGGCATGGGTGGTTTGGATTTCAGGCCTGTTCTCTGGCTGCAAATGTTTGGCCAAGAGCCTCACATGCAAGCAAAAGAATGACGGGCCTCAGAGGGAGACGAAGAAGGATGAAGCAAAAGTTGAATGCATCTTCATTCCCAGAAAATTCTGCCAAGCACACTGGACAGGATTGAGGCTGGGCAGGAAGTGATGACGCAATGAAGATTTGGCCAAACCGGCTGTGCAGCGCTGGACTGTAGAACTTGTTTATTAGGACAATGACACTTTCACAATGTTTGTAGCACAATGACATTTTCAAGTCAACAGAATTGAATTGGGAGTTTTTGTTATTCCTCCATATAACTTGGACGCACTTATTGAAGTATTGTTTCTTCAGGACCACGGTGCGACACACCACAGTGACACAGTGCACATGACACCATACAATAAATACACAGGACATGCTGGCTAGACAGAACAACAGAACAGATCGGGATGAACAAATGGTCTCTGCAAAGTGTCCACTTTACACTGTCATGAGAAGGACAACAAGGAAAACTGTCCCAGTAGCAGCAGCACAGAAAAACATGTAATCGCAAGATTGTCGCACCATGAATACAGTCCATGAGATTGAGCAGATTCTTATCCGTACATTTTAATCTCCTAATTTAATATTGAACTCCTTTTAGACCACTGGAGTGGAAGTGTTTTAATTGATTCCATATTCTCAGTCATTACTGGAGTCATTATGCGGTGTGCATTTTGAGGGAGAACATTTTAATTGAATGATGTACACTTGCTGCCACCTAGTGGGGAGCATTAATAATATATAATGTTTTTTTTTCTTTATCCTCAGGGGTGTTCTGGCTCATCATGTGGGAAGTGTGACTGCAGCGGCGTAAAAGGGGCGAAGGTATGCGCGCCTCAGTTTTTCTGTTCTCGCACTCCAGTCCATTGTGTTGCTTCTTTACAATCTTTGATGCAGTTTGTTTGGTTTTTTTCTTGTTTATGAGACAAATGTGAGTGAAATGGTGAGTTCATGAAGATTACAGATGTGTAATGGTAATCTGAAAACACAAGTGCATGAGATTAAAGATGTTCAGACAGTACTGTGTGTGATAGATTTATTATATGTTGATTTACTTATCGTTCTCGGTTAGTTTTTTGTTTTCTCCAGCATACGCTAAAGGCACAGTCACAAAACATCTACTGCATGCTGAATTGTGAAATGTGAATAAAAGAATTTATACAAATTTACATTTAGGGTAAATATATCATTTATTATATATGTAAAGCAGTATGCCTCTTTAATTTTCCAGTCAGTACACTCTTTTAACAGTATTTTATTTACATTTCAAGCATGTTTACAAAACTTAAACCACCATGTGTATGAAAGGTTTCATTGATTTTATTAAAAAAAAAAAAAAAGGTTATAGTGAAAGGATTTTCATACTTTCTCATTACTCACTTAATTCATGTGGTTAATAATGTGCATGGAAATTTACAGCACGTGTGTATGATAAATAACATGTGCACGTTTAATTTACCTAATCTGAGTTGTCCAGTAAACATCCAGTGCATAGATGAAAAAAAAAAAACCCCACTAAGAAAACAAACAAAACTGTAATACATGGTACAACCCGAATTCCAGAAAAGTTGGAATGTTCTTTAAAATGGAATAAAATGAAAACTAAAAGACTTTCAAATCACATGAGCCAATATTTTATTCACAACAGATCATAGATAACATAAATGTTCAAACTGGGAAATTGTACACCATAAATTTATACACTAAAGGAGCACATTTCAAATTTGATACCTGCTACAGCTCTCAAAAAAGTTGGCAAGGGGGTAACAAATGGCTGAAAAAGCAAGAAAATTTAAAAAGATTCAGCTGGGAGGACAACTAGCAACTAATTAAGTTAATTGATATCAGGTCTGTAACATGATTAGCTATAAAAGGGATGTCTTAGAGAGGCAGAG
>JAQQZR010000035.1:9546412-9568396 GCA_030068235.1 Notoglanidium macrostoma | reverse complement strand
GAAAGGTATATAAAGGTTTTAGAGCAACATATGCTCCCCTCCAGACGACGTCTATTTCAGGGAAGGCCTTGTGTATTCCAGCAGGACAATGCAAAACCACATACTGCAGCCATTACAACAGCACGGCTTCGTCAGAGAAGAGTCTGGGTGCTGAAGTGGCCGTCTGCAGTCCAGATCTTTCACCTATAGAGAACATTTGGCGCATCATTAAGCGAAAAATACGTCAAAGACGACCACGAACTCTTCAGAAGCTGGAAACCTATATCAGGGAAGAATTGGACCAAATTCCAACACCAAAACTATCAAATATATAATTAAATAAAATATTGGCTCATGTGATTTTAAAGTCTTTTAGTTTTCATTTTATTCATCTTTAAAGAACATCCCAACTTTTCTGGAATTCGGGTTGTTTATTAGACATTATCTAGTAGGCAGGTTAAGTTTTAATGGAAAGCTCTGTTGTGCCATCTAGTGGTGTCTTCCACACAGATTTCTGTAAAGTCCAAGGGGTATTTCTATAAGTCTGATAAAACAAACAAATGAAAAAGAAATCTTGTATGATATAGAAAACTTCTGAAATGTTACGTCTGTCCATTGTTAGTACACTATCATAGGATTTACATTGAAGCATGATATACATTCTAGCATATTTAATCAAGATCACACACAAGGTTATGCTGTTATACTGAATATCAGCACGGCTATGATAACCTACGGCAATTAGCTGACCTTGCCGTAACAGCACAACCTTGTGTGTGATATTGCTTTTACACGATAGTTCTATAAACAAGAAATTAATATTAAGGAACTGAAATTTTGGACAATATGTTCATTTTTGCTCTGCTAGCAGAAATAGATCTCAAAGAAGCCCCACTTTCTAGCACGTCAGCTAGTTGGCTAGCTAGCTCACATTGAGTTGTACATTCTCGTTAAAGGTGCTTCTGGTAAAATTGCCGTCCCTTCTTCTATTTCACCTTCGGGCTTTCATATTTCTAGTCAAAAGTTATATTCCTGAAAAGCATCGTATGCCATGTCCACTGATGATGTCACTAACGCTAACAGTAGGAAGTGGAATTTCATGTGGACGAGCGGAGAGATACACACAGTGAGACATCCCAGTTCTGTTGTGAAATATCACAATGTTGGAATGCTGCTTGATCAATCAAATTAGTGGATCAGAACCAATTGTTGTATAACGATTGTTATCTTTTTTACTTCTTGGTACAGGGTGAGAGAGGTTTACCTGGCCTACAAGGCAATATGGGATTTCCTGGTGTGCAAGGTCATGAGGGCTCCCCAGGGCAAATGGGACTGAAGGTATGCAATAACCAAAGACCAGATTATTCACACAAACCATTTATGCAGGCCAACGCATGAGCATGTACAAAAGTGCATGTTATTTATTTTCATTAGTAGTTCATGGTCTTGTCATTCTGCTTCTTGTTGACTCCATTGTAATGTTATTCACTGAAATAATCAGATTCTTTTGACTTGAGAATATTTTCCAGTACTTAGCAAGAATGACCAGAAACAGTTACTGTAATATGACTTATCTGCTCTTATAGGGAGATCATGGTGATCCAGGGGCTCATGGAATGAAAGGAATACGTGTAAGTAATATTTCTTCTTTTTTTTTTTTTTTTATATAGATTTGTATAGGAATTTCAGGAATGTTCAAATATTCAACTAACCTTTAATTGTTAAAGACACTGAATTATACTCACAATTAAAATTAAACAATGTAAGTTAAGCTCATTTTAATTGTGTACTTGATTTTGGGCAAACAATTTCAAATTGTATGTATTCCACCCCTTATGAGAACTATATATGACAAGATATGACCATCTGATATTCATTTATTTAGAGGAGAATATATGGCTCAGTCACAATTATATATACATTTCACATGTATTAATACATTGACCATGTACTGCATTTAAATACACAGGCTGTGTAATGCCATATATACACAATATACCTGAATATGAGATTTTTGCTTTCTATTTACAGTGGAGGACAATTGCTACTCAAATGAACTGACACCCGAAATCATAGCTCTCAAAATCAACAGCTCTCAGATTTTTAGTTCAAAATGAAGTAAGAATTAGTATAATCGATAGCAGATGCGGTATATTTAACGTACGCCATTAGCACATACTAATATAGTAATAACAGTAATATAGATTGGGGAAAATGTACACATATTATATATGATGTTTAAATATATTGCGTATTGTGCTATATATCACAACATATTTTTTTCCCATATGGGATACTGATAGGAGATCATGAGCCATTATGCGAAATCTGAAAGGTTTTCTGTTCTTTCATTAACATTCTTCTTTACCGAGTCATTATATTTGTGTATATTTATTTTAACAAGGATAAATACTGAAAATGTGTAATGCCAAATATCAATATCTTTGCTCTAGGGCCCTCCTGGTCTACCTGGTATTCCGGGAATTCCTGGGCACCCGGTAAGTTCTTGCTTGACTCTAACCGCATAACAATGTCTAATCTGGTCATAGTTGTCTCTAACTGCAACATCAGAGCTTAGACATCTTTACCAATTGCCTCCTTATGTTGCTTATTCAGCAGTATTGGCAACAAAACAACACCAAATATACCCAAGTTCAGATAACATCAAATATAACCAAGACGCAGCTGTCTATGAATTATTAAAGTGCACCAATATGAGTTTCAGTGCAGGTATATTAGTCCTTAGGGTAGGTAGCCTGCTGACTAGATCTTAAATTCTGCCTTCTGTACGATCGCTCAAATGCACGCTCAGCACAGTGGATGGAGACATAATTATTTTCAATAAGTTCCACTGTGGGCAGGCTTTATTTTTAAACTTTCAGATAGACCTGACCATTCACTGCCATGTGATGCAATCTATTTGCTATTTATGTACTGCATCAATAACATTTATTCTACTATGGCTCTTGAGATATATATATATATATATATATATATAGACATATATATATATTGTCTGTGTATTTCTTTTATAATGATTGCTAGAGTAGAGTAATGTGTATGTAACTAGATTGTGTCACATTTTCACTTCAGGGTATTCCAGGTCAGGATGGCCCACAGGGACTACCGGGTATCCCAGGCTGCAACGGAACAAAGGCAAACATAAAAATTTTGTCTCTTTGTTACTATGAAAGGAGGCTATGTGGTGTGCATCTAGAATATCTCTTGTGAATCTGTGTATGTTACCATTTCCAATTTAAGTTGAAGGAAGTGTTTTTTATATTACAGGGGGACCGAGGTAGAGATGGAATCCCAGGCATACCCGGATTGCAAGGGCCACCAGTAAGAAAAAGAAAACTAATATTTCATACAAGTAGCAACTTTTTTAGACTGCTTGGCTGTGCACCAGCTTCTGTGATAATCTAATTTTCAACACCTCTGATTGTTCACTTGATTATATCTTACTTTTTTCTTTTTTAAGGGTTTTCCAGGTGATCCAGGAATGAAGGTAGGAAAGAATGAAGGCTTGATGTTGCTTAAAACCATTTAAGCCGTTTTTCATTGTATTGTACTTTAATACCTTAATTTTAACCTTTCGTGCATTCATTCGGAGAAACATAGTATACACTAGACATTAATGTTATGCTTCTCTCTCTCAGGGTGACCCAGGTGGTATTATTGGTGGGGTTATTCCTCAGAAAGGAGATAGAGGCTTTCCAGGAACAACAGGGTTGCCAGTAAGTGTGGACTTTACATTTTCGTATGTATTTTCCCTCTAATTAACATATATCTGCTTGCGTGGTCAAGACAACCAGGAGAGTATTGAAATCTCTTGCCTGTTTTCTAAGGGGACACCAGGAAATCCTGGACTACAAGGACCAGTTGGCCCACCAGGACTAGATGGGCCTCAAGTGAGTGACTGCATCTAGCCACACACAACAAACGCATCAAAAGAAATATACAAGCATTATTTTACATCACAATGTGGCCGAAGGAAGCAGTAGCTGTTTAAAATGCATTTCTGTTCAAAACCTCATCAATGACATTCCCTTTTTCTAACGCTCCTTTTCAGGGATTTCCTGGTGAGCCAGGACCTCCCGGTGCTCCAGTAGGTTTTAATTTTTATAACTCATTTATTAACAAATTGTGTGTTGATAAAAGTTAAGCTCATGGATAACTGTTTGATTTATACTGCAGGGTGATAAGCTTACTTTTGTTGGTCCAAAAGGTGAAAAGGTGAGTAAGGAGAACCCAAGGATGCATGTCACCACAAACACATACATCCACACACACCTGTTCGTCATGACAACAAAGTAAACATACCTCATGCGGCAGTTGATAGTCATGAACCGACATAAATATCAATTTCTAGCAATGATACACTTTTTCACAGTGTTTTAGCACTACATAAGTGTAGTGTTGTTGTTTCCATATTGTAGTTGTCCATTCTTTCCCCAAAGAATGAAATAATAATACAATTGTAATATGAGAATAACTCTTCTGTTGGTTGCATTTCCATGTTTATTTTCATGGATGTGTACCAGTTTTATTAAAAAATAATCAGTCATGATAACCAGGCAGCCGGCCCCAGACATCCTTACAAGAAAACTCCTTAATTACCAATAGTAATATAAGCTTACAGCAGCCTTTAAGTAGTGTTGATGAACACAAACACGCATACTGATCAGCCACTAACTTCATACCCCAAGACAATAATATCTTTAAATGTACTGAAATCTCATAACCCTCAGCAACTATAATCTCTCTATAATAACAAATAGTTTAATTTCAGTTGTGAAGAATAAGTCCAAACTTCTCAATTTATCATTTTAATTTTAATTCATCAATTTCACAACACACGAAACAAAACCCCACTACCTCCCTTTCCCGACCCAAAACCATCCCTCCAACCTTCAGCCTGTCTTAACAGCCTGACTTTGTTTTGGGCTTCCACACGTTGCAGAGGTGACGTCACCTGGTCTCGCACACGCTCTTTCTCTACTTTACTTTCTCACCCAGATGTGCCCTCAGGCACCGAAATTTGGCAACGGTAGTACTGATGTTATTTGGTCGGTACCCTAAAAGTACCAAGGTTGGTACCCAACTCTAATGTCTATAGACGTTAGGATCTGCACTTTACCTAGATACTAACTAGGCATACGTACCAGTTCCCTAGTTTATTCTGCGGTTCACGGTGGGAAGCTTGATCCAATCCCAGCTGACCTCGGGTGAGAGGTGGGGATGAAACAGAGATAAACAACTGTTCACACTCACACCTATGGCCAATTTAGAGTAGCCAGTTGACCTAATCTGTATGTCTTTGGGATGTGGGATGAAACTGAAGCAAACCCACACAGGCCCGGGAGAACATACAAACTCCGCACAGAACCACGGTGCCGCCCATTCTGCATAGTTTCTGTACACAGTATGTTGTATTTGTAAATAATCTCTTTCCTTTTCTCCTTCCCAGTATATCTTCTGACGAAGTTGTATGTTTTTTGTATTACACTGCTGTAGAGTACCAGAGCCTCACAACAAGCGTTTCAATCTACCATTGTCCCTGACTTTTTGTGCACATGACAAAATTTGAAAAAACTAAATTAAAAGTCACTCAATGTGCACAATGCCACACCCTTGGCACTACCTTAGCACAGCAGGATACTCAATAAACAGTTCACTAAATTCGTATGACCCAATGTAAGACTACTAGTTAGCCATCCAACCTAGTGAAAATAAGTACCTGGTATGAAATATGACTTTTATACCACAAGAAATAGTGATCATAGTGGAACTTATTTTCTGCACTTGAATTTGATGTGAAAGGTTGAATTTAAATAGTGAATGTTAAACTGCCTAGTAATCAACACTACCAGAGTTGATTTGAGAATAACAACTAAACAACTTAATGAGAAGCTCCAGCTTGATTGAACTGACTTAATTTCTCTCAACTCTGAAAATTAACATTAACACAATTTTCTGTCTACCTTCCTTATCAGGGTCAAAAAGGTCTACCAGGTCCCCCTGGAGTAACACCAGGGGTTGCAGGAAGTGAGACGATTTATGTCACTGGACCAAGAGTATGTCTTTGATACTTTTTAGACTCATTTTATTGATAATCCAGATTTTTATTAAGTCACCCACAGCTTGATTCATTTACTAAAAAATCTGATTGTATACGGCTTGTCATGCATCAGTGAATTATTGAAATCTATGAAACCCACTTCTGATGGAGGGAAGATAAAGAGGTTAAATTGATCTGTTTGCAGGGTGAAAGGGGGGACCCCGGACAAAAAGGTGACATGGTGAGTGATTGTAAATGCCCAGATACGATGTGAAAATCTTAAAGGTACAATTTATGCATGTAGGAGATCTGGACTATGAAAAATTCCCAGTAAAAAGGTTCCCAGTATAAAACATATTTAGACATTGAATATTAAACTTCTGTAAGAAATTGCATGCAAGATGGAATTGACATCCTTTCATATTATGGTCATGGTAATGGTTAATCTTTCTGTGTTTGAGCAGTGTTCACCATATCAGGCAGGAATCAAAGGTGAACAAGGACCTCCAGGCCCAGAAGTGAGTTGCCATGTTTAAGCTCTGTCTATCTTATGTCATGACTTTTGCAACAAGTTCGTAATTGTCTTAAAGCCTTTCAATTAAAAAAGACAAAACAAAAATATAGGTAGCTCAAACGCATATCAAGGAAGCTAGTATAAATTTGGTCTTATGTTTTTTTTAGGGAAAAGTAGGAAAGGATGGAAACAGTGGAGCTAAGGTATCATGCATATTTTCTATATGTGTTGCCTGATTTTAATATTAGAAAAACTGTAGCTTGACAAAAGAAAACGTGTTAAATATTTTAAAATATTGTTTCTTTCTTAAAGGGGGAAAAAGGTGAATCTGGTACTCCTGGCTTTTATGGCTCAAAGGTGACTGCATTTACCCTTTTTTCCAATATGCCACTGCAACAAGTAACTTAATCTTGTTTTGTGCTTTTGCATGGAATTTGATCTCAATCTTTTTTTTAAAAGGGGCAAAAGGGAGAGAGAGGACCTCCTGGATATGTAAGAAGCCAACCATTTCCTTTTATCTTCAACTATCTGTTGTACATGTACAACATGCATAGTTTATGTTAGCAATTTTAATTACCAAGTTGTTAGTTTATAAACTAGCTCAGATGTTGTTAAATGTCATGTTATTTATGTCCAAATATACATATTTTGTAAAGGGCGACGGTATACCTGGCCCTCCTGGTCCTCCAGGCCCACCTGGACCATTTGGAGAGACAGGTAAGCCAGAATGCATATAAATTACTGCTAAACTACACAATGAAAAATAGCCATTTTGAATTCAATGAAAATATGATTATTGACCATTATTCATCAAACTTGTGTATGGTCAAATCTAATAGTATAACAAGCGTATGCAAACTCCACCTCCAATTTTTATTCAGCGACGTCTTTTATAAACTTAAATCAGAGTGCACAAATGTAAGTCTTTGTCATTTCCTGAGTAATCAAATATTGATTAAAATATTCATTCAAATATGAGTAAGTAAATTTATTGACATGAGGCACCATGATGTAGGATGCAGTGTTATTGGGCAAACGGTTATTAGACACATTACTACTGAAAAACACCAGGCATGATTTTATTTATTTTGTTTAAACTGATCTATTCATCAGATCAGATCTATTCATCATGAGTTCATATGCAGTTGCTATGTGCAGATAAAGTTGAAAAAGTGTTCAGCTGGAACTGTACAGCATACTTCCATAACTGTCTACAGTATATGCTGTAGACTAACATAATACAAATTTAAGAAATAAAGTAAAATTAAAGGGTTGCAAAAGACAAACATCTTGGACCTTTTCCATTGGTGAAAGTGTATTTAATGTTGATTTAATTTTATCAAATGTTTTTTTGGCTTCCAAAAAGAATAGGCTATTTTCCCCCTCTAGCAGAAAAATACTATTGCAGGGTACTTGCTGAAGAATATTTCATTATGTGGGTTGTATTTTGTTTCTGTCTCAATGTTGATATGATAACAAAAAAAAGTACATGAACTGCAAACATAATGTGGGATTATTCCAGACTAAGACTAGACTAAGAACTGTTTTTATTCCACAGGCCCCCCTGGGTATCCTGGAGAGCCTGGTCTCCCAGGTAAGAGCAGAACTTCATATTAACTCCAACTCCAAAAGTAATGAACATTTCTCTGCCAGAAAATTTCTCTGCAAAACGTTTTCCATGCAGGTTTCTTGAATTCCCTTGGCTGTATCATCAAGGTTTCGTGCCTCACACTGTGGTGTCGTTTCCTTGTGTCCTTGGTTGATTTTAGGCAAGAACATGGAGGGTCCTCCTGGAGAGAGAGGCTTTCCTGGAGAGATTGGACAAAAAGGAGACAAAGGTGCTGATGGACAATCTCTCAGTGGACCCAAAGGAACGGATGGACGTCCTGGTCCACCTGGACCCCCAGGGCCATTCGGTAAGTGCAGACAGGTTTAATATGCCTAGGTGTAGACCAGCAATCTTAGGGCAGTTATCATAGTTATCATAAAAAAGAAAGATTTCTGTTATAAAAATAACAACAGATTACAATTGCTAATTGTTATTACACTGCTCATTTTATGTTCTTTACAAGACTGTTGTGTCTATTCCAATTTTAATAGGTTATTGATTTTAATTTTTTTGCAGGTGATGAGTGTGACATTGATCATGGGGAACCAGGCCCTCCTGGACCTCCTGGGTTACAAGGAGAGGTGGGACAGAAAGGTGAGAAAGAATGTACTCAAGCATCACAGTTAAGAAACAACTTAAAAAGTAGATTTTACCCATGGTAAAAAAAAAAAAAAAGAATTTTTTTTCCTGGAGTAAACTAATACCACAAAAGTTGGTTAAATCTGAGGATGTAACAACAATGTGCAAATGTGGATGTTATGCATGTTTCCATGTCTTAAATTACTTAATTTTTATGTGCTACCACATGTAGCATCATATTTAGTGTATTATAAATCTATGTAATTAATTACCCTAAATCCTGTATCTTTGGTCTTATAGATTACTGATATTTATTATAACAGCACTGGAACATTTCACTGTTTGTACTTCACCGCTTGTCTGTGTTCACTAGAAAAATTTCCAAATCTAGCAATAATTCATTACATTCAAACCATTACTACACTTACTATAGGTTGTCAGTCACTCTGTGCATTGGATGGCACCATGCATCACTATCTGAAGCTCTGAAGCTGATTGATCAATTGCTCTCAAATTACTGCTTGTTGTAATGCATTGTACGAAAAAAGCAGGGCGACTGCCTCAGGTTGAATCACAGCCATACTGATATTGCTTAATTTTAGTTTTTGGAATAACTAATATTTGATTGTTTTTAGTTGACCTTTTAAAATCTGTTATACTTTCCTCCTCTTTTAGGTGACAAAGGAGACACTTGCACACAATGCTCTGGTATTGAACTTCCAGGTTTACCTGGTATTCAGGGGACAAAAGGAAGTCAAGGTAGTGTAACTTTATATGTTGACAATTTAGGCAGTGAATGATAAATCTAACCAGATTTCAGTTATTTGTTTTTAGAGGGTTTATCTTTGAATCTTGAGATGTCTGTAAAAGCTACTAATATATTTATGACATTTATCTCTTTTATATAACTGAGAGTTAAGGGCCTTGCTCCAGGGCCCAGAAGTGACAGCTTGGCTGTGCTGTCATCTTGAGCTCACGACCTTCCAAACAGAAGTCTAGTTTCCTAGCCTCTGAGCTACCACGGCTAATATGAAGAGGGTCAGACTTTTATAATGTTGATGTACTAAAACTTTATTCACTTATTATCTCATTAGTAAACTTGATATATGACAAAGACAAACTTAATAAACACAATTTCTAAATGATCATTTCATGTACAGAAGGAAAAAATATCCAACACCAACTGACCCTGTTGAAAAAGAAATTGACTTACTCCATCAACTGGTTGACCAAATGGAATTTATAACTGGGATCAATTAGACTAGACACACACAGACTTGGTTATTGCCAGCCCTGCTGAGTCTAAATATAAAGTAAAAAGAACCTTTCTAGCAATGGGAAGTCACAACAACTACTTGGTCACAACAACAAGGTCTCAACAAGCAGCGCACTATGCTGTTATTCATTCCAGAAGAGAGGTGAATTTCTCCATAAATGCATTGCCAATTTAATCCTGGACATCAAAAAATAACCCAGACAAACATCTGAGGAACTTCGGAGCTTGCTTGCCTCAGATTAGGTCAGACAGGGATCAGTGGTGATCCCACCACTTGAAATAAACTGCACAAAAAAGGGGATCCGTGGAAGAGTTACAAGGAAAAAACACTGTTACCTTGATGACCCACAAGCCATAAGGGATCATGTTCTGTGGATTGAACAGTCAAAAGAGGACATGGGTGACCTTACATGGTCAGGTGTTCATTCCAACCAAGCAGAAGCCAAACCTGAGTCTACTTACTGAAAGCCAAGATAAACTGATTAAATAGGTGGAATCAGGTGTGATTCCTGTTTGATTGAAATGAAATCGTGCATCCTTTGTGGATAAGATTGGACACCGCTGATCTAGCTTAAAGATAACACATCATTCCACAATAATAGCATCATATCAACAGTCAATAGTCAAAAGTGGTGATAGTGTGATGGTGTGTGGTGCTTTGCTGCTTCATGGCCTGAGCAACTTGAATTTCATTCACTACCAGAAAATTCTGGAGGAGAATATCTGGTGAGGCCCAAGCTTAGTTTGGTAATGCAGCAAGACAATGATCCGTAGCGCAAGAGCAAGTCCACCTCTTAATGGCTCAAGAGAAACAAAATTAAGATTTTGGAATGGCCTAGTCTAAGTACTGACTTGAACTCTATTGAGATGCATCTATTGAAGCAGTACCTGAAATAGGCAGTTCAAGCTTGAAGGTTGAAAGTTTTATTTTCGAGCTCAATAAGGCAATTTTAGGTCAAGTTAGTGGAGTTGAATACTGAATAATGAATACTGCATATACAAAAACCTGAATACTGCATATACAAGTCTTATGTTTTTGGACTTGTTCTTTAATCTATGAGCAGTGTTGCCAAGTTCTGCATACTGCGAATCAGAAAGGTGCACCACCGTTAACTTGTTTCCTGGAAAAAGAACAAAAACGCATCTACCTTTTTCTTTGTTTTGGGGTAATTTCTTTCAATTTGGGGTCATTTTATATCTTTTTGTGCAGTTTGTCAGTTGTAGTTAGAGTAAGAATTGTGCTGATACCTGGCAACCCTCGATACGAGTTCTGGCATGAGCTGTACTCTTAAGCTGTTAAAGTAAAAACTTTGTGCTCCTGCAACAGTTTGTTTTTTGGATCCCAAAACAAAACAATCACAACCAGAAATAAAGAAAATTCCACCTACTGTTCATATCTGTATTCATATTAGTTTAGATCATCTGTTTAATACAAAAAATGTGTTAATATTCAGTTATCATTTTATATGTAGGTTTTCCTGGACAACCAGGTGGTAAAGGAGAAAAGGGCCAGCCTGGCCCTGCTGGAGCTGTTGGAATTTTGGTTGGTGATGAAAAACACATTTTAATTTGATTCTATGTGATAATTTAGTATATAACAACTGGATAATAAAAAAAACCTTTGTCTTGTCTCTGAACTACAGGGGAAAGACGGTTTCCCAGGTTTGATGGGTGCTCCTGGGGCGAAGGGTGAACCAGGTGATATCTATATATCCCCAGAGCTGAGGGGGGAGAAGGGCTCACCAGGGATTCCTGGCAGTAGGGGATTACCAGGCATAGATGGAATTCCTGGGAGAGACGGACTTTCAGGTTTCCCAGGACCAAAAGGAGAGCCAGTAAGTACTAATTGCTTTCGTATTCTAAACGATCAGTGCTAAGGATTGTATGAGTGAGCTTGAGGTTGGATCACAACATTTTGAATGCATGTATCTTCTTCAAACCTAAGAATATCTTGTCAAATCAATGAATATACTGTATGTATATGTAATCTGCAAACCATTCCAATTCAAAGGCTAGAGAGGGCATTAAAGGTGACCATGGTCATGATGGAGATCCCGGAACAACAGGACCCCCCGGTGAGAGAGGACCCCCAGGTTCTCCTGGATTTGGCCGGCCTGGCGAGCCTGGAGAAAAGGGCAGTCAGGGAACTCCCGGTGCTGCAGGAAGGCCAGGAACACCAGGCCAGTACTTAAAACTATACATTTGACATTAAATGCATTCAGTTGTCATGTCAACATTACATGAAAACTTGTACATGTACAAAATGCACATACATATATTTTTTATTTAATAATACCAGTCTCCCATTCTTACAACAGGACCTAAAGGTGAACCTGGAAAAGGTCTAAGTACACCAGGACCTCCAGGCCCAGCAGGATCTCCTGGTGAGACAGGATTACGTGGCCTTCAAGGTAACTTAATATGCAGCCTTTAGCAACATGATTAATTATCTCATTGTTCCAAAATGGTAAATTACAGCAGGTAACTGTATTGATATTTGCTTAAAGAGATTTTGGTTTTGTTTTCCTCTTTGCTTTGAAATTGGTTTTCAATTCTGTAAATTCTATGCCATTTACTTGGGCCATCAATGCTAAGTGGTATTTGGTTTCATTTCTTTTAAGGTGAAAGGGGTCCTGCTGGAGATCAAGGATGGCCAGGATCACAAGGTGAAAAAGGTGACCCTGGTTTTCCAGGACTCGGATTTCCAGGTCCACCAGGTCCAAAAGGTGAATTATATTTTAGTTATAATTAAAAAGTTCTGTGCTTAAAATCTAACATTATGACTACATTCATAATGCCAACATTATATTCAGAAGTGTCTTTTGGTCTCTTTTTGTTTAGGTCACTCTGGTTTACCAGGTGCACCAGGAGTCCCCGGAGACTCTGGCAATCCAGGCCAGGATGGAATTCCTGGACGCCAAGGACTAGCTGGACAAAAAGTACAATTGTGACAGACATATTGATTTTGAATGAGTGTTAAATTGTATGTGCAGAATAAGTTGCACCTGTTTTAATTAACTGCTGTTATTTTCATAAAGGGTGAACCTGGCATGGGCCTCCCAGGACCCAAGGGCTCTATAGGACAGCCAGGAGTGCAAGGGTTTCCAGGTGAAAAGGGTAATGTAGGAATGCCAGGAGTCCCTGGATCTGAAGGACAAACTGGACCACCTGGTGCTCAGGGTGTAAAAGGTACAATATATTGATATCATTACTGTCTTAGTCTAAAATGCCGCATTAGATACCTCTTACTACATTACCAGAAAGTCAAACGGAACCAAATGTCTGATATTTTCTTTAACCTTTTACTTCCAGGTGACTCTGGCCCTCCTGGATTCCCAGGCTTGTCAGGACCACCTGGACCCCCAGGACCCGGTGAGCCTGGACTTCCTGGTCCGATGGGACCCTCTGGAGAACCAGGTTATTTAGGTAGGTTTCTTCTTAAGTAGCAATGTCTGAACTCTATATGATTGATAATATACATTGTATAAGTTGATGCATGAAAACACTGATGACTCCTATTTCTGTGATGTTGCAGGTCCTGTTGGTGAAACAGGAGAGAAAGGTCCCCAAGGTTTTCCTGGTCCTGCAATGCCTGGTCCTCAAGGTGAGAAAGGCACCCCTGGTTTACCTGGACCACCAGGACCTAAGGGGTTGCCAGGTAATTCAGGAAGTCCGGGTAAAGACGGATTCCCTGGGGACAGAGGTGAGAGCTGCATGATCGCCTGTACTTTTCTGTAATAACCTCTTTATGAACACTTTGATGTAAAATAGTCAGTACTTAAGCTTATTTTACTGTTGGATTTATTTATTTCTAGGATCCAAAGGAGATATTGGAATAATGGGACTTCCAGGATCACCTGGATTCCAGGGTCAACATGGAACCCCTGGAGCCATTGGACCAAGAGGTAGAGGATTTAAACTTGTCATTACTGGGACTGAATGACCCAATTCCCAAGAGGATTTTAGAGCTATTGGTATATTACTAGGACAGGGACTAACATATTAAGGCAGTTTTTTACTGATTCCTCAGATGAATAATTTGTGCAAATTTTAACAAATGACATTAAATATTTTTTTTATTGGCTGTGAACATTACCTATGCTTAAAATGATCTCGATGGTAGGTGACCCTGGTCTGAGTGGGCCTAGGGGAGAGTTTGGTGAACAGGGCCCTCAAGGAGCGAGAGGAGAGCCTGGTATTCAAGGACCAGCTGGTAATATAACTCATGTGGACATGGAGCATATGAAAGGAGAGAAGGGAGACATTGGAGAAAAAGGTTGGAGACTTGAATCTCAACAATGAAGTCCTACTACCATTCTGCCTCAATTCATAGAACTACATATGTAATTGGTGAGAAAATGACATGTGTGGTATCCATTTCCAGGGGATCCAGGCTATACAGGGCAGAAAGGGTTCCCGGGAACACCTGGAGATCCTGGTATTCCTGGAAAGGATGGAATGCCTGGTTCACCAGGAAAGCCAGGTAAAGTTCATGTCAGCAATTTGTAAATTTGAACTTATTGATTTCCCAGTTGCATACTTCACCACAGGAGAAAACGATAATTATGTGACACTTTCAATGTGTCTTCACATTAGGTGATAAAGGTGATCCAGGATTTCCTGGACAACCAGGACAAGTTGGACAACCTGGAGTAAAAGGCAGCATGGGAGAAATGGGATTGCCAGGTACAAATTTACATAGCAGAATGTGCAGCACTAAGCATGATCTGTGGAGCATTGAATAATATTATGCTACGTATAGCACTCAATTAGCCACAAACATTGATTGAGTAATTGTACTGTACTGTGTCATTGTTCTGAGTAATTGAACTGAGTAATTGATCACTGATAGATGATCATGCTTTATCATCTTGTCCAGTAAGACATGTAATACAACCAATTCAAGTCAAATTGTGCCATGAAATAGTGTAGAATCTAGTAAGGTTGTCACCATCAATTATTTTGATAATAAATCAATAGTTGACCAATTTCTTTAATTAATAATTGAGTAGTTGATAAATTATGGTGCATTAAAACCTACTTGGACATAAAATTAAAATTTTTTTTCTAGATAAATGCTACATATAAGTACTCTATATATATATACTTCATTTTACCATAAAATTCTGACATTTGGCTGAAAAATAAATTCCCAACAATTACTGTATTTTTGGTCATATGTAATATATATGAAGAAGAAGAAGAAGAAGAAGAATATAATTACATATTCTTGTTATTGTCAGAGGTGATTATAGTTACTCTAGCAAAATTATCTCTAAGAGGCTGCACTACATCGCTGAAAGCCATCAGAGGTGGCAGAGGGGCACAGTGAGTGCGACCACGCAGGTGAGATCAGTTGCCCAGAACTCTCCAGGCTGATTAATCTGGATTGTTTGCAACCTACCTGGCAGGGTACATAAGGCCAGCCTTTGGTATGGTACTTAGGGCTTTGCCTGAGGTAGGGAAAAAGGAAAAAGAAAGTGAAGATAAGAAGAAAAATAGAATTAGGAAAGAAGCTGAAAACTTGAAAGAAAGTGTAGTGTAGTGTAGTGTAATGTAACAATATACATTGTAATTGAAATTTAATGAATGTGAATGTTTAAGCATGAGTTACATCAAAATAACCATCTAGCAGGTTATTTCCAAAAATTGCTAGATAGCAATCATTATCCTGTTGAAGAATGAAATTTTGTCCAATGATATGTAAAACAGAAGGAATTGTGTGATGTTGAAGAATTGAGTGATTTTTTTTCATGATCTCTTTCATTTGAACCAAGTCTCCAGATCTTCCTCCCCCAAAGCACCCCCATACTGTCACCAGTCCACCTCCGTGTTTCACTGTAGGAACAACACATCCCCCATTCACCACTTGACATAAACAAAAATTCTGACTTATCAGCTGTCATCCAGTACAACAGAAGATTGAAACGAGGAGCAGACCGAGAACTAAACCTCTCACGAACTGATCTGGGACGAGGCAGACAGGTGGCCATCGTTGGGTTAAATAAGACAAAATCAAGAGAGGCCAAGAGCCAATCAAGCTCTGACATTAGTACATAGAATTCCAACACAAAGTGAATGTCAAAAGACAGATTAAAAAACTAAACACAGACCTGAAAGGTTTTCTTCAAAACCAATAGTTTCAGCCTTTGTAGCTAAATAATGTGTTACTACAAGCTATGAAATATTTAAAATCAGTCAGTTTACATTTGTTTTAAACATTTCCAATATTCTCTAGTAATAAAGGTTTGACAAAGCAGTGTATTATTTATTTATTTGTTTGTTTGTTTAAATCCGAGGGTGGACACAAACTTCTGGCCTGTAGTGTACATTACAACACAGTGAAATTCTTTTTTTTTTTTTTTTGACATGTCCCAGCTTATTATGAAGCTGAGGTCAGAACACATGGACAGCCATGGTATAGGACCCCTGGAGTAGAGAGGGTTAAGGGCATTGCTTAAGGGCCCAACAGTGGCAGCTTGGCAGTGGCTGACCCACCACTTCCCTATTTATAAAATCCCTGGTTGCTCATTCATATATAAGCAAGCAAGGGTTTCTCACTCTGCAATTGGGTCCACACTGAAAAAATACTCAGGTAAACATAAATGTATTCACAGAAATGTCTACTTGACTAAGAATAAAGTGTCTAGATAAACTAGTAAAGTAACTGTTACATGTTACACAGGAAGTTTTTAAGTTTTAAGTTTCATTTATCATACATCTGTAACTCTTCTGAGTGAAAGTTTTCCTGCGTGCTGTGACTTGCCTGAAGCAAGTAGCTTTATCACAGAGCAAGGTGTCAGATTTAAACTTTAGTCACTTAAAAGTAGTTTAACTTATTTTTAACTAAACATAATTCTAAATTTGCACAGACAAAGCACTTAAATTATAATTAAAAATTTAAAAGAATGTTTATATTTTGTTTTATTCAGCCTGTTATTTTCCATACTCTATACACCTGCATGCAGGAGTATTTACTAACACACATGAATATTAAGCATGCTGTATCGGAATGAGGGTACATTTCTCTACATTAACACTTTACTCATTTATCCAGACTAACTGCATCAATCACAAAAAACCTGAAACTAAACCAAAGAATTTGGTCATTAGAAAAGAGAGGTACATTTTGACACACACTGTATGCACTTACAGTGTTTTTGCAGAAATGTATTAAATGTAATTCTGAGTATTTGCTATAAAACAAGATCTCGATGGTCACTGATTATTTTTAAATAGTCCAATCTGCCAATCCCATGAACAGTTCCTGCTTCTCTAACACAGGAAAGCAGGATTCCTGCACCAATAGACATCCATTGGCACTTGTTGCAACTACAATTTTTTGACCATTAGGCGCAGTAGTAACTTGCAAGCAAAGGCAGGAATATCTGTCAAATAGCAAATATTTTATAAATTGTTGGTCATTTAAAAAACATTATTGAATTGTATATGAAGTCTAAGAATAACATTTGTTAAATGGTTGACATATGTGGTGGGGTGCTAAAACAATATGGACAAGCAAACACTGGTAATGACCTATTGATGTGTGGGTTTGCAGGATCATCTGGGCCAAAAGGCAGTAAAGGTATTGCTGGGCACCCTGGCCATCAGGGGTTTAAGGGTGATTCAGGAACGAAAGGTGAAAAGGGAGCAGATGGTTTACCAGGAATAGGAATTCCTGGCCTCCCTGGTGAGAAGGTACATATTTATGTGCAGACATGTGTATTGGTGAAATGCATGGGCATTACTTTTAGAATGTTTTCAGAAAATAAAGTCTGTTTTATATATATATATATATATATATATATATGTGTATATATAATGGTAGTGATGTGTGCTCCTTGTGTCCTAAACATAAAGGGTGAAATGGGCCCAGCTGGTTTCCCTGGGGGGTCTGGACAAAAGGGAGAGAAAGGTTCCATGGGAATCCCAGGCACACCTGGAACATCAGGGTCAAAAGGAGACCTAGGCCCTATTGGTTACCCAGGCAAGTTCCATTTCTCTCTAATGTGTGCATAATGTTACTGAATCTTAAAATAGATTGTTGGTGGCAAGGTGGTGCAGTGGGTAGGATTGCCAGCCATTGAGACGCCTCAGTATAGTTCAAGTGTTGGTTTCCATTCACTTTCTTCAAAACGTTACCTAAAAATATTGCCTTGTTGAAAAAATCTTTGGGAACTTAAATAAAAATTATTCCAATATATATATGGCGAATGTTACACATATTCAGAGTCAGAAAATGCATCTGCTTGAATTGCTTTTTTGTGTGCACCATTCAGACTATGCAAGTCACCCGTTTTTGGTTCATACCCCCAAGCAGTTGCTAGATTCTTCCTGAGTAGAAGTATAAGAGATGGGGTTTTAAATAAGGTCTAGACCACTGGTTTTAAACATAAGCAAATCAGGGATAGAAAATGTGGGCGGAATAAGGAAATAGCATTTTTAAGCCTATTATGAATTAGATGACAAGCATCCAAATAAACATTTAATAGGAATCTAGTAAATCGTCAATATGCTGCTGAATAGTCCTTGTTGTAAGTTTCACACTAATAACAACTATTTTGGTTTAATTTAACAATGTAGTGATACTAGGTCTAGGTCCGAATCAAGCAAACTCCACTCTATGTTTGTAACACTCAAGTAACTTCTGAATCGTGCTTAATTCTGTAGTTTGTCTGAGGTCTTAATAGCGATGTGTGATTTTTGTTCCTCACATTTGTGCAATTATCATTGAATATGGCTCATTGAATATACAATGCTTGACTTTTGCTGTCTGAACAGGAAGCCCTGGGGTACCAGGTGAAAAAGGAGCCCCTGGGTTACCTGGATTGCCAGGGCAGAATGGTATTGAAGGACGGCCAGGTGGGTAAAAAAGGACTTTCTAACCATGGATAAGCGCATAATTATGTTAAATTGACACATTTCCCTTTATATGCTGCAACATTTAATTTATTGTGGAGTTATTTTTTTCATTATTCCAGTGTATGTCCCTTCTGAGGTTAGGAAGAAAATAACAGACTTTCCCAGAACAGTTTTCTGGGTATATCCACTTAGTGGACACAAATGAATAATCCTTTTGAAACACTATTTTGTGTCCAGGTGAACCTGGTCTGCAGGGTCCCCCAGGGCCACATGGGAAGAAAGGCGAGCCAGGACAAGACGGATTCCCTGGAGCTGCTGGAGAGAGGGGTGAATCAGGTTGGTGAATAAACATTGGTTTGATAAAGAAAACTAGCTTGGAAGTGATAAAAGGATAAATAACCACGCAATAGTTATGGAGTAGGCATGTAAAGATATAGCGTGTATTGCTAAATCGCACAAATTTATGATGATTCAAATCGATGGAAATAAAAAATAAACCGCGATTAATTTCTTTGTTTTTCCAAAGGGTATTTATGTTATATAGACAGCAGAATGCACAATAACGCACAATAATGTGAATACACGTGGCCTCACGGTAGGCGAGAAACACAGCCATAAGGCCACATTGCGAAAACCAGATCATAAATGGGAAAGAGCTTTTATGCAATTGAGTTGTTTTTTTTTTTTTTGTTTTTTTTTTTTTTATTCAACTGAGAGAAACAGATTCAACAAGAATTAAGAGCTATCTTTTTATAACCTGTCAAAAGCAAAAGAAAAAAGAAGCAAATGGAGGTAGTTTTTTGTGTGTGTTAAGCTGACTACAGGCTTCACGTTGTTCATAATTATCAAGAAAAAGGTTTTCAGTTATAGATTGTTCCATTTTAATAAAATTTATATTTTTGTTAATATTTCATTTCATTTTAAAATTTTTACTGTAAAATTATTTTAATATAAACTTTAATTCTAACCGTTCCAAATGTTTGTGAGTAATTATTGTTGGTTGTTAAGGAAATGAAGCAAAAGTATTTTATTTTTTTATTTAACCAGAGCAATATTTAAGTGGATAAAGAATAGGAAAATAAAAGTTGAATTTTTTTGGTAATAAAATTTAATTTTTTTCCAAAAATATTGTGGGAAAATTGAATTTTTAACCCAATACCGTGAATTGAATCATACATTGGGTGAATCGTTACATGCCTATTATGGAGTCTTGCATGCTTGCATAACTATACTGTATATGCGAATGTTAGAATTATTGCAGTGAGAGGAATTATACTTAAAAATTAGCTACACGATTAGTCTGTAATCTTTAATGAAAATAGGTGTACTGTATGGAGTGAAAAGAAATGTGTTGAATGTGAGATTTTTCTTTTTTAGGTTCACCTGGTAGAGGCTTTCCTGGAACCCCTGGGCAGTCAGGCACAAATGGTCAGCTTCTGCTCTACCTTGATGCATTGGCATCATCTTACATAATTGTGTTCACAAAGTTTTTGCCTGTTAGGACACAAATGGAAAATACCGAACACATTAGATTCACCTAAGTCAGTGAAGTTTAGGGGTTTCTTCATACTGATATTTTTAATAACTTGGAGTAAAAAAACTCTCAATTTTCTAGTGGTTTCAAATTTCCTTTGGCACTACATACCTTTCAGACAGAACACACATTAAATCAAATCAACCAAATTGTATGTTACCGGTTCAACCATTTATAGCCTGAAGTTCACCAACACATACAATGGCAGCCAAATGTCTCAGAATTTGCCTGGATATAGTGCTGTGCTTGCTTTGTACTAGAAAACTCCTCTTCCATCCTTAGGTGAAAAAGGCAACCCGGGTCCCCCTGGCATGCCTGGAAGCCCTGGTGTTCCTGGAACCAAAGGAGAGAAAGGCCTGACAGGATACCCGGGTAGTCAGGGTCAAACTGGTGAAAGAGGACTACCTGGGATATCAATGGAGGGACCTAAAGGGGGCAGAGGAGCTCATGGAGAGCCTGGAGAGCCAGGTATACTTCTTGTTCTGTACTATGGCTTATAGACATTGCCATAGTGAATAGTCTATAGTGTACAATATAGTGGATAAATTAAATCAAGTGGATAGTATAATTGTTTTTTCCATATTACACTTGTAGGGCAGACTGGTGTTCCAGGTCCAGCAGGTGTTCCAGGTAGTCCTGGAGCTAAAGGAGAGATAGGAGTAAAAGGTTTTCCAGGCATACAGGGTACTCAGGGTTTGAAAGGGGATAAAGGCTTCACTGGCCAACCTGTAAGTTATATTGAGTGCAAAAGGCATAAAATAAATTTAAAGTAGGATTCAACAAGATCAACAACATATTTTATAATTGTATGTTACACGTTATTCAGGGTGAACCTGGCGTACCAGGCTATCAAGGACCAAAGGGTGAAATGGGACCTCCAGGCCCTCCTGGCTTCGAAGGTGAGAGCCATTTTGAAGGTTGAATTAGACATGGATAATAACAAATAATTAATGATGTGTATATTATTACATGTTGTGCATGGCAATACAGCAATAGTAAGCAAAAGGGATAGGAAATTACATATTTTCTGCTGTGTTTTTTGCTCAACAATTATAGTACAATGGGATTTAGCACTGCAGAAAAATTGGAGTGCTTTTTAAAAAAATGTAATTAAGGGAATGTCTTCACTTTCAAGGAGTTGGATTCTCTTGTGCATGACAGTTCATGTCTTGTTTCTCATTTTGTATCAATTGTGTCATTAAGCATTGCTAATTAAAAATATATTAATAATAATTACATTGCAAATATTTTTCTCAGGACTAAAGGGTGAGCATGGACTGACTGGTTTCAAAGGAGAGCTTGGTGACAGAGGATTTCCAGGAGCGAAAGGTTTGTAGGTTAATACCGTTGTAATAATCTTTGAATGCCATTGGATTACTATGTAAATGATACATACACTACCAGTCAAAAGTTTGGACACGCCTTCTCTTTCATAGGTTTTTCTTTTTTCTACATTGTAAAACAATACTGAATACCTCAAACTATGAAGCAACACATACAGGGAGTGCAGAATTATTAGGCAAATGAGTATTTTGGCCACATCATCCTCTTCATGCATGTTGTCTTACTC
>JAQQZR010000035.1:9531917-9546312 GCA_030068235.1 Notoglanidium macrostoma | reverse complement strand
GTGACTTTTAAGTAATAAAAATAAAGAAAAAAACATTGAATTAGAAGGCGTGTCCAAACTTTTGACTGGTAGTGTATGTACATACATACTAGTATGTACAAATTTGCCAATATACATTTTTCAATTCTGTCTTTTATTTCATGATAATATCTCATTTTCCAGGTAATGATGGCCCTCCTGGACCTCCTGGACTGAATACCTTTATAAAAGGAGACCTTGGTTTCCCAGGACCGAAGGGTCCCTCAGGTTTACCAGGGCAACAAGGATATCCTGGACCAAAAGGACAGCAAGGTAAACGATCTGACAAGCAAACATTGTGTTTAGATGCAAAACAGTGCTTCCGAAAGCCATATTGAATATTACTTATGACTTGTGTGTCTGTCTTTTGACCTCGGTCTCCCTTTCTCTCATTCTCTTACCCATTAAGGAATGATTGGTATTATGGGTATAAAAGGGGAGGATGGTGCACCAGGATACAATGGGCTTGTTGGTGCTAAAGGAGAACCTGGGCCTACTGGACCTTCTGGTATATGAGCTTGCTTCCTAATGTATTTTGTACAATTTTGGCCTTATCACACTCTCCCCTTGTAAAATGCATTTTACTCTGCTTCCTTCAGGGCAAAGAGGATATCCTGGTCCCCCAGGTCCTGATGGTATCCCAGGTCAGGTTGGCCCTCCTGGACCTTCCTCCATGGATCATGGCTTCCTAGTGACTCGGCACAGTCAGTCCATTGAAGTACCCCTGTGCCCACAAGGCACCACTATGATCTATGATGGCTACTCCCTTCTGTATGTGCAGGGAAATGAGCGATCTCATGGCCAAGACCTGGGTCAGTGAGGCACATGCACTCACACTGTGGATGAAGCAAATTTGGAACCTGCCAAATAAATAGGAAACTTTATAATTAGATATATGTCCAAATGAATAATCAGCTTCTTGTCCTTTTTCACAGGTACGGCCGGTAGCTGCTTGAGGAAGTTCAGCCCCATGCCGTTCCTCTTCTGCAACATCAACAATGTGTGTAACTTTGCCTCTCGTAATGACTATTCCTACTGGCTCACATCTCCTGAGCCCATGCCTATGAGCATGGCTCCTATCACTGGCGAGAGCATTAAACCTTTCATCAGCAGGTCAGTGTGTTTGTGCGTCTGCATCTGAGAGTGGGCAACTGAATGTCTTTGTGTAGCTAGCTGTAGTGATGTTTGTGTGTGTATGTGTGTGTGTCCTGCTATAGATGTGCAGTATGTGAGGCTCCTGCCATGGTGATTGCCATGCACAGTCAGACTATAGCCATCCCATCCTGCCCTCAAGGATGGATATCTCTGTGGATTGGTTATTCCTTTGTCATGGTGAGAGAAAACAGCAAACATGGCATCAGTTGATTATGAATTTATACACGTAATAATCTGAACAATCAAGTGCTGAACAATGTGCCATGCTTTCTGTCTCTCTGTTTCAGCACACCAGTGCAGGTGCTGAGGGCTCTGGTCAGGCTCTGGCCTCTCCCGGCTCCTGTCTGGAGGAGTTCCGCTCCGCTCCCTTCATCGAGTGTCATGGCCGCGGCACCTGCAACTACTATGCTAACTCCTACAGCTTCTGGTTGGCCACCATCGAGGACAATGAGATGTTTAGGTAGATATTTTCAAATTCTAATATTCTTCTACTGTTAATGTATGTAGGAAGGGAAAACTCTCCAAATTCAGCTCTGCAATTTGGTTTTCCATAACTGCATAGAACTACATCCTTCTTTTTGGATGCAATTTATTCCATTGCATTTATTCCAGAATAGATCTGTATTTTGGTCCCAATATCTTAGCTAAGTCAGAATTGTTATCATAATTGAATTCCCCAGGGAATTCAGGATGTATTTTCTCAATCATTAGAGGGTAGCAGAACACGTGTTTATGCAAATGTTTGTGCAAATCTGTAGAGGCGAGGAACAGAAAAGTTTTGTTTGCCTGCACTCCCATCTTTCAATAAGGGCTGCAGTGGTATATTTCCATACTGCAGTATTCAAAGAATGCCACCTTGTGGTTTGTGGTAATACCGCAACCAAACCTTCCTGTGTTTAATTATTTACTCATTTGACATGATCTGCAGGGGTGGATTTAGTCATTTAAGGCAAACACAGACATGGGGTGTTCCACGTCCTTTGTTCTCCCCTTTTTTCAATCCTTATTTATCAAAGAAAGATCTACTTCACACAGATTATTGTCTGTATCTATGTCAGTTCCATTACCATCTCCAGATGAAATCAAAGGATGCTGTAGGATGCTTAAGCAACCTGGGGTGGCACTGCTGGCAACAACTGGTAGCTCCTCTTTGCTACAAGTATTGGCAATGTCAACACTAGTGCTAGCGCAAGCAGCAGCTTCTTGCTGCTCTTTAATAATGTTAGTGTTGTCAGTGGCCATCATGAAGAAGGTTGTTATCTTTGTCAGTTTTTAGAAAGATATTTAGCGAAAAGTAAAAAAATAAAAAAACCATATATGAGGTGTTTTAAGGGGCCATTGTTAGCTTGGGGCCTAAGGCAACTGCCGACCTTTGCCTTATGGTATAGTCTGCCGCTGAAGCTACATAAGGATGGGAGCACTCTCGGATCATGGAAAAAAAAGCTGTTATGATGGTAATGGGGTGGCACGGTAGTGCAGTGGTTAGCACTGTCACTTCACAGCAAGAAGGTCCTGCAGTATACCTCCTAATGGTATGGCAGTGATGTGGTTATTGTTGCATCCCTAGGTTCAATGCTTATATCTGATGACTTGAGTTATCCCTTCTAGAAGCCCCCCATGATTCAATCCTATGTGATCATAAAGAAATTAAATTTGTCTTGCAGTGTTCATGAGAACATCATTAGAGAAGAGTGTAATTGTTGGCTAAAGGCATTCATTTGCTCAGATCAAACATAACCATGCCAGGATTAAGGAAAGAGTTCATCCAATGTATTCTTGTCTCAAGACTTTGGAAACCCATGGAATAAATGTGTAAATAAATCTATCAGGCATTAAGTACCAATGTGTATGTTGGAAACTTCCATCTGTGATGGTTGTACCTTTATACCAATAAGGTTTGTTCATGTTTGGTATACACAGTGAGTGCAAAGACATTTAAAAGCTGTAATGTTAATAGGACAGCAAGATATTGGTTAGAAGAGTGAAAGATCAAGACCTTTAGATGATATTGGTGCTTACTGGGTATGTTGTCATGAGAGATAGGAGAGATTTTTTACTTACTCTAAATGCTCACTCTTGCTTGGAAATGTGTATATCAGAGTGATTTCTTCCAAATCGGATTATTGACTCTCAATCTAATATTAGCTATATGTCTGGATGCTGTACTGTATTTTGGATAACTCAAGCTTAAATTCCTTTGATAAATTTCCCTATCTCTTTACAGCAAACCTGTCCCCACCACACTAAAGGCTGGGAATCTGCGAACTCACATCAGTAGGTGTCAAGTGTGCATGAAGAGGACTTAGCCTGGTCACACTTCTTCTTCTGCATTTCTCTTTTATCTTCCAGTTTAACAAAAGAAAAACAGCATGGTGCTACTTCAGACAGAGAGAGAGAGAGATAGGTGATGGACTTAGAAAGTGTTCTTTCAGACTGAGGAATGCTGATGGAAACTAAATAAGAAGCTCCAGATTGACAGGACCTCAAAACCTGGTGCTTCTGCTCCATACAGAACACTACATTAAGATCCTCATTGTCTTTCCTTATTAAATGACACCTGTTTGCAATTGCACTGAATACATCTATTAGTAAACAGGCTGCCATTTTGAAAACAAATCTTCTGAATCATGTTTTAATGAATACAGCTATTCTTTTGGTTTATATACTAAGTACTGTTTTGCCCGGTTTACTTAACACCAAAAATAAGTATCCCTCTTTTTTTTTTTTTCACTCATTTTGTCATTATCATATACTAACTTCAAAGATTTGGGTTTTTGTTCTAGTAATACACCAAAGTTTGTCTGTCCTTTGTGTAGTCCAGCATCTAGGATGTACTTTGAGCTCTGTTGTAAATATACAGCTTTGTTTAATAATTAACATCATGTCACCATAATCTCTTCAGGTAAATGCATTTAATTTTGTCAAAGTTATTTATGAAAACTATAGGAGTATAATGAGACCAAGGGCGCATTTTGTATATGGCCATTTCCACTCTGTTGACCAAGTCACAATATAATCTGCAATTTGATTAGGGCACATAATGGTGAACTGTTGTATTTAGCACTATATGCTTTAGTAGGCATATATCTGTGTATGGCTTTGAAGCATGCGATTATTATTTCAGTGCCAGGAAGTGCAGTGGGGGAAAACATGTTTACATCTTCAAGCAATATCAGCGTGTTTGCATACAGTGTGCACTGTGCATGTGCATTTTGCCATCCCTTGGTGGTCATACCTCCTTTTCTCAATAGATTGAGTCCTTTCAAGACATATTTTCTTAAGGAATTTTTAAGTCACATACCTGTCATACACATTCTCAACCAAAAGTGTAGATTCCTTCATTTAAATAAACACGCCTGCATTCTCCACTAATCTGAAGCTGAACATGTATATATGTGACCATGTGCACTTTTCAAGGCCAGCTTTAAGAGTTATTATATGCCGGTGATGTTAATAAAAACGGACTAAAGTTGCCATGTTCCTTTCATCTATCTGCAACGCTAATGTAAGATTCGTATGAATCATCCACAGACATTTTATTTCCTCATCCTCTTCACGATTTTTGCTCATGCTGGTCTCCATGTGTCTCAAATTCTTTTTGCTGTCTTAAGTAGTAATCGAATGCTAGACCAAAGAATATGCACATATGCACATACCTAGTTTTACACTGAATATACTTGACTTTATACATTTTTTAGGATCCCCTATAAATTCCACCAGGAACATATTCAGTTAAAACTATGCCACAGTTTCAGCTAAAGTCCACCATCTTATATACATGTATTCTAAAATTATCTTTACTGAATTTGAAGCTGTAAATCTTCATAAATTTCAAGAGGTTTCCTCTAGTGTTTCCTCTTTTATTTTGTAAGGATTTACTCTAGAGTGCCCATAAAATGCTTGTCCTAGTTTATCCCACACCAACTGATGGTATTCTTTCATGCATGTAATGTCACTGACCCTACTTACAAGCTATTGTTTGGGGTATTTCCTGGCATTGTCTTCCCTCTGAATGTTCAATGGCAGTATTAAAAGCACTTGCTCACCATTGTGATTCATGGAAGAATACAGAGATGGATGGGGTTTTCAAGTACAGCTTTTTTGTGTGTCTTTCTCTCTTCTGTACTGAAAACATACAATAAATCAGTTTGTCCATTATTTGCCATCCATTATTTTCAGAAAGGCATTTTCCAGCAAGACATGTCAGTAAAATACAGATAAAGTATTGAATGGTCATGCATAATAATAGTCTGTTTCTGTTCATTTTTAGTACCTAGGTCTGAAGAGGGAAGTCAAATTTTTTTTTTTTGCAACTAACGTTACAAAGGTAAAGGTAACCAAACATAAAAAGTTACACAGCTGGAACTGCAATAGCAAACACGCACAAAGTGATTCATATTATATTACTCCAAGAAGTAAAGTTTTTACAATAAGCAGTGTATTACCAGACATTGACATCTGTTTAGATAAAGTGATTGATACCACAACCTTCTTTTTAACATGTAAAATAGCCTATATAATACTGTAGTCTCGTATACATTTGTATGAATGTGTATATGACCATGTCATCAGTGTCAGTATATTCCACTACTATATTCCACTACTCCACTACAGGTTTCTTTCCTAAATGCTAGTTTCTGTGCGCATTCATTATATGCACCAGGTTTGCATTTTCTCACATTACCTTCAGCTGCAAATGCATACATTTCGACTTCAATGCTGTGTTCCAACCTAAACAGTGCACAAAAAAATAGTAAATATTAATACGACTAATGGTACAAGGATATACTTTTTAGTATACTAGTATGCAGCATGGGATATGGCCCACGTTTTCATGACTTGCAATTTCTCAGTATTACAGAAGGGTTATGAGAATAAAAAAGCTTAACTGTACAAGTAAGGAATGAATGAGGAAGAGGTGGGGATAAGTGAAGTGTGTTGTGTGAAGGAGGGGTTGAGTTGAATGAAAGAGGGCGTTTGGATTCGAATAGGGATTGAATAAGGAAGTTTGGGATTTGGCAAATAAATCGGGATTAAGACACAAGAAGTGATGCAATCTTCAGCACACGTTTCAGGTGTTACTCATTGTTGTAAGATCCCATTTGGATGATCTGTTGCACTTGAGGCTTATCGATTAGTTTGGTACTTGGATGATGTCAGTATATTTGAAGAGATGAAACAAGGCCTTGTGCATATTGTTTGATTGTTGTTGTTTGATTGAAAGCAAGCAATACTAAAAAAAAGCCTTATTATGAAACAAGCCTTTGCAGGAGTCTGTAAAAAAAAAAATTATAATAATAAAGAATAAAAGAATAAAAGATTTATAATTTTGCACAACAATTTTCATTGTTTGTTATGGTTGTTTCATATTTTTCAATGTAGTTCTAAGTTGTATTGTAGGTAATGCACTTTCTTTTATGTCATTTTGAACAACTCTATGGTCAATTTAAAGCAAACTCCCGCATTGATTTTTGCCCCTGGTCAGCCAATGCACCTGGTCAAGGCATGTCCCTAGTGAAAGTTAAGACAATGCTTGTTTTCTTGTAACTTTGTCAGGACCCTTTATGCTCCCTAATATGATGAAAATTTTATAATTAATAGTAGATATTTCCTGTGAATACTGATTTCCTGTCTATCTTTATTTTTCCTGGTTCTTCTGTACAAATGCTTTAGATTGTTACGTAAAACATTATTTTAAATGGACTAATTCTTATGTTAGACCATATAGCAAGTTCAAAATAATATTATTTGACCCTTTTCATGGTAGCAATTTTTTTCAAATAATTTTATTTGTGATGTAAATCACACATCCACTTATGAGACTGGAACTGTCCTACTTTTCTCCCATAGAGATGACCGTAGAGATCTTGGTATATTGTAAGACCTTTAGTTCTGTTCCAGTGGGAAAGTGCCACCCTCTTGTCACTAGTTAATTTTACCGCCATCTACCTGAACGTTAGCAAAAGTGAAAATAAATTTGTGGATCCACCATGTGACTTGGATTCACTCCAAAATTTAGGAGTTCTCCATGTATCTTCCGTTTTCCATGCTACACCCTTCCACCAAATTTCATGGAAATCAGGTCAGTAGGTTTTGCAGAATCCTGCTTATTGTTAGACAGACAAATCATCCATGCCAAAAACATAACCTTCTTTGCAGAGGTAACAATCTATCAACCCACTTGAGGTTTTAAATGTGGTCAGGGGATGGGATGGGTGTTAGATGTGGTGTATTTGCAAACTTAAAATTATTTACCTAGTGGTGCACTTGAGGGCGCTGTTTGCTGTATGCTTTTGTTTTGCTTGCTTCTTGAAATCAAAGTGAAGAGGTAGTAGTTTACCTGTGAGCTGTTTCTCTTGGGAAATATAATTTATATTGATTTAGTTGTTTACAGTTATAGTACCATAGAACTCATACATATTATTGTTGGATTTAACAGTATATCTTTTTTTTTAATTTGGAGTGTTATCTGACCTCAGTTATTATGACCTGTTCTGGCTTGAATAATTTTCCACTACAATATTAATCCATCAGTTTGGAGGCTAGACTGAATTGTCAAGTATTTCAACTGGCTTTCAATTCTAAAGGACTATAGAGATGAAGGTCTAAAACTGAACTGCATATTTTATAGAAAAGAAGACCTTGGTTTTATTATCAGAGATTTAATGTGGTAATTGTCAAATACCTTGTTAGAACTTCTCTAAAGCGATATGAGGGGCAAATGTTTTCCCAAAACTTGTATTAAAAGTTGTCTAAAATTCACAAAGTTACTGAATGGAAAATAACCTTCATCGTTGTGAGGTGGCACTATGTGTGTTTAGTCACGAGTCAGAAGAGCACTCTAACACCCCATTTGTCTTCCAGGCATTCATTAACAAGGAACTAAAAGATATGCTATTGTTTGTATTAACAAAATTTTCAAAAATCTGTCCTGCTTCCTCAGAAAAGCATATTAAACGTGTTTTAATTTTCTATTTAGCTTTTCAGAAACTGATAGAAAACAGCCAGTGAAAAGTTGAAAATATGTAAATGCCATAAAAAAATGGGGTCAAAAAGATGCTCCCTATCAAAACCTGTCCAATAGGTAGTAATGTTTTTCCCTGATAGGCCAAATTCTACCAGTGTGTTATTTGAGGTTTCTGGCCATTGTTGGGGGTCTGCATTTTCTGAAACTCTTTCTTACACTTTCATTGAGTGCAGGAATGAATTTACCAAAGCACACATACAAAGCCATTTGGATTAATGAAAAATCCTTTTTTAAAAATGAAGGCTCGTGATGGCTCAGCATCCATTCTTAGTGATTATACATCACTGGAATTGGCAGTACTTTAGAACTGCAAAAGGCTTGATTTCACACCAGGTTAGTGTAGTGCTTTTTATTTATTTTTTTAATTTTAATAGTATCTATACAGCAGGCTCCAAGAATATGTGAAAGTACATTCTCCAAGTCTTCACTGGGAGAGTATGGATGAAATCCAACTCTGAATTGTTCCACCCACACTCTGCATTGTTCCATGTATAAAGAATGTCACATGCTACACACAACCAAAGACTGTTTCATTTGACATGTGCAAACCTCCATCCAGGTGGGACCACACTGCTGCAGTGGTGGTTGCTGAATACAGATGTGGCCCAGTTTGTTAATAAATCTACATGGTAGGCTTAATAAAACTTCTATATAGTTCCCAGTGGGGCTTCTTTGACAGATGTTTATGCCTCATAAACTTGTTTCTATCTCCATTCAAACTGCATAACTGATCCTGCTTCACAGGGATTTACTGTAATATTAGCAATTATTTTCCCCCCCTAAGATCTATTGATTGCTATGAAAACTTGTACTGATTTGGAAACTACAGTGGCTCATTTTCTGTACGTTATTAGATTCAATTGGCTCTGATAGGTGCACTCAGTTTACCTCTAGTGTATAGGGATTTTTCTTCTAGCAGTTAATAGCCTTACCCTTATTTATCATCTCCAAGTGAATAGACAGTGGAAAAACTTAAGTAAGAGGTCACTAGACTCCTCTGTACATATTGTAACAGGGCAAAGGAGTTTGGTTTTATTCCCTTCCTTGGATGTGCTAAAACCTTTTCATGATTCAGTGTTTGCTTTGGTTAGAAGACCCTTTTGATGTTGCATGTGCAGACAACTAGGTGAGAAATGTACTTGGTGGAGACACCAAGAGCCGTTTTGAACATTGCAATGTATGCACTCTCTCTGTATTGGTTTCCTCAATTTTGTATTGAATTCATGTGACTGACTGAATAATCCTATTTTTGGATTCTGTTGTTCGGACAGTTGTGTCTGTGGTCAGCCAATATGTTGTGTCAATATTTTGTGTCTTAAAACCTGCGTTTGAAAATGTAATTTAATTTGTGTATATTTGTGGCTATATGTTCTGATTTAAGGGCATGTAAGCTTTTTGTCACATGCACAGATCCACCATGCTCATGAATGAGATAGAAGAACTTGTCTTTGACTTCCCTTTACTGGAAACTCATTGTTTGTTCTCACCTTCTGCACATTGGAAATGCAAACCTAACCATTCACTTATTTAGACATAGGCCATATGAAAGCATGACTTAATGGAGTTTTAAAGCATGGCGTGAGCATCGGTGACCTTTATTTAATTTTCAATGAATGAAAGAAAAAACATAAACGTACTCTTAAAACATAGAAAGTGTTAAGCAAGGCTCTACAGACCTATATATGAAAAAGAATAGGAGCAAATATATATATCACAAAATTTGTCGCCAAGTACTTCTGAAATGTTTTTTAAACAAAAGTTTGTCAGATGAGGATAACCAAGAAGGTAAAATATTCACTGCGAATAGGATTCTATGAAAGGACGCCATACAAAATAGCTGTTCTGTATAAACCTATAAAACCCACAAGACACACACATTGAAGGGTACTCTCAACCTACTCTGGTTATTTCCCATGTAATTTCTGTCATCGTAATGCTGTGCTTTTGTGTTAGTCTAAAGTATGTCCTTGGTTTCACAGTTACTATAGTGAGAGTTTACGCAGCCAGTGGAAGAGTTGAGCAAGGCTGAGAAATTCCATTGGAGACACTGTACATGAGCAGAAAGAGCAGGGTTCACTGGCTGAACATCTAGGTGAGGGGTCCATTTTTCAAAAAAAGTCAAATTAAGTACATGAGTGTGAGTGATCTCATAGTATCAGATCTGAACATTTAATGGGTGATATATAATCATGGATGATAAACATGTCCAGGTCAAGTAATTACATAACACAATATAAGATAAAACTTTAAAGTGACATGGAGAAAGAGAAGAGCATGATAACCATAACCCAAAAAGACACTAATTCTGTTAATCTTTCTGACATACACCACACTAATATCATTGGAGGTTGAGCAAACATGCCTCTTGGCAACCAATCAGCTGAATGAGCATGGTCTCATGACTGAGGTATGGTAGCATGAGTAAACATTTGTGAATGCATGGTTCAAGGTCACTTGGGAAAAATGCCTTCATGGAATCCACTCCTATAATTGGCCATATGTGCTTACTGATGAGATATGAAGTCACTAGAGCAATAAAGTGCATTGGTGTTGCAGTTTCTATGCTTTTCACCAGCAAGGGGGAAAGTTTATCCTATTATATTTTTGATCGACATTATTATGCTCACATTTATGATTTATATGTCAATTCAACACACTTTTTCAGGTTTTATTGGATTGTATATTTAACCTGTATTATACTTTAATTATTGCGTTCGCTATGAACCTTATTATGCGTTTCTAATTCTTTGCACTTTTATAGTGTAAGGATTACAGATACAATCTCCAAGGTGATTATTTTGAAAAACATGCCAAGCCATTCTAAGATAGTATTATAACACCACACCACACCTCAACACACCCCCAGCTCTTGTTCTTACCCCAACACTCATCCTTTGCCAAAAGTACACAGTGAACAGATCTCATCATATTTTTCTGTACCATCTTTTGTTTCACACTGTTTTTTTTTTTTTGAAGGTTTACTCATCCTCACTGTTATGTGGCAGGTAAACAAAGAGCTGATTCTGGTGCCCGAGGCACGGTGTGAAAAAGTGAGAGAGGTGGCTTTCCCAAAACCATTGCCTAATCTCACCTAGAACTTGAATGCACCTGCTAGCATGAATGTACACAGTGCATCAAAAACAACAGAGGTACTATTTACCTCTCAAGGGAACGTTACCTCAGGGTGTTTGAATATTACAGGTATCACGTACTCACACATTTAAACGCAACCACAGATATACAAGATCAAAGGGTTTTTTGTCACTACTGAGTGTGTGGGTGACTGAATGGCTGAGTAAACCAACTCACCTACCCATCCACACACACATGCACACTCAGTTGAGGACGGAAAAAACATTGGTTGGATCTTTTCCAAACTTCACCAGTCCAGTTTTTGTGAATCTGTGGCCAATGTAGAAGATCTTGGCTGAAAGGAATGAAACCCGATGTGGTCTTCTGCTGTTGCTGCCTATTAACCTCAAAGTTCAGCATGCCGTGAGTTCTGAGATCTTTTACTGCTCACCATGGTTGTAGAGAATGTTTATTTGAGTTGATGTAGCTTTCCTGTCAGAGGTCATTTTCCTCTGGCCTCTCTAATCAACAAGATGTTTCCGTTTCATTGGATGCTTTTTGTTTTTCGCACCATACTGTGTAAACTCTGCCTGCAGGCCTCTGTAAGAAATTTGAAATTTCATCTTCTAGCACGATAAAGCCCAAATTCAAATCACCTTAAAGCACAAATCCAAGTTAACAAAGGAATAGTTTCAGAAGAAGATCCATATTTTGGAATGACACATTCACAGGATCAGTTATGATCTACATTCTATATAAAACCTCTATGAACAAATAAACAACAAAAACACAGGAGATTTCAATATGTAGTCATTTTGTCTCAAAAAGTAAAGTAACATTCAGCAACCGGTGGGAAAAATTAAGTACACCTTTTCTACTTCCTTTTTTTTTATATTAAGAGGTGTTACTAATGAAATGTACAAGATTAGTTCATCATCAAGAAGAGTGACTACATCATTAAAAGCCGAACGTCACTTTACAGTTTGCTTATTGTTTATAATATCTGCACAGTCAAAAGGAGCGGTTCAGGACACATTTCACTGTGTGTTACAAATAAAGGATCTTGAATCTTGAATCTTACAGGACTCTGTAAGCACATTAAATGTTTATGTTCATTACAGCACAGTCAGAAAAAGGACATGTTTGGCTTTCATGGAAGGGTGGCTAGGAAAAAGCCCTTCTCTCCAAAATGAATATGGCATCATTATTTAAGTTTACAAAATTGCATCTGAAGAGACCACAAAAGTTCTGGAACGATATGATGAGACTAAGGTGGAGTTGTTTGGCCATCATGCACTGTGTGGTGTTTGGTGAAAACCAAACACAGCATATCACTACAAACACCTCATACCAACTGTCAAGTATGGTGGTGGAGGGGTAATGAATTGGCCTTGTTTTGCCACAGGACCTTGGAAACTTGCAGTCATTAAAACAATGATGAACTTTACTTTATCCCAGAATATTCCTGGAACAATTGTGAGGCCATCTGTCCAACAGCATAGGATGGGGAAAAATTGGATAATGCTACGGGACAATGATTCCAAGCACACCACCAGGTAGACATTTGAATGGTTACGAGAAAAAAAATCAAGCCCTTGGAATGGCCACGTCAAGGTCTAGATATCAACCCCATTGAGATGCTGTGGCGGGTGTGCTACAGAAAATGTTTATTTCAAGTCATTGTTGCTAAAGGTGGTTTACCGAGTTACAGGGTGTACTTATTTTTCCACAGATGTTTTCTGAATGTTGATTCACTTTCTAGAAATAATATATAATAATATTGGACTCCATTGTTTTTCTTTATTGTCACCTGAAGTTATTTGTTTGTCAACAGCAGTTGATGAACATCCAACTGTTATTTTGTCCCCGATAAATAAAAACACAGAATTGAAAGAGGTTGTACTTACATTTTCCCCTAACCCATGACTGTAGAAGCAGTCAAGGCTACATTTGATATTTCTCTAGTTTACATTGCAGTGGTGCTCAGTATCTAGAACATGGAATATTTCAGTAAATTGCTTTATACGCTTCTCTTCACATGCTGTCCAACATTAGCATTGTTCAACAATTTGCTCGGGATGACATGCCATTAACAACGTTCTGTGCTTAAATATTTATGAGCGATGTCTCACTATGTGCACATAACCTGTGATAGACTATTACAATTAAGTTTAATCTTCTTCTGTATAACAAAAACATTACCTTCCATTGTATTTTTGGCAAACATTTTAAAGCCAGAGTAGGAAACTGCAGTATCGCAGGATTAGCTCTGAGCACAGTGAATGTACATGCTGTACCCTGCATTTTAGTGGTCCTATTAAAAAGAGTGCTAGCTGCTAAAACTCCTGATTGAAGCTTTGAATTTCAGGAAGAAAGCAGTATAATCGTCCAAAATATGTTGGCTTCCTGCTAATATTTTTGTAATTAGTTTGGATACCAGGATTAATGGCTTAATTCCAGAATGTGGCAAGGCAAACCCAGCACCACAAAGCTGTTGATTGTAATATCTTTATCCATTGCAATTGTCTTCTTTATGAAGGCATTTAGCAGCACAACAGCACCACTGGTACTCATGCATTTACTTGAAAAGAGCAACAACTGTTTACTGGATTTCCTATAGAAGAATAAGGGACATGCTTTGTAGATCAACACAGCTGCTGCACGGTGCTGATGATCAGGATATGGAGCTGGCTGTAGGTACAGAAATGGACTCGTATTATGCATGTGCCTTGTGTAGTGCCAGGTTGTGTGGAGGCATTTTGAGCATGGTTTGCCATGAACAAGTATGCTGTTCCAGTACTGGAAGATGGCTCCTGAGGCTATTAGAACACTCTCCCAATGCCAAAGAACTCTTTTTCTGCCAAGTAACACTGCTGCTGGCAATATCTTAAGATCCATGCAGAAGAAAAAAAAACACAAACTATATACGCATTTAAATGCTCTTTCTTTCTCACATATACAAATGCATTATATGTGGACTCTAGCTCCTGCTCCACTGCCATGTTAGATCCATTTTTTAAAAGGCATTGCCTTTTACATACTCATGCACGCACAAGCACACACACACACACACACACACACACACACACACACACACACACACACACACACACACACACACAC
>JAQQZR010000035.1:9513318-9531910 GCA_030068235.1 Notoglanidium macrostoma | reverse complement strand
CACACACACACACACACACACACACACACACACACCCACACACACACACACACACACACACACACACACACACTCACACACACACACAAAACTAATAACTGTCAAGTATTCTAGCTACCAAAATAATAAACAACCTGTTTAGCTAGCTGTCCAGTGAATTTATTCTCTTGATATCGCTGAGGTTTGTGTACACACAAATGCAAATTCTTTCCATTACCTTTCTTTCTTTCTTTCTTTCTTTCTTTCTTTCTTTCTTTCTTTCTTTCTTTCTGTGTGTTACACATGGACTGGAATGCTTGAAAAATTAATAAAAAATGTATACATACTTTTTTTTGCTACATTCCAATAAAAGACTATACAAATGAATATTAGACAAAAAAAAAATAATGGTATGATAGCTCGATAAAAGGAACAAATGTAAAGTAGGCACAGAAGAATTATTATTTTCCCTGCCAGAATGCTGGGCAGTGCATTTTGCCATGAATCAGGGAATGGCATGTTTATTTGCCTGAACAGAGCTGATGGAAAGAGTCTAGTTTACATAATATCTATTTTTTTGTTTGCTACTTACATTTAATGAACTATTTTATTTTGCTATGATTATAATTAGGTTATAATGTCTTCATATATATGAAAAAAAATTGTATGTATATAAACATACAATATATACACACATTATATGCAGCCTAGTTACCTTGCTTTGACCTCTACAGGTGTGAAATATTGGATTGGGCAGTGACCCTGACCTATTCAAAAGACCAGCTCGTTCGTTCAGGTTACAACACACTGACAATGATGAACCAGGAGGATAAATAGACTCCCACATCTCCACCCTCAACACACACACACAAACACACACACACACACACACAAACCACATGTTGGTTTTACTATCCTTCCATTGACTTAATGATTAATGCTACACCTGCATCTGAACGTAACCCTAACCTTAACCTCAGTAATGAAAAGTAAACTTTTTGGCTATTTTATTTTTTCTTATTTTTGTTCAAAATGAACAAGGACACATTTTCCTTGTGAGGACCTTTCAAATTTTGACCTTTGCAAATCTTACTATCCTTGTGAAGACATTTGGTCCACATAAGGTTATAACCCCCCCCCCCACCCCCCCCCCCACACACACACCAGTCATCAGTCAAATAACTGCCATATTCATTCTCTTTCTTCCCGAAGGGCTCATGCTGTATGTTTGTCTTTGCAAACTGTCTGTCCTAACCAAATACTGACCAATCCTACAAACACAAACACTCTGTGCATTGCAGAATTGCAACCATCCCATTCCTGGCTGTGCCACACCCTGCCTTATGCTAGATGTGTTTCACTCAGCCTCATGAGGAAAAAAGAAACAAAGTCTATGCACTAACACTGAGCCTATGAATAAAATGACTCCACATTCTGCCTGAATCACAGTTTATACATCTATGCTGGGCCTGATCGCTCCAACAGCAGAGTATTACGTCATTGTTTGCTCAGTTTGTTAAGGTATGGTTGAAGTATGTGTGTCACTAATAGGGAGCACAGTATCCCCAGGGTTTAATGACATTTAGTGTTGAATTATCACCAACAGAGATCATTTTAATCATTCTGAACATAAATGAACACTGCGAGATTGAATTCACTACTGAACTGGCTATAGTGTGTCGTGTGCTCAAACAAATAAAGCATACAAGATCATGTAGTCTAGGTGTGACACCACAATTTTATGTTATTTAAATCCCCTAAACACCCAAACCAACTTTACACATGCACTCGCTAGTCAAATGTCAAGTCAAGTTTATTTATAAAGCAGATTTTAAACAACAAAAATTGACTCATAATGCTAAAACTGAAAGTACACTAGCACACAGGTACACTCACAGGATGTGTTTATGGGCTGCAGACAAACCTATTTTTGTATTTTCTGTCAATAACCACCACAGCAAAAACCCAGTGCAGGAAAATGTAACTGGAGAGTATTTCGTTAAGTACTCAATCAGGCTGTAAATTATGCCTGACAACTGGGATTTAATTCGAGGGAATCAAATTGTAACATTTAAGGCACAGTGCCAGGGTGTTCAAACCTGTGCCACAACATGTTATCACAAGTCCCTATGTACGAGGGACAATCAAAAAGTAAAGGCAATTTTTAAATTATACGATAATCGGAACAAAAAGAGAAGCTAGCAAAACATATTTACTCGTACAATGCCTGTTGGAGCGTTTGACCACACACAGCAAAGTGCTCGGTCTTTATTTGAGTGGCAGTCATGAGGGCAGAAACATGGATGCGCCATTGCGAGTTTGCAACAATGTGCACTAGTGGTTAACCGTAACCCTATGATGGTATGGGGTGTATTAGTGCCCATGGCATGGGTAACTTGCACATCTGTGAAGGCACCATTAATACTGAAAGGTATTTACAAGTTGCAGCCTCCAGTTAACATCTTTTTCAGTTACATCCCTGCTTATTCCAGCAAGACAAAGCCAAGCCACATTCTGCACGTGTTACTACAGCATGGATCCGTAGAAAAAGAGTGTTGGTACTAGACTGTACTATACTAGACTGGCCTCCCTTCAGTACAAACCTGTATATGGAGCTTTATGAAGTGCATAATATGACAGTGGAGTCCCCAGACTGCTGAGCAACTGAAGTCATATATGAAGAAAAAATGGGAAAGAATTTCACTTTAAAATCTTCAACAATTAGCGTCCTCAGTTCGCAAACACGTCCTGAGTGGTAAAAGAAACGGTAATGCAACGCAGCGGTAAATATGCCCCTCTTTCAACTTTATCGATGCGGCAACAAATTCAGAATGAGTTTATATTTTTTTAAAAACAATAAGTTTCAGTTTGAACATTTAAATATCTTTGTATTGTATTCAGTTGTATATAGGTCAAAAAGGGCTTGCAGATCATTGCATTCTGTTTTTATTTGTTTTACACAGCATCCCAATTTTTTGGAATTGGGGTTGTATTTTTTTTATTTTTATTCAATTTAATTTATTTATGTGTTTTTTTCCGCTTAGGTTTAATCTGGCCTGGTCAAGGATATTGGACTGTGTAAAAGTAAATAATTTTATTCCACTCGATTTCAAAGAGCAGTAAGTGATTTTTAACATCATGGATACAATATTTAGAAAGCTGATGAGTAAAAACTGGTAGATGGACCTTAAACTAAATGAGAGTGAGTAGTTGCTGGACATGCTGTACACTTGTGTGGTAGTTTGGGTGGATCTGTTACCTATAAATGTCAAAGGGTGTTATTTTAAATGACTGCAGCGAGACTGTGGGAATGAAGACAAACCCATGTAAAATCACACAAACTTCCTGTTTGTTCATATCTGTCTCTCTGTCAATCACTCTCTCTGTATCTCTCTCTATCTCTCTCTCTCTCTCTCTCTCTCTCTCTCACACACACACACACACACGCACACACACACACACACACAAATGTCCAGAGATAAACTGCATTCATGGAAGGGTAGATAAGATGGACTAGATGAAGTGATACATAAATCATGATACACAAGTACAGAAAATGAAAATTTTGAAAAATATCATATAATCCCACTATCCCAAATTAGACAGTTTGCTTTTTTGAATGAGATGATCAATGCATAAATGCTTTTATGCATTTGCAGAAGGTTAAAAACCAGATGGAGGGATAACAAATGAATCATGAGTAATGGTTCATGATATTGCTGGACCACACTAACTACTTTAATCTGGCTCACATAGTACAGTAGATATGGAGGTGATGAACTCAGGCTAATCTGCCAGAACACAGATATGAGCTTGACCATGTTTCTTTCATGCTATGGACCAGAGCTTTAAATGCTGCACAAAGTTAGATAAGATTAATTGTATTTGTGAAAACCTAAGATTTGGTTAATAGACTTGCTATTGACTTACCTGTTTTTGATTTCTAAGTACTTAAGAATGCATGATTGAATGCAACAATGTCAGGATGAATGTATGTCCTTGAGGATTTCAAGGTGAAAGCCTGTTTATGCTAGAGGGAATCTCCTGTCAGACTGATGAGCAATAAAATGCCGGTAAGCTCATTACGCTTCCCTTAACTAACTTATTTAGAGTATTATTTAACCTGCTAACAAACAAGGAACTACAGCATTAATAAACCATACGTAATAGTATCAAACAAAGTAAGTTCACAAACACAACCATATTTGTTCCATGGTTTTAAAAAGTAGCAGAAATGAAATTACAGTATATTCCTAAATGTTGACAAATTACTGAAATCTGGTGTAAATATTGCAACTTGCTTTTCAGCATCACAACAGCAAACACAATTAATACGTTGGTTCATATCAGAAATTGTGGATTTTTCCCTAGTAATGGAATATCAGTAGTGTTATATGAAACAGTGTGACTGGCACAACTGATTGTTCAGCAGTAATGAGTCAGCCTCCCTTCAGCACAGGTGAAAACACTAAGGCTCTCCCATTACAGTGAAAGGTGTTATAATATTTTTATAACTGCACATAGTTCTAGTTTCATCTCACATTTCTAAAGAGGAACCAAAAAAACCCTGTGACCTAATGTAAAACCTGCTGTAAACTTACATGCACAGAAGAGGAAAACATAACCATGACTACAATTTTGTAAGAATTTATTTAGCATAAACCTTAAAAATTTGGTAAAAAAAAAATATGAATCAGTTTTGTTGAATTTGTATCAGTAATGAACTTAAACAGTACTGTACATTAATAAGAACTTTGCACTTTATGTTGTTTTTGCTATGTTTGCACATGTTTGCACACATGCACTTTATGCTGTCTTATGTTGTCTTCTGTTGCACACGTGCACGTCTTATGTGTAGCACCTTGGTCCTGGAGAAACGATGTCTCGTTTCACTGTGTACTGTATCACCTGTTATGGTTGAAATGACAATAAAGCCACTTGAACTTGAACTTGAAAAGAGTTGCCCTACTTACTTCTCTGATATTATTTCTTAGTAACTGACAAAACATCAGCAGTGATGCCGAATGAAAAGCTCTTACGCAGTATGTGGCAGAAATGTGTGCACACTGGGAATCTCCTGGGAACATACTGGAAAGTAACTGCAATATCCTGTTCAAGCTTGCAATCATTTAAAATAGGGGTGGCATTAATATCAACTAATAATGAATGATGGTGCTGTAATCCAACTCATTGTGTAATGGTAATGGCACAGGAGGCACTTTCCCTGAAAACAGGTTAGTCTCCATGGAAAATGTGATGTGTGTTTTGATAGGATTAGGAGAGACATACGGAAAATGCTGTGACTCTGGGACCAGTTGAAATAAGTCTGGCACATCAGCTGACTGTTCCTCCCTGGAGGTAACATTAGGACACGGTGAACCTGAGAGAAGTAGGTGCCTAGGCGCAGGCCCAGCATGAAACCTAACCACTGAATTGAACCACAATATCCTAATGCTCAGGTCACTGCTATGCTTTCTCTTCAAGTCAGTCAGCTTCAGCTTTGCAATAGAGCATATATATAGTCAGGAGAAATACTGATGCCTCGTTATCCAGCATCCTGTGTTCTCTCCATCACGAATCACAGCCCAGATCACACCTCTGAGACAAGAGTTCATTGAGAATGGCAGTGGGAGCTGGAGAGGAAGAAGGAGCAGCGCTGAGAACAGAGGCGTATGGATGAATGGGGGAGCAGACGCCCACGGCCGAGCGTGGGGGATTTGAGTGGACGTCACAGGAACAGAGTGTGTGTGGGATGAGAGGAGGAAGAGGAAAGTGGGCGATGGGTGGGCAGCAAGCCATTACAGCTTGCTTTGTATTCCGTCTCACTCTCGTCGTTCGTTCATTCCCTCCTGTCTGTGCTCCCATGCTCAGCTATTCTTGCTGAATCTCTTCCTGTCCTTTTCTCATCTTTATGTCATGGACAGCATGCTTGTACATTTTACTTCTTACATCTTTCATTTGCTCATAATTTCTGTCATGTTTGGCAGTTGAAGTGGACACGCATGTGCATGTTCTCTGTCTGTGTGGAGCTGATAATGGCTGATCGCTTTTGTATGCTGAAGGTCTGCTATCAGATATAAAATGCATGAAGGCCTGCGTGCACCTCCTGTTGTGCCACTACCATCAGATGGTAGAGAATCCCATGCTGAACCAAATGCTTTGGAGTAAAAGGAAAAAAGAAAAGCAGCACAAGTTTGTATAGAAGTGGCTGCTGAATGTCTCAGCTTAGAATTTCAAGTTAGCAGAAGGTTTTCTGAACATTACAGGCCTAGGAACTTTTGGTTCAAGTAATATTCAATCTGTCTGGATTGTTCATAGAATATTCTGAACATCTGCTGTAATAATGAGTTGTTGCTCACTCTGTGCTTTATATACGGCAAACATTAATATTATGGAAATGTTATTGTCAATGTTTCTCAAAAATATTAAATGTTTGTAGAACATAAAATTTTTGGAACATCTTAGCCTAGCCTTATTAGAAACCATTGAACACTTACCAAACATAATAATGATTTTCTCTTTTAGCTGGAGCTTTTAATAACGATCCTTTCTTCACCAATTTGATTGTATGGAAAGGTTAAGTTGTTAAATGAGCCTGTGATTTTCTAACTTTGTAGCCCATAGTAAAATACAACAGTGCTAAATATCACAGTACACTGAGACGACTTTGAAGTTTACGCTGTTGTTTTCCGGATAATCTTTGATCTTGTTGCCTCCCACTGCTGGCAACTCATTATCAACTCCTCGGTCAAGGCAGTGCATAGTTCAAAGAACAATTATCTGAGAAAGTAAACAAAGAGTGGGGCAACACACAGGAGGTGGTGTAATCCCCTGTGTGCATGTGTATTGTAGTATAAGTATTACATAAGTATTGTGTATGGTAGTATAAAGACAAAACCCTAAGGCTGTGCTTTAGGAACACTTTGCCAAGGTAGGAACACTTTACTAAGATTTGTTGTCCATTGTCACATATGACTCAGATATACCCCTTTTTCACCAAGGCAGTTCAAAGGCCAAGAAAACTCGTTTGAGAGCAGCACTAACACTTTGCTGGTCTAGAACCAAGAACTGCTTACATCAGGGGCTGGGAGTGGGACTACTGTGATCAGCAAGACCTACTAAGACATTGTGACCTCCATTTAAATAAATAAAAAGAAAAAACAGAGCTAGTGATCCATCTAGTCTGCCTAATCCAAAGAAGAAGAAAAAAGAGAGCATGAAATGTTGGACATGTTGTTGTGCTTGGAAGTGTTATTTTGTTTGGAGATAATGTTGCTGGAAAAGTGATGTAATGATGTGGCTCAATGGTGGCTCTCTAGCCCATGGAAGAGCAAACTAGTTCTTCGCAAGGTTCGCAAGTTGAAATAACTCTGAACTATCACTAGCATCAGCTCACAGAGTTCACAGATGACCTCTGACCCACTTATGTGAGTAAAGCGCGGAGTGGGACTGGATGCTACTTGCAAGTACACATAACTCTAAAGATATGGGGTCAAGTAGATGACAAGGGTTAAGGACTAACATTATGTGGGTAGCCTACAGTAGATGTTTATCTCTAGCCATTCTCATTTATCTGAGGGACCAAGGTGTCCAAGAGGTCCTCTAATTTAGCCACTGAAGAGTTTCTACATGTGTAACTTTCTGTTCTACTTCCTTATGTTCCATACTACAAGCGCAATTTAATTTGAAACTAGACCACAAATCAAAGTCAACATGAGGATTCATAACATGTCCTGGCAGTGAACCTGGCCAAACAATTACAAACAGTACTCATAGTGCTGATACCACTCTTTCTAAAAAAAAAAAAAAAATTTCCCCAAAGTGTGCATACTGTTCTCTTTTGAGAATGACAATCAATCAAACTAACCACAGAGGATATGGGATGTATTGAAGCTGCCAAACCTGGCAAAAGTAGATTCATGTTGCTACTTAACAAATGTCTGTAAATTATACTCCTCATAGGGTCACTTAAAAGGTATCCAGAGTATACTCTAAATATCTTGAAAGGAATCTAGCTAGCTGATCTGGCCTATGCACTATCTCAACTGCTGGTTTTTTAGTAACGGCTGCACTTTTGCAATGATTTAACCAGTTATAAGGAAGGCATAGCGGTCACACCCCATCTCACCCCTTTGTTTGAGTTGCAGAGGGAAAAAGGGTATATCACAGACTGACGTGGCTTGTGCTGTATACTGCATAATTCTGTCCACCTGCTTTTGCAGTCGCTGACAACCGTAAACAATGTGACCGCAGATAAGGGCATCCAAAATTAATCTGGTGCCTCAAATTGCCTGTTCAAGCACTAGTGACAGGTAGTGCAAAGTGTTACAGGCTCTTTGAGACAACTTGCCCTCTTATCTGCCTTTACAAACCCAGTATTGTGTTTCCAGTTATGGGCAATATGTCACCAAGGGCCAGGAGAAACTTTCTCACCATCTTAAGTTATATAGTCCAAGTCTTTCAGTTCCTGCTGCAACAATGCAGGGCCTGCTGTATGCTTTGCTCGCTGCCACAAGTGCCAGAGAAAGGTAATGAAATGTCAATTGTATTGTAATATCCAGCAAGGTCAGCCCAAGTGTTACACACTTATTTGACACTGCAGATTTAACTTTAGCAATAAAGAAAGGATTAGTATACTACGTTTTAGTGTTTTTGAGCCACTTTCCCATTGCCCCAAATGATTAAAAATGATAAAAAGGCTGTTAAAAGATGATTCAGCTAGGAAACTACAAATTTTTATCTATCTATCTATCTATCTATCTATCTATCTATCTATCTATCTATCTATCTATCTATCTATCTATCTATCTATTTATGAAAGATACTAGGGTTGTTCAGGTCAGCAAACATTTGTCTATTTTGTGTTGAAAGGTCTTCGGTTTTCCCCTTTTCTGAATGACAAAACCTCATATTGTTACCCCTATACAGAATTTACCCAATCAGTGTCCCTCCCCTGCAATACATGTTGGAGGGGGAAAAAAAAGCAAAAAGTAAAGAAACTGCTTCTTTGACTTTGAGTTTGTGTTGATGGGCTTTTTGGGTTTTAATTAATCTTCTGATGCATACATTCTCAAACAGCAAAACAGGACATGAGAAAAATGATCTGTGAAATCACAGTATACTTCCTTTACATATTAAAGAGTTCCCCCATATAAATACTAATTAAACCAATATGATCTCTACATATTTCTTTTCTTTTTTCTTTTTTTGCTGCACTTTTATGAAGCTACAGTTACAGTTATATACAGATATATACAGTTATATACTGTTTTGTATATAAAACGGCAGGTAAAATTAATGTTGGAATCATTTTGGCCTAATTAATATTTAAACGGGGAGACCTGTCTGTTATAGATGCAGAGACAGTGTTGAATTAATCTACATGCACACGTTTCGCCTCTCCCCTCAGAGCAGTTAAATTAAGCACTTAGGCAGAAAAGTAATGGGGATTTCTTATTTTTGAATATGCTCAATATGGAGCGTCTGACTATTTGAGTGAAATCTGTACACACACACACACACACACACACACACACACACACACACACACACACACACACACACACACACACACACACACATTCAGTGTATCTCTCTTGACAGACTGTGTGGTTGGTGAGGAATTATAGCTCTAGCTCAGCATATCTATTGGACTTTAGCATTGATCATGCATGTTTGTGTATTTATGGGGGGTTGTAGGCATACTTATCCTCAATTAGCCCATTGCTCTGTGTTTCACACTAGCTGCCTCAATCTGTAGAGATTAATCAAGATCCAATCCTCTCATTATGTTAGGTTATATATGTTAGGTTTTTACTGATTTTCATACTAAATTAAACTGGTTAATATCAGATAAAATATCAGTGGGTGTATGCATGAACTGATATGGTTTAAATGGCCTCAGGGAATCACTCTGTCTGAGCACTAACTCACACAACCTCCATGTCATCACTCAACTTCAACCAAGTGCTCCTGTTTCATTACAGAAACTGTCCTCTTTAAGGCAGTCCCATTACGCAGTGTGACAGCCATGCATGACCTACTGATTAGCACTGATAACCCTGTCTGAATCACACTACTATATACACTAACTACCTTGCTCAGGATATTGTAGACTTAAGTTAAAGCAGTAAGTAGTGCTGATATGTTGTAGGCTTTAATTTTAGGATATTATTGATATCATCTGGTCATTTACTTATTGATATGGAGCAATCCATCACAAACACAAATTACATCAAGTCTATTTGTCAGCCTTACATATTTGTACAATGACAAATCTTGACAGCCCTTTTCTGAACATAAATGGATGGATGTCAGGTGGGTAGGTTAATTTGCAAACGGGTTCATTTCAGTTGTGATCCAGGCCTTGATCATTACATTCTTTTATCTCTTCACCCCTCCACCTCTGTCATCCAGCGTAAGACCTTGCCCATCCTCCGACCTTGAACTAAAGGCTAGCCGAATGGAAAATATCAACATAGTGGGAGGCATTTAAGAGCAGTTGACAGTAGAAAGACAAATGTGTTCCTCAAGCGAGAGAGAGAAACTGAGCATAACTAACATGATCCTGCTCTTCTCAAATCCCTCACCCTCTGAAGGCTTGAGTCAGGGATATAGGTATACAATTTATTAGCAAGCTTAAGGCCCATTATTTCTAATTGTGGGTTATATTGAGCCAGAGAGACAAATCCAATAAGGCTGCAGAGGCTAAAGTTATACAAAGAGATTACCTCAATGGCTGTATAAACATTAGTAATATGCCTGTAGCTGGGTGTCTGCAGAGGAAACGCCCTGAATGCAATGATAAGAGCTTAAAAACTGGATGTTAAAGAATCCGTGTCACTGTGGAGCTGCAGGGCATGTATTCATGATCTATATGAAATGTGGAGCCCTGAACTAGGACAGTTCCTCTTTCTTGACAGAGTAGGATTTGAGTTGTCTTAAGTATGTAATTATCTGTGCTCTAGCATCCTTAGAGGATTTCAGTGTATCAGAAAGATCTAGCCAGAATGTTTGATCAATCAATGATTTGAGACATGATTATCTATATACATACAAAGAAATAGGGTTACTTTAACGGTACCCTATCCAGTACATAAGGCACCATTTTGGATTGGGTTTATGTATCCATGCCTGAAGGTACATACAATGAAGCAGGTACATACTTTCAAGAAATCACACAATGCACTACTTAGGGTGAGTGCCCTAATGATGGGTAAAGAACACTCCCAGTGCCTTTTAGCTTGTGATTACAATTTAAAGTTACAATATATGTATATTACAAGTATATATATATATATATATATATATATATATATAAATATACAATATAATACAATTACAATTAACATTTAATGAACTAAATCTCTTTAAATATAAAACAAGAAGAGGTGACTGATTCCAACAAGTCTGACTGTGAACCCTTTGACATTACAATAATTCTACTCATGATGTTTTCTCCGACTGCACACTGTTTACTGGTGACTTTCAAACAACCTGAGCTACTAAATGAGCCGATGGAATTTTCCACCAATTTGAAGATAGCTGAACTGATATGTATTCTGTTATGATAATGCAGTTGTTTTTAATTTATGTGGCTGGTGAATTAATTAACATATACTCCCACTGTTTACCTTTCTCAAGGTCAGCAGGTTTTTAAAAGTAGACATGTGGCTTGACAGATTACTTGCAATAATACAAGACGAAAATAAAGAGGTACCTGTTTCTCGCTGTATTGTTCATAAAAATCAGGTAATATTATTCATTTACATGTTCACAAGTGGGTGGTTTGACATAAAGAGGACTACCCAGTGTGTTACAATTATGTTGGAATTCACTGATAAGTGAGTTTGCAAGATCCTGGGATGGTTTCATTTAATAGTGTACATGTTTTTTAATGTAATTTCCTAATTGCAAAAAAAAAGTTTAGGAATAACCTTTTAATTTCCATGAATGCATGTGCAATGCCAAAGCTGATACTTCTGTCTGCAAATTTGTAACCATTAGGACAGCAGGAATTATGGTATGTATGCTTATTAATTAAGTAATTCATTCATTCATTCATTTATTCATTCATCCATCTTTTCCTTGTCAGGGTCATGGTCGATGGAGCGTATCCCAGTAACACTGAGAATAGTGTGATGCAGAAATACACCCTTGATGAGAGGAAACTGGAGAACCTGGAGGAAACAGACACAGATATGAGGAGAACATATACAAAAACTCCACAAAGACATTAACCAGGGCTCAGGATCAAACAGGGATTGAGAAGAAAACCATTCTGCCACCTGGTATGAATTTTTTGTGCAGACACACCCACGCGCACACACACACACACACACACACACGCACACACACGCACACACACGCACACACACACACACACACACACACACACACACACACACACACCACACACACAAGCATATATACATGCATGTACACACAGGAGCTGCTTGGGAGATTATTCCAGAAATGTGCTTACCCAGTCTAATCTGGTTTGATGCTCTTCAAACACCACTTGTCCTTTGTGTTTAAAAGCTCTGTTTTCTAAAATGCTCCCTTGTGTCTAAGTAAAAGAAAAACAAAAAGGTTTTTGATTAACACATGAATCATGAATTAGACTGTCTGGTAATGCACTTCTTTCTAATTCCCAAGTTGCATAAAATGCTTAACCCAGTTTTCTGTTTTGTTGATGTGCAAGAGCCTGAATGAATTTTCCATACACTAACTAGTGTGTGTATGTGCACGTGCATGTGTGTGTGTTTGTATTTGCAGGAGGCTGGGGGGTGTATATGCTTGTGTGTGTGGGTGTCTGATGCTGCAGGAAGGAATGGTAGGGGCTGCAGTATTCCAAGGTCAGGTCAGGAGGTCAAGGTGATGGCATCCTCAAGGCAAAATGTCTGTTTACTACATAAATATCTCAGACTGTGAACACAAAAGAAGAAAACAATGGGGTTTTTTTTTGTCTGTATAATCTACTTTAGACAGACACCATTTTGCAGACCTTAGTCTGAAGGTAAAAGACCAATATTTTGGTAAGAACAATATCCTCTTTTCTTCAGTGTACATATATAGTCTACTCAATCGAATCTTCTCTTTGCCTGTCTAAACAAATGTATGCATGTTTTAGCTAATGATCAGAAGCTCATGTATTAATAAGATTAATACATTTTGTTTTGGTACCAGCTAGTTATTATTTGACAGAATTCCAAATGAGCTTTTTATTTTTAAAAAGTGGGAATAACAGCCTGCTAGCTAGCAGGTGAGGTTATTTATTTGTTTGTATCGAGGATTTATGGAAAAAATGGGTGATGTCTCTGAAAGTTTCTATTTGTTACATTTCTACAGTATATAATTCAGTCTGTACTTGGTGGTGTGAATCAGATGTCATCTATAGACAAAATGCACTGTGTTTTAGGCATTGTAGTACTGACAGACATTTAACCAACAACACCTGAGATGTGGAGGCCAAACAGTCTGTCTTAGCAGGTCACAAAATTGCTGTGTTAGTTTTGAGAAGAATTTTAAATTTAGTTTTAGTCTTGGTCACTTACTGAAAATTGTAGTTACATTTTAGTCTTTTTGTTTTGTTTTAGTCAGGATTTAATCAGAGGAACTCAGTTTTAGTCTAATTTAATCAATGTTTTAGTCAAAATTATCTCAGACAGTTTTATGATATTTCTTGAAAAAATGTGAAAAATTAAATAAAAAACAAAACAAAACAAAACAAATTCTAACCTTTCTATTCTTGCCTGCAAATAAGCCAGTTCAACAAATGTGTTAACAAGGAGAGTCTGTCTGCCTAAAGATGCTTTAGTTGACAGCTTGTTAGCTAAGTGTGCTTTCCTCATGCAGTGAATGTCATGCTTTGATCAAGTTGTTGGCAATTTGTCTTAGCAAAACAGAGTAAATGAACGCTCTACATACCAGCTGTCAAATTATCCATCTTGGTCACACACTGTTGATTACACTGTAGAGATGACAGAGGACAGATTTGTAATGTTTAAATGTTAATTAGAAAGATATAGGAAATTTAATCAACAGAAAAAAAAACACTAAAGTATTTCAGTACTGATGAGGCTTGTATTTGTAAAATGCCTCAATAGACATTTACTTTAGGAAATGAGGCTAGAAGGATTGATGATGATGATGATGATGATGATGATCAAAGTACATAGATCAAAGTTTTCTATCTTAAGCTTATAATTCTTTAATAAAATGTCACTAAGGTCATTTTGTCATAAAGAAATTAGGTTACAAATGTAGAAGTAGGTGGGGTATATGCTTGTAATATCCTGTCATTTTAGGATAATATTAAATGAGATTATGATAAAACCTACTGATATAATGTAGAGATGACAGCAGTGTTACTGAGGACTATTAATCTAGTTTGTAATGTAAATATAACCATTTGACATTAATTATTTACATGAAATTAAATTTAGTATTATTAAACATGGAATGACTACTGGATCAAACTGATTTGGTCTGTAGACAATAAATAAAGTGTTGAAGATATATTTGACCTAACACCCTTATGCCATATATTAAAAGATTAAACTAAAGATTAAAACCAAACTAATACATAGCAGTTGCTTTTAGACACTAAGAATGTTGCTGTCTTTCAGTGGAATTGGAATAAAATCAATTAAATGCAATTATCGACATTTCAGGTTTGTGGGTAAGCAGATTTTGAAAAGCTAAAACTTAATTTCTGATTGAGATATATGCAAAATAGAAAGATATTCCAATTAAGGCAGCCCTGTATTTTTTTATATAATAAAGTAGTGTCAGATCTCAGATTTCTTGCTGCACAGGTTCTTTGTAGTAAAGATCAGCAGCACATTACTTTATAAAACATAGGGTTTCTTTACGATACTGTGCCAGCCATTAGAGACACATACAGGGTTGGGTTAACATCTTTCTGTCTTTTTTATTGGACACAGATCAAAAGTATTTTGGTATGAAGTAGACAGGCTGGGACATTCAATATTACATTAGTCTCAGACAATGGTGGAAAGCCTCCACCATGACAGTGAATTCTAGCAATCAACTCCTGTGAGATAACATCTTGGCTATTAAGCATCTTGCTTGAAAACAACATTAGCATAAAATCAGAATCTAACAGGAGAAACATCATCATTTCACTGTGTGGGTTTTCCCAGGCCACCATACAAATAGAAATCTTTTAAGATGGGCCATGGGACCACTTCAAGCTGATTGTAATACAATGGTTCTTGCTTCCAGCTTATTGGAAGAACTTTCATCCAGCTCCAAAAATTAACAGAAGAAATGTACGAGTCAGTCAGGCAGAAGCGTCCAAACTTGTTGTGATGCTTCCTGCTGTTGGCATGCATTGCAGTGATTGTGGCAGGCACATGGTGAGCTGCATGATGTGTCTGTGGTCCAGAATAGGCTCAGGCATGTGGGCTGCTACATTTTAGTGACTTAAGCTGCTGGATTTCTTGATTAGTGCACTTGATCTGGTGTGGGATAATGAGGTTGTGTTTGGCTTGGCTGTTATGGGTTGTTTGGGTTCCATGGGGACAGCCGTGCCTGTTCAGACACATTGCCCTGCTGATGTCAGCTCTGGGGCTGTTTATGGCTGCTGCATGCTCTCCATCCATCACTCTACACTAATCTATTAATAATCTATTATATCCTAATCTATTATAAAGTGAAATAAAGAGAACAAGCTTGTTTTTGGATGATCAGCCAAGCTCTTTCTTTTCTAACAATACATATTGTTAGTTGAGTACAGTACATGGACTACGTATAAATTGAGTAACAATGGTATACTAGCACGGCACATTGACTATTTGTTCCTCCTCAGAGCCTCTGAGAAATGCCTTACTAAAGTGAAATGAAATTAAATCAGATAAAGTAAAATAAAACAATTAACCCTTGTGCAGGGTTTAAAACACCACAGACATGAAAAATGATATAATTACAGTGGTCTTCAACTCACTTACAAAAAATATTGATGACAAATCTGTTACATGTTTTGTTCCTCTGCTGGATCACTATTAACAATTAGAGTCTTTTTTTTTCTGTTTTTATGTCTTAACATAATCAAAACATTTGTAGCATGAATCATGTTTTTCTTAAGTGAAACATCGTTTTTTCATGACTACTTTCATGAAAACTATTATGTTTATTTTCTTTTTAACTCTATCTTGCTATATGCAATGTAGTAGTCCCTATGATGAAACAAATGCCAGCTATAAAGAACAAATAGAAAATGCAGAAAAATCTAATTTTCATTTTTTATGCATGCTTCAAAAATGCATTATATCCTTCTCTAATAACATTGGATAAACCAGAACAGTGCATATGCATTCATGTCATAAAGTAGATGAACTAGATTCTAGTAACTGGAATAATGAACTTGAGTAGTGGAATATCAAACACCATTCATCGGTCTGCACAGCACATGATGAACAAAATCTTACAGTATGTGCATTACAAATGTACTTGCTGCACTTGGTACATGTAGAAGGTGATCTAATGTCCTGTGCTGGTACAAAATAATCCTGGCAACGCTTCCTCTTTTCACAACCAGCTGCAACCTATAATGGAGAAAAAGTCTTCGATGCATACTGTAATACTCCTTAAATGTTCACACATGTGCACACACAGACACAGACAGACACACACAACATAACAAAACATAACAAAATATTTCACTCACATTTCCTTCAGCCACTGGAAGTGGTGGCTGTCTGGGACGTGCAGTTTGGCAGTAACAGGAGCTTCTTCCTTAAAGGGGACATGCCATGGAAAACTGTTTTGTCATGTCGTTTTAAAAATAAGAAATATCATTGTGACTTGGGCTGTACAGGGCTTTTCAAAGTGGACTGTTAGCTTCCTAGTCTGTAATAGCCATAGAAAGAAAATAGGTGGAGAGAACACACCAGTTATAGAAGTGCATGCTTCTTATGTAGAACTTCCTCTCATTTTTTTTTTTATGGTACCAGCTCTCATTTACATACCCATACCCAATGTCATGGAAGCTGTATATATATTATATGTAAATCCTTTCAGGAATATTTATTTTCATATGTACACAAGCTATCATCATTAAAACAGCAACATGAAGACTGTAGCAAAACAATTCCACAGGTGTGCGTTCTCATTTAAGGACGTTAGCCAATCAGAGCAAAGTTATTCATATATTTAATATTTAAAAGCACACCTGCAAAATCAGCAGTTTTTTTTTCATCCCATGCTAAAACAAAATAAGACTGAAGAACCAAGGCATTTTTTCATTAAAAAAACCTTGCAAACTTTACAAAAGCATGTCAGGGAAAAATATAAAAATAATTGATAAGTGTCCCCTTTAATCCTTCTCACCATAACTGCAGAGTCTCAGGATCTTGGGACTTGTTCTCTTCTCTGGATATGTCATTTCTTTCACATGAACTCATATTTTTATTTCTTATTTACCATGACCTGTCTGTTTTCAAGTAGTCTTTCAAGCGTTTATTACCCTTGGGTCAAATTGACCTGAGAACCTTACAACATGAGGCATATAAATGTGTGTGTGTGGGGTGGGGTAGGGTGTGTGTTTAATTTTTTTGTTGTTTTGTGCATGTTCCTCTCAGAAAATAAGTCAAGGCCACAGAGTTTCAGGTGGAATAAAAATGTTCTATATTTTTTCTTTTATTACAAATAATAAACAGGTCCATTTGACCCGAGAGCCGCACGAGGGTAAAAATTGCTCTGAGATTTTCTGAGCCTGAATGAAATGGAGGAGCTTTAAGGGAATAATATAGGCACTAAAGAGACTCCTCACTCAGCTTGGCTCTGCTGACTGCAGCAAAGCGCCATGCTTAGGCTGCAATCACACACTCAGCTCCGAGTTGTCAATCACACACTCATCTGAATCCACACAGAAGCACACAAGACATTCAGGATTATTTCTCTCAGACTTGAGTATGTAAGATAGAGGCCATAATATATGTGATATATTCCCTTCCCTGAAAGCTGACAGGATTTGGTTGATTTGCTTTAGTGGTGGTCTATTAGCACACAATGCTGAAGACCACAGCAGATCTGGACTGAGTGCTGAGAGTGATGACTGATGGTGGAAGACAGGATAATTCTACATGCAGTATACTTCAACACTCCTGTGCTTGTGTTGATGGTGTTTTAGATGCTTCAGGTTCAAAATAATGATTCCTTGTAGGATGAGAGGTGAAAGGATTCAGCTGTTCCCAGAACCAGGAGGGCATGACAGTAACAAGATGGAGCAAGATACTAACAGGCAACTCCTCTCTCTCTCTCTTTCTCTCTCTCTCTCTTTCTCTCCAAAACCCACTTAAAAAACCAGAGAACATCTTCATTTTCAAATTCATTAAATTTTTCTACTCTTTTTAAAGACACGGTCCAAACACAGAATGATATTTCCCACTTATTTTATATATAGTAAATAATCCAACCTTCAATTTGTCACCAAAGTCTTCACAGTATTCCTGTCTCACTCTTCTTTTATTTTTGGACACTGCATGCTGATAGTATCACTTTAACATTTAGTACACACACACGCATGCACACACACACACACACACACACACACACACACACACACACACACACACACACACACACA
>JAQQZR010000035.1:9503091-9513218 GCA_030068235.1 Notoglanidium macrostoma | reverse complement strand
CACACACACACACACACACACACACACACACACACACACACACACACACACACACACACACACACACACACAACCGCCAGCTCTTTGCCAAATATGGGCTGTGTGTACACACAGAGCCTCTAAATATAGCCTGATAAACACATACTGTGTCATTTACAGTAATATCAATGGTCTTTGTGCTTCTAAGCATGTCATTGTATATGTGATTGGCATGTCTAGGGAATGCAGAGCTGTGTTTGGTAGAAGACAGGAAGAAGAAGCAACTTCCTGCTGTGATTTAGCCTCAAATGATGTGGTTGTCTGCCTAAAGCACTAATCCCTATCCCACAATGACACTGTTATTCAGAATAAAAATAGTATTTGTAGTGCATCCAAATTTATTTGACCATCACATTGACCAGATTTGGAATTTTCTTTTTTTTTAATCCTTACTAAAAAGAGAGCACTGAAAGAGACATTCAATTTGATCAATGCTCACTTTGGTTCACATTATCATAAACACATTTTGTAGATCATACTATACTGATTGGATACAAAAAGGTTAACCCCTTACGATCTGCATATACATTATGTTAAGCCTTACTATTAGAGGGTTCGTCAAACTGGCAATACGGGTCTTGCTCTTGGAGTAATGGGGCCGAAGGTTTTGGATAGTATGCCTCTCTGCAATCTCTCTGGGTCAGAGTTGACATTACAGATTAATGACTGTTTTAATGGCTGTGCCAAGAACTTGATATCACTGCGACAGTGCAAATTGCATTCAAAGCATATCTCCACTGCCAGTTTAATTGGCTCTGCCAAATTCCAAAGTCTTTTCAGCAGCTAACATTAATAAAACTCATAATAAATGAAACTGAATATGTAAATTTTTCAGATGAGTTGCTTGAGTGGTGAGGCACGGGGTCAAACGGACACGTGGGAGCATAAGGTCTACTATTATCATCAGTTAGACAAAGAGATAGTCCATGCAGGCCATTACATTTCTCCTCTAACAACAAATTATTCAACCTGACTTCATAAATGAGTAATATTCTTTATTTATTTATATTTAACATAAAACCCAGTGTCTTCAGAAAATAGTCCTGAATTAAAAAGGTGTAAGCACAAATACACTATATGGACAAAAGTATTGAGACACACTCTTAATTATTGAATTCAGGTGTTTCAATCAGACCCATTGCCACAGGTGTATAAAATCAAGCACCTAGCAATGCAGTCTCCATTTACAAACATTTGTGAAATAAAATGGGTCATTCTGAATAATTCAGTGACTTCAGGCATGGTACTGGGATAGGATGGCTCCTTTGCAATAAGACAGTTCGTGAAATTTCATCCCTGCTGGAAATTCCACGGTCAACTGTAAGTGGTATTATTAACAAGTGGAACAACAGCAACTCAGCCACGAAGTGGAAGACCACAAAAAGGTAAAGAGCGGGGTCAACGAATACTAAGGTTCATGGTGTGTAAAGGTCGCCAACGTTCTGCTGATCCCATAGCTGAAGAGTTCCAAACTTCCACTGGCATTAATGTAAGCACAAAACCTGGGTGGCAGGAGCTGCATGGAATGGATTTCCACGGCCGAGCTGCTGCATGCAAGCCTCACATCATCAAGTCCAATGCAAAGCAATGGATGGAGTGGTATAAAGCACACCGCCACTGGACTGTGGAACAGTGGAAACATGTTCTATTGAGTGATGAATCAGGCGTCTCTGTTTGGCAGTCAGATGGGTGAGTCTGGGTTTGGCGGCTGCCATGAGAACATTACCTGCCTGACTGCATTGTGCCAACTGTGAAGTTTGGTGGAGGAGGGATAATGGTGTTGGGCTGTTTTTCAGTGTTTCGGCTAGGCCCATTACTTCCAGTGAAGGGCAATCTTAATGCTTCAGCATACCAAGCCATTTTAGACAATGCTATGCTTCCAACTTTGTGGACACAGTTTGGGGAAGGCCCTTTTCTATTCCAACATTACTGTGCCCCAGTGCACAAAGCAAGGTCCATAAAGGCATAGTTGGATGAGTTCAGTGTGGAAGAACTTGACTAACCCACACAGAATCCTGACCTCAACCCCATCAAACACCTTTGGGATGAACTGGAACGGAGATTGCGAGCCAGGCCTTCTCGATCAACATCAGTACCTGACCTCAAAAATGCTCTATAGAATGAATGGGCACGAATTCCCACAGAAATCATGTGAAAAGCTGTTATAGCTGCAAAGGGGTGGACCAACTCCATATTAAGGTCTACGTATTTGAATGCAATGTCATTAAAGTCCCTGTTGGTGTAATGGTCAGATGTCCCAATACGTTTGTCCATGCAGTGTATGTGTGAGTGATTATATAATTCACTCCTTGACTGAAATCCTGCTTTCATCCACTTTGACAAATGTTTTGATGTGAAGAATGAAGAAAGAAAGAAAGAATATGATATGCAGTATTGTACCTTGAGATAACAGAAACCCCCATTTCTTACCCAGAGGGCTAGCAGATTGTTTATCGCCATTTTAATTAACATTCCACGTTCAATTAAAATTATTCATTTACCAAAATCATTCCTCATGATTAATTTTGCCTGAGTGTACCTTTATCATGGCACCATCTGCTTTTGTGCATTTCCTTTCCCCTCTCTGTCCATATCACTCGACCCCACCCCCCCCCCCCACCCACACACACACACACACACACACACACACACACACACACACACACACACACACACATACATGCAGACTTGGATATATTTCATCCATGAAATAGCTTCCTACCTCAATATGAAAAAGATTTCTTTCTGGTACAAAGCATGGCTTTGTGGGAGGTGTATGAAAAGAGGAAGGGAGAAAAGTTTAGCCTGGAGTGACCTCCGGAGATGACATGAAAAAAAGGAAACCACAGCAGAAAAAAGGGCTAAAACAAAGAGACTTGTGTCTGTTGTGAAATGTGTAATTACATCCTTTCAGTTCTAATGTTACAGACACCTTGGTACTGTTGCTTCAGTGTAGCATAACAGGGTGTTTTCGGCTGTTGTTGATGTTTTTAAAAGCTCATCTCTCTCTATCTCTTACACACACACAGACATGCATAAATACCCACATATGTACACACCCAGTGGACACACCTCTTTCTCAATGGCTCAGGAGAAAGAAGTCCTACACTGTCTCCCAGTTGTCTCTTGCTCTTGTCCCTTCTCTTGCTTCTGGGCAGTGTAAACAGACAGGTCTCTCAGTGCCATGCAGGGACAGTTACCTCTACTGGACATAATGCATGGGCACAGTAATTATCTACTAGACCAGAGAGGCAATTATGTCAAATCATCAGCGCCTCTGTCTGAGGGACTAGCCACAACTATGAACCACCAGTAAACCGTGCCATCATGTTTCTGTTTGCATACCACTCCTTCAGCCACGTATGTGAGATAGAACGTGTGTGTTTGAACAAAAGTGTATCTAGCGTGAATGTTCTTGCCTTTCATTTCAAACTAGTCTCAAAAGCATTATTCCTTCCTCTTGCAGAAAAGCACTGCATTATATAAGCACACTGCATGCTTGTATTTTACTTTTCTGTATGCATGTGAGTGTCTGTAGCTACCGTATGTGTGTGACTAACATGCATATGTGTGACTAAGATATTTCCAGGCTACTGTCTGCGAGCCTGTCTGGACTTTGCCTGTCTTACTTCACTGGTTAAAAATGTCATAGTGGAGGGCCGTTGTTTTCCTTGTTGCCATGTTTTTCTCGTTTCAATTGGTTGAATCTTGTGAAATGTTTATCTCACTAACCCAGTAATAAAAGACTTGGCCACTGTAATGGTTCAGCATGAGATGACTTGCTCAGATCCTTCTGTCAGATTTCTTATGTTTATGAGTTTTGCTTTACAATCTGAACAGATGGTTGTGCAACCTAAATAAAGTAGGTGTATGGGTACATTGGAAGGTTTTGTCAAAAACTGAATGAGGTATTTCTCAAGATTTGGCATGGGGGCACTGTGATCTTTGGGACACCACAAATTGACTACAGGTAGTTTAAATGAGAGAGGAAAAGAGGGTGGGGAGAAGGGAGTTTAATAAACTGTGGGCATATGGTTAGGATTTGAAAGAAAGCCTGTAAACCCATAAAATAGTTGGAAGAGAGGAAGTTAGTGAGTGTCACGTTTGCGAGGTTGGTCGGAACACATGCGCAGGACAGGAGATGGCATCGTGAAACTCATAGCGAGTTTATTATATACAATATATACAATATAAGGCAGAGGTACAAACAAACGGCAGGCAATAGGGAAATCCAATAACAAGCAGGGGTCGAGCGATGAGCAGAAAGAGTCCAAAGGATAAGCCAAGAGAGAAGTCAAAAACAGAGTCAAAGCACAGTAATCAAACACGGGTATTCAAAAACGAGACGACGAAGCGCCCGCTGCGCGTGGCCGAGATTTCACTGCGCGCTGAGCGTGGAACAGGGAGCAGGGTATGACAGTGAGTAGGGTTAGGGGGTGAATTTGGAATTTTTAGCATTTCCCTTGAGAGTGCCTTCAGCCCGGGAGATCCCAGATGGAGCAGTATATATGAGTGAGTGACAGTCTGAGAATGAAGGAAAAGTCTGCTCCAGCTGTGATTACCTCATTGTTACTACAGGTGTGCAACATTGCTGTGCTTTCAGCCAGTGTAGTTTCCTTTCCAGCACTTTCCTTTCCAGTAAACTATGTAGATAGATACATGTATTTAAAAGATACAGTAATCAAGAAACAGACACATTCTGTCTCCAACACTGTGTAAAATCAAATCAAACCGTGCGGCTCATCAAGACAATTTCAGTCATACAATACACTGAATCAGTCATCAAAACTTACGATTTGAGTTTGAGTTGTAGTTTGTCAATTCTATTATATGTGAAATTTTGGCATCATGCCATATTGATTTTTCCTATATATGTAAGTATACTTCATAAATATACTTTCTAAAATAGTTTTACTTAGAACATTGTCTGAAAATTAAGCTCTCTTGTTGGGTTCTACTACTTTTAAGGCTTCCTTAAAAGCTATTGCCAAGCCAGTGCTAGACAAATTCTGGCATGGCCTTATGAATGTAAATTTATTCAACAGACAGTGTCTCAGGACAACAACAAAAGGAATGGCGAAGCCATAAAAGAAATAAAACCCAGAAATACCCCTTTTCATGGAACTGTGTTAGATCAATGTGTCATATGCTCCCACTAAGATCATAAGTTTTATGCAGAAGCACTTTTTCACAGAGTACCCCTGTAAACTGCTATCGCTGGCCCATTGTCAGATGAAGAATACAGAACTGTCTGAACAAACAGGTCAACTCAAATTAAATTGATGTACCTATGAACATTCACTGTTTAGTTTAGATTAGTTTAGTTGTTTAGTTCAGTGTTTACTTTAGTTTACAGTTTTGTACAATTCAACCATAATCAGGACAAGTTCTGTTCAGGCCTGGGTTTGCTATAAATAAATTATGGGAATCTTCTCCATATCTTAAATCATGTTACTTAAATTATTATATATAAATAAATTATGGAAATCTTCTTTCATGTAACAACTTTTGAAATACAAGGGTACTGATATGTCAGAGCTGTTCACATGTGTGAAGGTGAACTGCTGCGATTTAGCTTCTATGAAATAACAAATTATATAGAACAAATAGCAAATAACAGCAGCCCCAAATTCAACGGATGCATGTGGTCCAATTTCTTCAAAAGACCAAGTGTATTTTGTATGTGATCCTTAATAACATTCACTATTAGAGAGGACCTAGTCATCTCCCATTGTCAACCAAAACAAACCAGAGGTAAGACTCTGTGACCTGTAAAGCCCAGGATTCCAAGCCATGGATGATAAATTGGTATGTCCATACACTGGGCTTGTCTTTGTTCCATGTGACCCTATACAGCCCCCTCCATTCAGTCTCACCCCATGCAAAAATGCAAAGACCCAAATGTATACCGACATACGCAAACACACACCTATAATCTCAGTGATGTATTTGTGGAAACACTAATGATGTCAAGTGGTTACAGATACTACTGGTGTGAGCCACTGGACCTCTCTCAAATCCCACAAACTGAATGTGATTTTTTGCTATTTATTTTCTGAACATTATAGATATAAAGAGTTTCACCAAAACACCAACTCTGTATACATACTGTATGTGAAATCTGTGAGGCACAGTCTGCAGAATATAAACACGTTTTTAATCCTATGTTTCTATCCACCTTGGTCAAAATCATCTTCTCTCTTGCCCGTTTTACACTCACTGCATTCACCTTTGCTTTAAGCTTAACCCTTCCTTCTTTCAGGTTCCTCAATATCTTCTCTCTTTAATGAAAAATATGCAGTTTCATGCAATGTCAGATTTGGGCTTGCTCATGTGTAGAATGATTTGTGAGAAGGTGAGCTGTAGGGGACAGAACCTTGGGTCAAGCTTGGGTTCCATGTACTTGCTATCCATCATCTCACATTATTATGCATTGTCTTTGGTCATGTGACCCTAAATAAATATAGTTGATTAATGGCTTTTATCGGCATGATGACCTCAAGGGAAATAGAATGGTAATTGTAGAGGCAGGATAAAAGGCAGCAATGCCAAACAGTGTTTGTCTAACCTTGTATACATTTATATCACACCTAAATAGTGGCTTTAGGCATGTTGATATACATTTCTGTCACTCCAGTGAGCACTTTGATGTTATATTGCTAATACCTGAAATCTAATCAGTGAAAACAAAAAACTATATTACAAATGTTTGACTGCAGATTATATGATTGTAAATTTGTAAGGTGCCATCTTGGTCAGCTGGAAATGTTGCTATTAAAATGGTATACTTTAAAAATCTGTACATTGTTACCTTGATACATATCTAATGAATAAATACATTGACAGCCTCCCAGTACTTTAACCAGCCTTCCAGAAATGAATTTTTGTGTGCTTGAATGTTTGTTAGCTGATCTTTCTCTCCTCTCGCTCATCGACATGCACTCACTCCCACTCAGGCCCACTGACATAGCACTTACATCCGGATTCAAGTTAACATTCAAAAAGTTAGAAAAAATATCTCTCTTCCTCTTCTCCTCAAATTGACTAACTGCGTCAAATTCTGCATTTGTCATTTCCTCATTGATCAGACTGGGATTATGTAGGATGGTGAGAAGTGAAGAGGAAGAGGAGAGGAGGATAATAGTGGGATGAACAGGAAGGCATAGAGAAACGCTTCCACTAATGAGTAAGAAAAGTTCAGTCTGTTCCAGAAGCCTCCGTGTGTCTGTCGGTGAAACATTCTGCTTGTACAGATACTATCGAGATAAGATTCTGCAACAGCACAGTAAAGGAACACTAGAGTTTATTCTTTAAGTGTAAGTAAGACATTTTATGTCATCGCTACAAAAGAATGCTATATTAATAGAAAAAGGAAAAGCATCATAAATGAAGAGTCAAAACGTTTCTGCTAGGTTTAATTTTAATGTGTAAGTTTCTGTTTATGGTAATGCTTAGTTGAGGTTGGGCGTCTGAAGAGAGGTTGATGAAACAGGTGTTTTCTCTGTAGCTAGGGTAAGTATATAGATACTTCCTGGTACTCTACCAGGGGCCATAAATCAGGGACTTCAAAACAAAACAACGACTTTTTTGTAGCCCCCATTGGGTGTGTTGCACATTTCAACCCAAGCATCTGACTGGCTGGGATGCAGTCTGTCTAGTAAGGATAAAGTAAGCCTCCAGCAGCCATGGTCTTAATCAGACCATAAAATAAGACAGCTCAGTTAGAGACATTACTTTAAACAGGGATTAGGGTGAAGGGCTAAAAACATCAGAGGTTATAGAGGGGATCAGGAATGGCAATACAGATTTTTAATGTTATGCTATAAAATATTGGAGGAACAGTAGATGAGTCCTGGACTGGTTGCTTTGGCAGGTCTGAGTATATGTATATGTATCCTGACTATCAGCTGCTGCAGGTATGGGGCTTTATTTTCTTTAGCAATTTAAATGAGCTCTAATAGAATTCGTCATGGCTATACCATTGAATATATTCCTTGCTTCTCTAGAGCCACATGGCACAGTAATGGGGACATGCATATTGATGTCAGTGGTGGAATATTTGATGAGGTGAGGAGAGGGCTGAAAGCTCTTGTAGCAATATAATTGAATGAAATTCATATTTCACCATGGTGAATTGTTTTCTCCAACACTCATGGGAGTTAAAGCTGTGATGAGGTGCAAAAACTCCAAAAGGTATCTGGGGGCATTCTTTAGCCAAGGCAAATATATTCAGATAGATTTGATTATTTGTAGCAATGTTCTAACTATGAAGGATTTCACTGATAACAGAAATTTTCAGATTTGCCTTGGACCAACTTACAGGAACTACCTACCTTATAATGGCAAAGGTTAGTGACACCTGGCTGCTTTCCTCAGTTTTAATCCTTCTGATGTGTAATTGTGATACCAAGTTAGTAATGAAACATGACAAATGATTGAAAGATGTTTTAAAATTTGTTTGATACAATTATTGATTATTCTTTGTTTTTTAAGAGCACTCCTTGGATTGACCAACACACAGTACAATGGGAAAGTCCAAGGAGCTCAGTGCAGATCTGAAAAAGAGGTCGTGGATTTACACAACTAAGGAATGCCTCTTGGAGCTATTTATACAACTGCAGATTCCAAGATCATCAGTTCAAACAAATGGTACATTTGTACCATTAGTTTAAGTAAGTGTAAGTATAACTTATTGGGAGTATACACTTTGCCAAGCCACTTTGCTAGAAGAAGACCCAAACTGTATAAGCTAAGAGGAAATTGATGCAAATGATCATGTCATGAACAATCCAGGAACCATCAAGGCACAGGATTGCCATGAACTGGAAGCTGCTGAACACTGTCTACAATCAAGTGAGTTTTACAATGCCATGGACTAAGAGGCTGCCATCCAAGAAAGAAGCCCTGATCCAAAATTGACCAAATTGAAGTTTGCAGCTTCTGGAGGTAAGTTTTATGGTCAGATGAGACAAAGATTGAGTTGGCCACAATGACCAGAGATACAGAGGAACACTGTAACAACTGATTGTGGTGGCAGCATCATGCTCTGGGGCTCTGGCTGCCCGTGGAACTGATGCATTGCACAAAGTGAATGAAAAAATGAAGAATTCTTCACCATAAACTCAAACCATCAGCTAGATGGTTGAAACATGAACACAGTTGGGTGTTCCAATAGGAAAATGACCACAAACAAACATCTAAGGTGGTTGTAGAGTAGAAGAAGTAGGCTGACATTAAGCTTAAAACAAGTCATGATCTCAACCCTATCAAAAATATGTGCTTAAAATTTGGGTCTGTGCCAGGAAACACAGAAGTTTACTTGAACTCTACAAATTCTGCCAAGAAGAGTGGTCAAATATCCAACCAGAATTCTGCCAGAAGATGGTTCATGGCTACCAAAAGCCAAAAAGGTTAAGGTAAAACTTGCTATGGGATGTTTAACAAAATATTCTGTGTGCTGTATGCATAAGTCTGAACCTGTATGTGTAATTTTGACCCTGTGTTGATTTCAGAAAACCCCCCAAAAATTTTAACTTGAGCACCAATTTTTTTTGTTTTTGTTTTCTATTAAAGATGTATGTTGTACAATCATTCTTCCCCAGAAAGAGCAGTTCAAAGAAATAATTGAAAGCCCAGTATTGCCATGACATTTATGTCCTTGTTGACTCTATGTAAACTTCTGACTACGACTGTATTTTCATTAAGTGAAAGAAATTTAAAGTATCTGTTTGCTCTGTAGGGCTTTAATTAAATTGGAAAGGAGAACAACATGTTTCCTTTTACAACTATGTGCCTTTTATGTCATAATTTCTTAATTTTGCAGTTAACATACAATGTAGCATCTCATTCCAATTATGCTTCAATAAAGTGCAAATAACATAAATACCTGCCACAGTTGTTGTTTAGAAACCTATTTACTAGCCCAGATACCAGATACTTGTTCTTTATCAGGATCAGCTGAACTACCAAGGTGAATTAACTCAGAATTAAAGTTTTTCATTCCTCTTTTATTCCAGAGAGAGAGAGAGAGAGAGAGAGAGAGAGAGAGAGAGAGAGAGAGAGAGAGAGAGAGAGAGAGAGAGAGAGAG
>JAQQZR010000035.1:9492019-9502991 GCA_030068235.1 Notoglanidium macrostoma | reverse complement strand
CAGAGAGAGAGAGAGAGAGAGAGAGAGAGAGAGAGAGAGAGAGAGAGAGAGAGAGAGAGAGAGAGAGAGAGACAGACTGACTTCAGTTGTAGACATGTTCAGATTAATCTAAACTAGATAATATCCAAGGCAGGAAAATTTATTGAAGTATTCAAGGGTGCAATTACTTATTTATTGGCTCAAAGCTGGGGTGTGCATTCATGTCCAATACAGGGCAAATTATAGACAGGTTCTATAGACAATATAAAACTGTAATAGAATGCTGATGATAACATGAGCCTACTTACATGATCTAAATCATAGGGTGAATGTATCTATTGACATGTACATAGCCTAGCTGTGATTGCCTTTCACTTCAAAATGAAATGGTATGGCAGAATGCTTTATAAATTCATGCATTTCCTCAAAGAATTATTACAAAGAGCAGATATGCACTTTTAAGTATTAATCCATATGACTGCCCCCTCTGCCTAATAGCAAATATTAATCCTTGAATTTATTACACCTGATAAAAGTGCACAGAAAAAGACATGTGATGTACAAAAACAACAACAAGATGACATGAAATAAATGAGAAAACCGTATGCTGCAAATCTGCTCTTGACACTGTGGATACATAGATATGTTTAAGCTGATTTGGTTGAGGCTGGGATTGAAGCACAAGTGTGTCATTGCTCATTTAGAATGAGGGGTTTGTGGTAGCATTACACTTAAGACGGTAAAGCTGATCCCCATGAATAAACACACAAACACATTTGAGCTTATCTTGTCAGATTGAATATTCTAATCTTCTTCAGGAGAGAATATGTGGTTAGCACTTGTGGCATTTGGTAACAGAACAGAGAGGGAGGGAGGGAGGGAGGGAGGGAGGGAGACCCTGAAACTCAATGTCATCACCTCAATAACATATTCATAAAAAATTCACTGTTATAAACACAGCCTGAATTTTTATCAAGAACCCTCATATGCAACGTATGTTACTTGTATTCATTGTAATATACCGCAGTCTATTTGAAGTATAAGCATTTACCAGAATATAATTCACATGGGTGAATTTTATTTTTGTACATTTTATTTTGGTTTACACAATTTATTCATAAATTCATGAATATATTAACAAACAACAGAAAGTGTCAGGACCTCCGGGTCCTCTAACAGGAATTCTGTTATTTTAATAACAGCCATTCAACACTCAATCATAGGCTATGATTCATGTCATAGTAAAGTCTAAAGGAAAGGGAGGAGTTCCAAATAGCAGGAACCTTGTAAAAAAAAAAGTCATTAACTCAAACAGATGACTTAATTACCACAGTTACACCTTCAGTTGAATTATACACAGGGTGCACCCATTTCACAAAAGCCTCTTTTACAACCATATAAATAACAATTTAATGAACTCGTTAATTATTGGATCACTGTATATAAAGATATATTGAAAGATACACATCCATCTCTCAATGAATAACCAACAAAGAAGAGGAGGACGAGCAGATGGGCCGTATGGTGCGTGTCTGAGTGTGCTTGCATTTTACAACACATTTCACAGTTGAAAGAATCCTGCACGTGACTGCAATTTTATGGTGGACTGATTTGCATGATGGAGTGGTGTTGTTGAAGAGCAAACAAAACACGCTGCCGCTCTTAACCTCTCTTATAGAAAGAGAGAGGGTGGACTGTCATTGCGCTTCTGATGATAAGCTGTGAGGAAGTACTTTTACTCTCTCTAATTGCTTTATTATTTAGATAAACTTTAACAGACTGTGATCCATGGACTCAACATGGTGTTAAATCAGTCCACATAGGCAATGTGCAAAACAGACGACTTGATTTAGTCCAAACTAAAACATCTAAAAATCACATCTGCATAATATAATAATGATATAAACTATTTGATCAAAACAGGATGCCTAACAACAAACCATCTCTGGACAATGTAATGTATATGATGTTATGTATATGATGACAGAAAAATAACACAAATATGAGTAATAAAAAAAGTTAAGTCACTCACTTATCTTTTCTGGAGGCCACTGAATTGCAATAGCTGTATTTTCTGCTTTGTACTCAGTTAAGGGTGTTAACTGAATCCATCTTTCGGGCGAGCTTTTTCAAAGTGACCGTGTGAAATTCAGGTACGTTAATAAAGTGACCCATGTGACTGCGCAGCTGGCCACTAAATCAGTCCGACTCAATTGAGTTTTTCATGACTAGTGAACTGCAGCATTACAGAGGGATGTCAGTGTATAATTTGATTTCATTTCCACAACAAGTGGTCAGCTGGCTTTATTGACCCATGCACAGCTCTAGCTCAGTTGACCTTGCTGCTGAAAAAGCAGGTAATATGGAGCAATGCACCATTATATCCAGAGTGTGTACAGAGAAAGGGACAGAGGAAGAGGGAAAAATGTACATTTCAGAAGAGATGAATTCACACAGGGTATTCAAATGTATAATTTAATTTCTTCACTATTATCATGTTTTCACTTACTTAATGGTAAACAGGTAAAAGTAAACAAGGAGTTCAGACCAGAGAGAACACTGAATTTACTAAGGAATAAAAAAAATACTACAGCTATTAAACATGGTAAACAACTGCTTAACTCGACCCGACATAGGGCTAAATTATGAATAGCCAATCTAGTGCAGTTACTCTAAGGATATTTTGACATCTCCATCAATCCATTATCTATACTGCTTATCTGTTAAGGGTTGCAGGGAAGCAGGAGCCAATCCCTGCTTACTTTGGGTGAGAGGCTGGGTACATCCTGGGCAGGTCACCAGTCGGTCTCAGGGCTACCACAGAGACGAGCAGCCATTCACACTCACAGTCACACCTATGGGCAATATAGAATAGCCAGTTGACCTAATCTGCATGTAGCTGTAGGAGGAAACCGGAACACCTGCAGGAAGCCCACACAGAAACCGCGAGAGCATGCAAGCTCTGCAAAGAAAGGCCCCAATGGGCTGTCAGATTTGAGCCCAGAACCTTCTTACTGCTAAGGGACAGTGCTGACACCGCACCACCCTGTATTTTAGTATTGCAGAGTCAGAGTCTGAATTCAACTCTATTATTTTACACAATCATGAAGTTGTGCAAAAATAGCCTAGATCCTGGTTGTTTTTCCAACAACAACAAAACCCTCTACATATGAGTCACCATTGACCTTCTGCATGTATAAACCCACTTTAAATTTCAGTTTTGCTTAGTTTCATTATTTTATTTGATATTCCTTTTTACCTGGACCAATAAATAGAACTTGGTGCTGATTAGTGGTTTTAATATTTTTAAAACATCTCCTCCTGTATTCAGTATAGGCTTATTTATAGGCCACACTGCGTGCCCAGTTTCCGGAACATTTTATTCTTTTCTAAGTATAGCGGGTTCGTTTAAGATATGACGAGTAGTTCCGGTGAATTTACCGCCTAGTGCGGTCATATTAGAGCTCCCGGTTCAGAATTACTACTAAATGTGGAATAGCGGCGCACACTGATTTGATGCCCACGGCTTGCGGAAAAGCGGTTTATGTTTGAACAGCAGTGTCGTCTGTGTGCCTTTAGGGGAAAAGTCAGACACAAGTCTATGATTTTGGGTGCATGTGTGTACAGTTACATATCCGCAGTCAGTGACCTGAACATTCCCTGATTCTCACGCGCACATATCCAGCCCGTGACGCACTCAGAGCACCAGCGTCATCCTCAGCATCCCCCTCCAAAAATACCGTATACCTCCTGATGACGGAAGATCATCAGAGGACACAGGGCTGAGTCTGCATTAGGTGAGGGGTTCATGTCAAAATCTCCTTCAGTGAACACACTTTCATAACGTGTACACTACTGCTCAGAGGGCAGAGAACCATGACCGTTTAGTAGGCTATAGCTGAAAAAAATAAAAGAACAGCAAGCCTCAGATGGAGACGCTAGAGGCAGTGGTGTAGCACCGCAGATCACATCCAGCACCTACACACGCAGCTCCGGTTGCGCAACGTCACGAGCGCTCGTTGTTTACAATTTCTCGCCTGAATGATTTCTTATGAACCGGGTGCGTCATGATCATTCAATCAGGATACGGCGCGACGTGGACCGGAACCGATGTGCTTTTCCTCTTCGTAATTTACTTACTACATGTAGGAACGCCCAGGAGTAGAGTCATTAAAATGATACTGTCATCCAAATGATCTTATTCATAAAATCACCGAGGAAAGACGCAGACACGAGCCTGCCACATTTGACATTGTAATCCAGGAACCAGATATGAATTGCCTTCATCCTCAATCAGGAATCAAATGCGTGGTGAAATAAATGGCACGTTATCACAGCAAGAGCTTCTTGTTACTAAACCCTTATCATTAGACCGAACAATCACTATGATTAAAAAGTCTACCTCTTATAAAAAATCCGTAAAAAAAAAAGATGCACAAAGTAGAAAGCTTTCCACAGGTTTATTTACCTCCCCAGTTTACACCCTACTGTGCCCTGGTCACTCACCGACAGAAAACTGTGTGAGGGATTTGGAAAAACTCGATTTTTTTTTCTCGTATCTTTATTTTTTTTTAGTTACTAGCAGCACAGACTCCGTGTTTTAGTGAACGTATTATTTTGTACTGTAGTACGCGGTTTCGGATGTAGGCTTTGGGTTGAACGGGTGGTGGGCGGAGCCTGTCACTCGAGTGGGCGGAGTCTGCTTGTGCCATGCGATGTGCGTTTTACTATCTTTCAGTCCCTTCGACCAATGAGCCGAATAACCCGATCAGATAGGCGGATACGCCTTCCCCTAAGGTTGCGCCGCCTCGTATCAGTGCGTGTGTATTTTTTCCTCCTCCTGTTTTTTTTGTAACCGTAGCTGGATGTGTAGGACGTCATATGTTTTTTTTTTCCTCCTCTTCACTCCAGCCACTTAGCGATATGGGTTATTTACTGTTTAACAGCTCCGGATACGGTGTGCGAAGCTCAGCGCCGGGAGACAGATGAGAATATCCGCGGAGTAGGCTGAACACAAGTCTAGGCTGTGTCCGTATCCAAGTTGAAGCAAAGTGATAGTTTTTTTTCCCCTGCACTGGAAGAAGGATGGCGAGTCCGCCGCCAGCGGTCGGACACTCGCTTTCCAATCTGAACGTGAACAACAACAATATTAAAAAGTGTGGCTACCTGAAGAAGCAGAAGCACGGCCACAAGCGCTTTTTCGTGCTGAAGGCGCAGAGTGAGGGCTTCCCCGCGCGCCTTGAGTACTACGAGAGCGAGAAGAAATGGAGGAACAAGGCGGCTGCTAAACGGATCATCCCGCTGGACTCGTGTCTGAACATCAACAAGCGAGCGGACGCCAAGCACAAGCACCTCATCGCGCTCTACACCAAGGACGAGTACTTCGCCGTGGCCGCCGACAACGAGCAGGAGCAGGAGGGCTGGTTTGGCGCTCTGACGGAGCTGATGAACGAGGGCCGGGCGTGTGAGGGATCTGCGTCTCACTCGGCTTCTTCACTGCTCGGATTCGACGAGGCGAACTACGGCGTGGTGACGCCGCTCAGCGCCGCGTACAAGGAGGTATGGCAAGTGAACCTGAAGTCCAGGGGACTCGGACAGACTCGGAACCTGACCGGTGTGTACCGGCTGTGTCTGTCGAGCCGCACGATTAGTTTTGTGAAACTGAACACGGATGTGGCGTCTGTGATTCTGCAGCTGATGAACATCCGGCGCTGCGGTCACTCGGACAGCTTTTTCTTCATTGAGGTGGGCAGGTCAGCCGCCACGGGCCCCGGGGAGCTGTGGATGCAAGCGGACGACTCGGTGGTGGCGCAAAACATCCACGAGACTATCCTGGAAGCCATGAAGGCTATGAAGGAGCTGATGTGCGAGTTCCGGCCGCGCAGCAAAAGCCAGTCATCGGGCACGAATCCAATTTCCGTGCCCGCGAGGCGGCATTTGAATCACTTACCGCCGAGTCAGACGGGACTGCCGCGGCGATCACGCACAGACAGCGTGGCCGCGTCGTCGCCCGGAGCCAAATTCACGTCATGCCGAATGCGCGCGGCGAGCGAGGGGGACGGCACGACGACGCGCCCCGTGTCTCTGTCCGTAGCGGGAAGTCCAGTCAGTCCCGGAATAAACCGGACACATCTGAGCCGATCCAACACGGTGGCAGCCCGCCCTTGTAGGACGTTTGAAATCTCCTCTCTCCAGCATAGTAAGTCCATGTGCATGCCGGTGTCTCATTCCCCTCCCTCGGTTGATGCCAGTCCCGTTAGTGTGCCCTCCAATGGTGCCCGACCAGCCAGCTGTACAGCCTCCATCGCCGGCTCACCCAGTGACGCCGGCTTCATCTCCTGCGATGAGTGCGCTTCCAGTCCAGGAGATACGCCCCACACATCGATGGCTCACCGCAGCTCGACACCAGAGTCTTTTGCGGAGACACCTCCATCACGGGATGGCAATGACTTGTACGGCTACATGATCATGGACAAGCAGGGTGTTTTTGCACACGGCCACGGGAGACGTGGTGCCCGCATGGTTGAGGAAGGTCTCAGGGACCTAGAGAAAGCCTACAGAAAGAGGACGTACTCGCTCACCATGCCTCACCAGAAGAGAGTGCACTCACAGGTGTCTTCTGCCTCGCTGGATGAGTACACGCTCATGAGGGCCACTTTTAAAAACGCTGGGCATTCAGGACGCAGTTCGCACACTGCATCCCCTAAAGTCGCGTATCCTGAGGATTACGGTGATATTGAAATTGGCTTCTTACAAAAAAGTCCCAGTAGTAATCTAGGTGATGATGGCTACATGCCGATGACACCTGGCGTGGCACCGCTGGGGAGCAAGGCTGAAAACTACATGCCCATGAGCCCTATGTGTGTCTCCTCCCCAAAACAGATCATCAACCCTAGGACACACCCCCTCACTGTGGCAAACGGCTACAGGACCAGCTCTCCCTCCAGCTGCTCTCTGGATGACAGTGGCTACATGAGGATGCTGTGCAGCTCCAAACTTTCTGTAGAGAGCCCCGATGGGAAACCGGCCAACACCGAGTACCTCAACATGTCCCCTGTAGACCCGTGCGTCTCCAACACGCCCCCAGATTACTTCCCAACCACTGTGGGTGGCACAGAGCAGCAACCTCTTCTCAGACAGCCCTTCTCTTACAGTTCTCTGCCGCGCTGCTACAAACCCCAGCAGAAGACAGATAACGGTGACAGCGATCAATATGTCCTCATGAGCCTACAAAACTGGAAAATTGTGGAGGAGCCAGAGAAGGCAGCTCCCAAAATAGCTCCCTCTCCTCTGAAGCAAAGCAGAGTTGACAACTTGCTCCACAGATCCAGGATCAGCCGACCCACTCGCTTGCCTCTGGATTTGATCCGTATGCTGCCTAGCATGACTGAGCACCCTTTGCCCTCTGAGCCCAAAAGCCCTGGCGAGTACATAAACATAGATTTCAGCCATGCCACTCAGAGGTGCTCCCCACCCTCCACAGAGAGCCCTGCTTCATCCATCGGCTCCTCCAGTGAGCAGAGGAGGTCCGTTCTTTCAGACTACATGAACGTTAACTTGAGTTCGGAGTCACCCAAGTCTGGAGATGCTGCTCCATTCAGTCCTCTCGATGCCATGCCAGAACTGGCAGTCTGCCCCGCCCAATGTGAGGAGGCGGAGGGAGGAATAAATGATTACAACCTCACATCACAGGTGGAACCCTCGTGCCAGGCTGGCTTGGCGAAGGACGATTACACTGAAATGACGTTCTGTGTGTCCGCTTCTCCTCCTCAGCCTACATCTAAGACTGCTGACTGTACCACGCCTGCCAGCCCATCATCCTGCGCACGGAGGTTAAACTTTACTGACTCCATCGGGGTACGACCGGTTGAGTCATTTCTACTGGGAGGCTCCGACACACACCAGGTAGACCCAGACCGGGGCGCCAAGGTGATACGTGCGGACCCCCAAGGACGCAGACGACACAGCTCGGAAACCTTCTCCTCCACCACCACCGTCACACCCGTTTTCCCCTCCTTCGCACATGATGCGAGGCGGCACGGCTCAGCCTCTGTGGAGAACGTCTCTGCGCTGGCGAGGAACAGTGAAGGCTTAGAAGAAGAGTACGGCAGTCCCATGTGCAGAGAGACGTCAGCCGGCTTTCAAAATGGACTTAACTACATCGCCTTAAACCTTATGGACGAGGGACTGGCCAGTTGCGATGCTCTGGTGCGATTCAAAGCTGCCAGCTGCTGCAAAGGGAGCATGAGTGCAATACATGCCAGTCTCTATGGATTCAAGGACACAGTAACAGCAGTAAAAGGTAAGCAATGTGGGTCAGCGTCTAATGTTTGGTTTGTTTTACATGTGCGTAGGTAAACGTAGGTTTATATTTGATCCTTTCGGGTTTTTTTCACCGGGCTGTGGGTTTAGAAATGCCGTGTTGAATCAAATGGCAAAAGAGGAAAGGAAGAAAAAAGCTACGGGTTACTTAAGTCGCAGTGTTTTCATTCTGAAATTGTTTGTGGCTGCTATTCATTCTTCACTGTTAAGCTGTCAGTGCTCTTGCAAGATTGCTTCCTTAATTCATTTCCAATTGCCTGTATGTTTGGCAGACATGAATTTATCCAGCACACTTAACCCATAAGCTGTGGACATGTCTGTCTCAATGACCTCACGACCTAATAAATAAAATGTTTAGACAGATATTTAGAAAGACTATTCAGTAGTTGGTAATATGCGCATGCATTGGCACATCTGTCCTTATCTGACCGTACTCAATGTTGTTGGTGTTAAAGTAATTCTGGACATTTTTATTGCCCTCCTTTTAGAATGCAGGAACTGTATGAAATGCTCGTGTCTAGCTGTTGTGTTGTGAAGTTAAGGTCTTGTGTCCCATGGTACAGTGATCCGTGAAGCAGGTTCACACTGGTGGGTGTGCTAACGGTACGCTAATGAACGTGACATTGAATGTGTGGCGCAGTTTTTAATCCAGACATGAGTGATATGAGAACGCAGGGCAGATGATTTGGTGCTATGATAAGATTTTATGCCAAAGCAGCCTCCATGCCTGCACGCTCCAAAAGGTTATTCAAATTGGAGATGTAATATCTCTCTTTCCTACTCTTTCCATCTACACCTGTGTGTGTGTGTGTGTGTGAGTGCAAACTGTGTAGCTGCCAGTTTTGACCTGGTGGGGATATCAGTCGTGTCCCAACACAGAAAACCGCTTTTCTACAAAAACTGCAGTTTGTGTTTAAGAAACTAAAAGATGCATAATCTTTTTCTTTTCCTTACTTAGGTTAAGGTTAGGGTTCGATTTAAATGAAGGCATAGCATCAATTAGCTGCATTAATAGTGTAATGTAAATTATCAGAGAAAAGTGTGTGTGTGTGTGTGTGAGTGTGTGTGAAATGCAGCGAGGCTGTTTATCAGTTGTCAGGTGCCGGGTTTCAGAGCAGGAATGCAGTCTGTTCACAGTGCTATCTCAAAGACGGGGATGTCTGCTTGTAATTAAGAACCAAAACAACTTTCAGAGCACAAGCTGAACTTTTATTTAATGCTCAAAGTGATTTGAGGCTTATATGCTTGGCAGCCAGACAAATTTCCAGTGCAAACAAACAATGCACTGTTTGCACAGTATAGTTTCTTAAGAAGTGAAAAGAAGTATTTACTTCTCTGCAGTATTTGTGTGTGTGTGTGTGAGTGAGAGAGTGAGACTACACGGGGTGCATCGTGTCTGCAGGGAGACTATACAAGGTCACAGCGAATCACTGACACGCTTGACCATGAAAAATGTTCACGGGGTGGGATCTAATTAAGCAAGTATGCATATGCACTCGCAGAATGAAGCCTCCGACCAATGACTGCTTCAACAAGCTGACCTCTCATCTAAACAAAACACACACAGACACACAGTAACACACGTGGGATGGATCAAAGGGCCAGACAGAGCTCGTCTGTGTGGTGTGTGCATGTGGGTGTGGAAGTCTTTGTTGTTGGGAGTGTGTGTGTGGGTGGATTTTGTTAGAACTGGGTTTCAGGGAAGAGCAGGTGTACCTGTAGTCATCTGGTTGTTGCAGAAAAGTGAGCTGATCTGAAAGACGTAGCCCTCGGCGAAGGAACGGTTGGTGGAGAAAACAGTGAAAGAAAAAAAAAAAGCAACCGCACACACTCATGCGCTAATGTTTGGCTCTGATTGGTCAGGGTCGGGTATTCTGCAAAAACAAAAGATCAGCTTAAGTGAAAAACACAACTCTGTTCTCTTTCTGGCAAAGCCTGATACGGTGCTGATACGGGGCCAATCAGCACACTCCATTAAGCAGTGATGAGAGGAGTCTGTTTACTAATGCCAGAGACACTGACTGTGGAGCCCTGCGCTCTCATTAGCACACACACAATATAAACAATTCTATCCTCTTGTCATCGTTTTATCCTGAAAGCACACCCATGTACTGTACACAGTAAACATTTACACAAACATATTACTCAGAGTTATTAATTGTGTTTATGACACGATAGTTTTATTAGATTCTTTCAGCTGCTGTGTGCTCACGTGGGCCACTCACATGCACATGCACATTGGAAATTAAATCCTGTCCTGTGACCTTACCTTGAATACACTGGAGAGTGCGTGAAGTATTAGCAGTATTGCTGGGGAGATTAAATGCTAGATGATTTAGATATAGATATTGATAGATGGATAGATTTAGATATATATTTACGACACATGAGCGATGTTCTAATTCTGTCCTCTTGGTAATTTATCCCATCAGGTATTACAGAAATTGCTTGTTGGTGTAATGTGAGTGGGCCCTCCCTCTTGTATGGTTAAAAGAATTGCATAATGGGGTCACAGGTTTGTTTGTGTCAGGTTTTGCAGGCAGTTCTCCTCCGTGAGATGTGTGGGGTGTGTGTGGTGCGCATGTGTGGGGGGTGTGTGTGTGTGTGTGTGTTTTGGGGGGGGGGGGGTAGGGGGTCGGTGCGTCACTGTGAGATTTTTATCCCTTTAGTC
>JAQQZR010000035.1:9442484-9454350 GCA_030068235.1 Notoglanidium macrostoma | reverse complement strand
CCCAGGGTGTACCCCGCCTCTCGCCCGAAGATGCTGGGATTGGCTCCAGCTTCCCCGCGACCCAGATGGATACAGCGGTATAGATAATGGATGGACGGATTGATCTACAAATTACAAATTAAATACACTTTGTAACTGGAAAAAGATGCTTATCTGCATAATGACTTGGCTTGAATATCATCATGTTTTAAGTAATATTGGAATATTACATGTAACATATTTACAAGCATGTAAATATAGCCAGTGATGTTTTCAGAACTAATAATACTCATTTATGACTAAATTCTTAAGCATTCATATGCAAAGTATTTTATATTTTAAAATATAAATATTGTAATATTATTACAATAAAGGTACATTAAAGAAGCAATGTACAATCACTGATGAAGTGACTACAAATCTATACAAAGTACTAGGAATCATGAAATATTATATTATATTATAGTATATTTATCAAGACAAATCATCCAAGAACTAAGAAAGGCCAATTTGAACAAGCATGTTTTCAATATTGACTTTAAAACACATACTGAGCTGCCATTTCATTTATGTTTTCTGGAACACAAAGCTTAGGGGAGATATAAGAATATCATCTAAGTGTTGAGTGATGCTCTGGATAAACAATAGGCATCTTCTGAGTGAAGTGCTTGTGGTGGGCTATCCTGCTTCAGGAAATCAGCAACTTCATATGCAGACAGTGCATATAAGACTGGAGTTATATACTCTGTTTTTTCATTTGTACTGATAAGCTACTGTGTCCTTTGCACTCTTGAGCTGTTTGTCCATCATCGGCTCTGGGCTTTGAGTTATGGATGTGTTCTTCTCTTTCTGTTGAGAGTAAATATAGGCGTGTGTATATTCTAAAACACCCACCTGCCCAGAAGAAAGGGGGGATGAGTACCAAGTTGCTGTCAACAAGTGTTCACTGAGACAGCGATTACTATGTAAAAGGTTAATGTTTGTATTATTGATGAGTCTGCGAAGAGAGAGTGGAACATGAAGTTTTGTGAAATAAATAAAATTTTAATTAATTCTAAAATTGATACATTAATAAAGCAGTGAATTTTTTTTGACATTTTTGGGAAAATATTGCAAAATAATTAAGATGTTTATGTGGTGAAAACAGGGAATCAGTGTTAAGTGTTCTCTGAATTTGGGGTGAACAGCTATGTGTGCATGTGTGATTTATTCCACCCAGCCATGCCTTGCAATAAATGGAAAAAGACTGGATTAGTCAGATATCATGGCTCAGCTACATTGCCACCAGGATGTGTGTCTGTATTTGTGTATATCATCGGATTGACACAGCCACAGCTGAGATTCCTGCTGCATACTAATGCACCTGGTGTGTCTGTGTGTATGTGTGAATGGGGTATTACTGTTCAAGGGCACTGGGTTTTGTTTGTGGAGGACCCTGTCTGGAGGAATGGTACTGTCCCAGACAGTATGCATCCAATCAGCCTGTTACACAATAGAGGAGGGGAGCGAGAGAGGGAATAGTGAAGGATGGAGAGAGAGGGGAGCATGCTCAGTTTTTCCTTCATCAGCAGCTAGGTCTGATATTTTTTACATGATAAAGCATGGCAACTAATTCAGTGACTAAGAGAATTACATAAATGTATTTCATCAAATGTGAAACAAATGTGAAACAAAGGAATGATCGTTTGAATATCATTGCCAATTACGGTGAGTTCCCAGGGGGCTCTTTTTAATTAACGTGCACTGATGGATCATTTGTTTTCCTCAGACTCCATTATAATATCATTAAAGCAAGGGAATGAGTTCTTCTACGGCTGCCTGTGATGCCCGTGCTGATATTACAGTAAGGGGCGGTGGAGGGAAGAGATGAATGGAGAGATATCAGTTCACTGGCTTATCTTGCGGAAACCATTGGATTAGGCGATGACAGGTGGAAGTACTGTATTTATAAAACACTGATTCATCTTTCATGGTAGCATAATTAATGGAGCTTAGTATGTATTAGAATATAAGAGTGTAGTGAGTCTTATGGTAGTGTTCATAGAAAGAAGGATTTCATAGGATTTTAATTTCAAATTAGACTGTAGAATTCTACATATATGACATTTTCTTACATTATGCAAGAGAAGGACAAAAAAGGACTTTTTTGTATGCATGAGACGCATGCCAGGGATTTGAATGATAGAAGCATACAGTGGTACTTGAAAGTTTGTGAACCCTTTAGAATTTACTTTATTTCTGTATGAATATGACCTAAAACATCATCAGGTTTTCACACAAGTCATAAAAGCAGACAACAAGGACCCATTTAAACAAATGAGATAAAACTATTATGCTTGATCATATATTTATTGATATTACCCAATATTACATATCTGTGAGCGGCAAAAGTATTGTGAAACTTAAGGATTAGCACTTGAAAGGTCAAATTAAGTCAGGTGTTTTGGGATAAAGATCAGGGGCTGGCCTGTTTTAATCAAAGTATTAAAGAATTAAAGCCAGTTGCACAAAACACCTAAAGTTAAGACTTTCCTTACAGTATGAGTTAAAGTTTCCATAAAATAAAACGAGTTGCACAAATCACCCTTAAGCCTTTAGGGTTTCCTTAAAATGTACACTTACGTATTTAAGGTCTTATCTTGATCTTATACTTAAGGAATCCATTAAAGTTCATTAAACTGTTGCACAAAAGACCTTATCAACAAAAGTAAGGAAAACAAATTGAGGTACCTTTAACTCTATCTTAACTGCAAGATGATTGAGTTTATGGTGATAAATGAAGTAAATGAATGCAGCTCAAGAAGTTTAATTAATTTAATTAATTAAAATAGTCATTGTTATATGTTATATTTGCTATGTGTTTTCTTTTACTGTATTAGTCCAGAAGTATAACATTTTCCTCCTTTGAGCAATTTGGTCTTCTTTTCTTCCATTTTTTTCACTACAGGCCAATTTTGTGAGGAGATAACAGGTATAACAGGCAGGTACGAGTACAAGCAAACAGTCTGTGTAAACTGCACTCTTTCAATGCAGTAAATCCCTTAACGAGTTTCCTTAATTTTTAAAACTTTTAAGGGATTTTGTGCAACACCCTTAAGTAAATCCCTCAGCTAAGGATAAATTTCAGCCTTAAGTATCATAATTAAGGGAAAACTTGAGGTGTTTTGAGGTCAACAAACAGGTTACAAAACAATCTAATCCAATAGGTAGAGGAAATTTAAGTCCATTGGTGCTCTCCCCAGGAGTGGCCAACCAACAAAGATCACTCCAAGAGCAAGGTGTGTAATAGTCCACAAGGTCTCAAAGGAACCCAAGGTAGCTTATAAGCAACTAAAGGCATCTCACACATTGAATAATGTTAATATTCATGAGTTCACCATCAGGTGAATGCTGAACAACAATGGTGTGCATGGCAGGGTTGCAAGTAGAAAGCCACTGCTCTCCAAATTTTATGGATGGATGAGAACAAAAATAGGACATTTTGCTGTAGATGAGAATCATTATGTATGGAGAAAGGAAAACACTGCATTCCGGTGTAAGAACCTTATCCCATCTGTGAAACATGGCGGTGGTAGTGTCATGGTTTGGGCCTGTTTTCTGCATCTGCGCCAGAATCGCTTGCCTTCATTGATAGAACAATGAATTCAGAATTATACCAGCGAATTCTAAATGAATTTAGACATCTGTCTGTGAACTGAACCTCAAGAGAAAGTGGGTCATTCAGCAAGTCAACAACCCTGAACACACAAGTCATTCTACCAAAGAATGGTTAAAGAAGAATAAAATTTATGTTTTAGAATGGCCAAAGTCATCACCTTGATCCAATAGAAATGTTCTGTGAGCAGTTCATCTGAGGAAATGCACTAGCATCCCAGAGTTGAAGCTGTTTTGTATGGAGGAATGGGCTAAAATTCCTCCATTCCGGTGCGAAGGACTGATCAACAGTTACCGGAAACGTTTAGTTGTAGTTACTGCTGCACAAGAGGGTCTGAAAGCAAATGTTCACACATTACTCTTGTCACTCACAAATATGTAATATTGGATCATTTTCCTCAATAAATAAATGATCAGGTATAATGTTTTTGTCCCATTTGTTAAATTGGGTTCTCTTTCAGGACTCCTCTTCTCTTGACTTGTGTGAAAATCTGATGATGTTTTAGGTCATATTTATGCAAAAATATAGAAAATTCTAAAGGGTTCACAAACTTTCAAGCACTACTATATTAACCATAGTTAATAGTGCAGAACAAAGCTGAAAACAAGTGAGAACAATAACCCGTTCCTTTATTCATGTATCTATCTATACATATAAGTATATACAACATGTGGTTGAATGAAAGCATAAAGCACGGTATAGTTATATCCTTTATGTGCAGCAATCTTTTTAAAAATCTAAAGGCAGCTGAATCACATTAGCAAGCTCATTCAACATGATATCTAGAGTAAGGGTAGCGAGGAGTGTGAAACAGATGGAAGCTGAAGGGAAAATAGTGGTTATGCATTTATCCTATTTCCTGGTAATCACAGCCCTAGGACTGCTGTAAGAGTTCCTGCTAAACCTACTGGGCTCAAAACAACCTGATAAGACCATTAACTGAGCCTCCACACTATGGCTCCACAGTGTGTCTTTCAGTCCACATGTTATAATGGGACTATATGATATTTTCACACAAAATCCCCTCCCCCCCATTTTTTCCATATATGAAACTGATCTTGATAATCAAAAGAGGGACTAGAGATTAGGAAAGAAAAGCTATTGGATATATGAAAGGTCAAAGACAAACAAAAGGGTAATTAAAGAAAGGCATAGAGGAGGTGTGCAGGGTCATTTTTAAAATGCAGCATATCTAGAGTAATACATCAGCGACCCAGGATAAATGTCAGCAACCATATGAGTTAATTTGGAATTTCTCGACCTGCAGTATAACCATAAACACAATATACACCACGTGTCACTCATTCACACCCACCCACACACACACACACACACACACACACACACACACACACACACACACACACACACATCATTAATGTTTACACCAACCACACTAGTATGCATATACAGTAGCATACAGGAACAAAAAAAAACCTTCCTTGTTTTTTATGTCTCAGACTTTTGAGGAAATCCCCCTCTCTACACCTGTCCCAGGTGTTTTGCACTGTGTCTGTTATTCTAGTGGTGTAGATTTAATGAAACTTCTTCATGTACACTTTTTTGCAGCTTAAAATAAAGTACAGACACAAAGACATAATCAGGACATCAATGCAATATAAGGGCCTTTGGGATTATGAACAGAGGATCATAAAGACATGCCAAATTCATGGAATTTGGAATTCATGGATTTCAGAAACAATACCATGTGTCACTCACACACACACACATACACATGCATACAATGGGGTCAATGCATAAATTTACATTTCTTTTCAACTTGTCGGTTTAAAAACATGACCATGTCTGTCACAGTTGTGACAAAATAATAATAGTGTAGTAGTCAAATCGAACAAAGAGTCTGTTCAGCCCTGTCTTTGAACAGCTCCTGGAATCTGTGTTAATATGTTCCACATCTCATAGTATATAGTGTCCATATTAGATCTCAAGTCAAAAGAAAAGCTACAGTGGAAGCAACATTAAAATCTTTATATTTAAATTTGAATTCTGACTTTAGTCATTAAGGCCTGGTTGTCATGTCAACACATGATGAAAACAGATTCCAGTTACAAGTTCAACATTTGCAATTCATTTTAAAACTATATTGGACAGGATTTGGTTGCTTGATAGTTTGATGGAATAACAAACAAAATCCAACTGTCCAATTGTATAGGGCAGTGGTCACCAACCCTGTTCCTGGAGATCTACCTACCTGATGACTTCAGCGCCAACCATAATTGTGTTCACCTGACCATATAATCATTGCTTTAAGTCTTTAGGCACTGATTAGATGGTCAGGTGGGCACTATTATGGTTGGCTCTAAAGTCTTCAGAGAGGTAGATCTCCAGGAACAGTATTGGTGACCACTGATTTATGGTTCCCTAAAATAGTCATGTATGCTTAAACTCATCACATACTTAAAATACAAGTCAAGTGGTACTTATTGTCATATAGCTTGTATACATTGGAATGATACAGTTAAGTCAATATGTATTTGGACAGTGACACAATTTTCATATTTTTGCCTCTGTACCACCACAATGAATTTCAAATAAAGCCATCAAAATGTCATTGAAATGTAGAATTTCAGCTTTAATTCAAGGGGTTTAACAAAAATATTGCATCAACCACTGAGGATTTACAGCCATTTTTTTTACATAGCCCCTCTATTTTCACAGGCTTAAGAATAATTGGACAATTGACTGATATGGGCATCTGTTATCTGTTATGACCTTTTTCCTTATTATTTCTTGACAAATAAAGGAGGTACAAGGTCTGGAGATGATTCCAAGTGTTAACTTTGCATTTGGCAGCTGTTCATGGGAACTCTCTATATGCAGTCCTAATAGTTGTTGATTCAACTAAAGAAGGCCATCATTAGACAAGATTATTTGGACAGATATTTTTGGATATTTTGGACAAAACCAAGTTTAACGTGTACCAGAACAAAGGGAAGAGAAGAGAATGGATAAAGAAAGTAAGCGCACATTATCCAAAGCATACCACATCATTTGTTAAACATGGTGGACATGGGCATGCATGGCTGCCAATGGAACTGGAACACTGGTGTTTATTGATGATGTGACTGCTGATAAAAGTATAAAAGATGAATACTGAAGTATATAGAGCTATACTTTCTGCTCAGGTTCAGTCAAATTCTGCAAAACTGACAGAACGGCACTTCATAGTACAAATGGATAATGACAAAATATATGCAGCAAGAGCAACACAAAAGCTTCTTAAGGGAAAGAAATGTTATGTTCTTAAATGGCTGAGCTAGCCAATCTAACTGAGCATGCTTTTCATTTATTGAAAACAAAACTGAAGGCAGAAAGCCCAACAAACAAGCAGCAACTGAAGGCAGCTGAAGTAAAGCATCTGAAGGGAGGAAACTCGGCATTTGGTGATGTCCGTTGTTTCAGACTTCAGGTTGTCATTGACTGCAAAGGATTTGCATCCAACTATTACAAATGATGCTTATATTTATAATTATGTTAGTTTGTCCAATTACTCTTGAGCCTGTGAAAATGGAGGGGCAATGAAATAAATGGCTGTAATTCCTCAATGGTTAATGCAATATGTTTGTTAAACATTTTGAATTAAAGCTAAAATTTTACACTTCAATAACATCTTGATGGATTTATTTAAAATGCATTGTGGAGGTGTACAGAAGCAAAGATATGAAAATTGTGTCACAGTACAAATATTTATGGACCTAACTGTGTGTTGTTTCCCCAGGATCATAATGCAAAGTGGTACATAAATTGCAAATACATGACAGTGTGAGATAAGCACAAAAAATGCAATAAATACATTTCATAGTGCATGACAACTAGACAGGACAACAGAACAGTATTGAGTGGAGGAACAGGTGCAGTGATTGTAATCTAAAAACATTAAGTTTCACTTTGGGGCCAACAGCATGAATCCATGGACCCAACCTGCTGGGTGTCAACAGTCCAGGCTGGTGGAGGTGGTGTAATTGTGAGGGGAATGTTTTCTTGGCACACTTTGTGCCTGTTAATACTAATCAATCATTGCTCAAATGCCACAGACTATTTGAATATTATTGCTGACCGTGTGTATCCCTTCATAGTCACAATTTACCCATCTTCTAATGGCTACTTCCAGCATGTTAATGCACCATGTCACAAAGCAAAAGTCATCTCAAATTGGTTTCATGAACATGACAATGAGTTCAGTGTCCTTCAGTGACCTTCCCAGTCACTGGATATGAATCCAATAAAACACTTTAAGGGATGTAGGAGAATGGGAGAGCCACAACATTAAAGTGCACCTGAAAAATCTGCCCTCCCCAGTATTAATTCAATTTTATTTGTATAGCACTTTTTTATTAGTATAGTGTTCCTAATAAAGTGTTTGCTGAGTGTGTGCCCTGGGCAAAAAAAAAATCAAAATCCAACAACAAAACTTGGGTCACTGTCTAATTACGTACACATACACTGTATAGGAGATAATGGCTTCTCAAATGTTCAAGACAAGTGGCTTGCATCCATTAGCAAAGAGCAAAATCATTAAAAAGATCAATTAAGAGCCTTAATTAGAAAAAAAGACTTGATCTACATTATGCTAATTTCTTAAAAACCATTATCTGCAGGGTGTAAAATGTTCTCACTTTACTTCTTTTGTTCTTTTCTGCATGCAGACAGAAACTGGCAGAGACACAGAATAAATGTGTAAAGTCCCATAAAGATAAACAGGCAGGTCTTAAAGCACATTTTTCATATCAAACATTGGCCATGAACATAACAGTTGGTCATAAAACACCTCACTAGTGTGAGCTGCAGCCAAAAACAAGTAAATAAATAAAATTAAAATGCCTCGTACAACCACAACAGCCACAGGGCTTCACCTCATTGGTGTTTCTATTGTGGACCATGTATTAGACTGTCTTATATTTTTATGATGCATGTAAAGCATGTATATGCACACACACAAGTCTAATTTAATAGGAACACCTGTACACCTGCTAATTCATGCAGTTTTCTAATCAGCCAATCATGTGGCAGTAGCCCACTGCATAAAATCATGCAGCTGCAGGTCAATAGCTTCAGTTAATGTTCACATCAAATGTCAAAATGAGAAAAAATATGTGATCTTCAACTGTGACTTTTTTTTTAGAAACTGCTGGTCTCCTGGTATTTTCACACACAACGGTCTTCATAGTGGCATACAGTTTAGTTTATGTAGATTATACTAATAGATTATATTAATAGTTTATACAGATTGGTGTGAAAAACAAAAAAGTACATCCTGTGTGTGGAGGGTCTGCAGGATAAGACACCCTGAAGAGATCAGAAAGAAGAATGACTAGACTGGTCTGAGCTGACATGAAGTCTATAGTAACTCAAATAATCTTTACAAGCATCTCAGAATGGGCAAGGCAGCAAATCTTGAGGTGGATGGGCTACAAGAAATCAACAAGAAACAAGAATCTGAGACAAATTTAAAAATTATGTTCTGTTTCAATAAGCCTGTGCCCATAATAGCCTAAGATTCTTGTTCTTGGCTGATAGAAGCGGAACCTGATGTGATTAAACACCTTAAGGCTCGATGTTTTGTGCATGCTGACGTGCCTTTCCGTTCAACACAGTTGTAAATTATTTGAGTGATTATTTGAGTTACTGTAGACTTCCTGGCAGCTCAAACCAATCTGGCCATCTTCTTCTGATCTGTCATATCAGCAAGGTGTTTCCACCCACAGAACTGTTACTCACTCAGTGTTTTTTGCTTGCTGCACCATTCTGTGTAAACACTAGACACTCTAGTGTGTGAAATTCCCAGGAGATCAGCAGGCTTTTAAACACAAAAATCAGCCTATCTGGTACCAACAACCATTGCAGGGTTAAAGTCACAGAGATCACACTTGTTCTTCATTCTGATGTTTGATGTGAACTTTAAGTGATTTTATGCATTGTGCTGCTGTCACATGATACACAACCCCCCCGAATTTACATCCCCTCCACCCAGACTGCTCTTTACCTGTACTCAGATAAAGTCCATGTCCGTTCTCAGATACAGTCTGTAAAAACTCCCAGAAGACCCCTGAAACGGTTCCTGCTCAAACATCCCTATGCTCCATATTAATCATACTGCATATATGGTGTATGGAGCAAATCAATATTAGGAAAAAAGTTCATTATATTTTTCTTTCATGGAAAAAAGCTATGTGTATTCAGTAGAATTATCTGTTGTTTAGTAATTAAATGAAAGCTATTAAAGGTCAACAGTGCCTAGACTTTGTGGCTTGATAGGCTCATTAGAGTAAATATAGCAGCTCATGTTATAATTGCTCTATTAGTTTTAATGTACAATGACTTAATGGTGTGAAGATTGTTAAATTGCTGTGCCTCATTTACTGGTAGGAACATTACCTATCTAATTACCTTGTTTTCATTTCTATTTTCACCAACATTCCTTACCTGTACATGTTGCAGATAGTTTTCCTATTGCTACTTTTTTATTTTAAAAAATCCAATTAAATGTGTAATAAAATCAAGTATGAGTTTTAATTATCTTGTGGCTAGTTAATTATACCAGTAATTTATAACTGCAGCACTGCAGATGTGGCTAGAGCCACAATGGAACAATTGAATAGTGCATGTTAATTTAACACAGGCTTATTATTCAATCATTGATCTTCAATAAAATCTTGTTCAGGGTTGTGGTGGATACAGAACATATCTTTGGAACCCTGTGTGTGAGATAGGAATACACTCTGAATTCCAGCTCTTCACAGAGCATCATACACACATTCACATACTCATTCACATCTATGAGCAATTTAGAGTAGCCAATACATCTAACCTTTTGGGAGGTGAGAGGGAACCGAAGAACAAGGAGGAAACCCAGAGAGTGATAATGCAAAACTCTACACAGAAAACCCTGGAGCTGTCAGGCAGTCATGCCAACAGGTTTATTCCAGTTTGTGTGGTTCACCAATTATAAATGTAAATACTACTATGTCCAAGTGTGTGCCATTTTGTATGTTCTCAACTGCATTGTATAGGAGAATAGAGGACAAATAAGAGAGTGAATGTGAGACAAAAAAGATAGACCAGATTTTTAGGCTGTGTGCCTACATGCAACATATTACATTCAAAACAATTTTTATACATATTTCATAATGCAATTCTGAACAGTTTGTAAAAGTATGACAAAATTGAGCAGTTAAAGGTTTAACAGAGTATTAATTTGTCTTTACATGAATTACCCATATTAATCATGTGTGGGCAAAAGTATCCAGAATTTCTGTATCCACTCATTTTTCTCCTTATCTTGCAAGTTCATTTTGTGACTAAGAGAACATTAATGAAACGATTAGATATATTCTATGAAATATCTACCTATGTTTTGAGAAATGTATTTATTTCTTCTACTTTTTATCGGAGCATGGAATTTGATTCTCTTTAAGTGGCGGTGGTCCATTTGCATTAAAACATTATTACAAAGCACCATTGCAGTGTAATATATAGCTTCTGAAGGATTTTCTTGTTTTGAAACTAAAGTATTAATAAATTTTACATTTATCATAGTGCTATAAAGCACTAATGTATACCTTCTAAAACATCACTCATGTAAGCGGCTACATGTTAGTTAAATTATTGCGAATGGAATGGATATACAATGGGCAATGTATCTAAGTTTTATGAATGTGCTGTTAGTGAAAGACCAACTAATAACTCTATATAAGATATGAATATATTATATATGCTGTATATTTTGAACAATCTTCCCATAATGATTCTTCTTCTTGTTTTTGTTTTTTGTTTGGCTTTTTGTTTTGTGAAGACAAAGTAGTTCTGTCACTGGTTTTGAGGGGCTTACTCCAAACCTGTTCCCACATGACAATGCCTCTGTGCACAAATCAAGATCCATGAAGACATGGTTTGCTGAGGTTGGTATGGAAGAACTCATGTAACCTTCACGGAGCTCTGATCTCTACCCAACTGACCACCTATGGGGTGAACTGGAACACCAATTGTGCCTGACCTCACTAATGTTCTTATAGCTCAGTGAATCACAAATCCCTACTGCCATTCTACAACATCAAGGGGAAAACCTTCCCAGAAGAATGGAGGTTATATTGGCAGCAAATGGGGGACCAACTCTGTAATGGGATGTTCAACAAGCATATACTGTGCTCAGCATAAATGAGTACACCCCACCAGACTTGTCAGAAAACCTTTAGTTACCTTTCAGAATCAACA
>JAQQZR010000035.1:9417956-9434752 GCA_030068235.1 Notoglanidium macrostoma | reverse complement strand
CCACATAATTCAGTATATGCCGTACGTGTTGCTTCATAGTTTTGATGTATTCAGTAATGTTTTACAACGTAGAAAGCGAATAAAATAAAGAAAAACCTATGAAAAAGACTAGGTGTGTCCAAACTTTTGACTGGTAGTGTATATTACACTAATGAGAATCTCAGACAGATGGACTGATGAATGAACACTCAGACAACCCAAAAGCATTATGCCTCATTACCCTAGTGGCAGAGACATAAAAGGTTCTCATTTCTGATAAGACCAAAAATATACTTTAGCACAAAGTACATCTTCGGGTAGAAACCGAACACTGGTTTACTACCCATCCCCCCATTATTTGGTCTGGTAGCTTCTTGATCTTCATGATGATGTTTGTTTAGTAATTCTGCAATTACAATTCTTATGCTTTTGAAAACTACATTGATATTATCTTCCAGTTTAACATTAAGGGCTGTTTCCTGTAGATGCATGACATTTAATCCCATTTATCCCATTTCAGTTCCAAGTAACAAAATGTAAAAAATTTACTTATGCACATCACTGTATAGGAAGTGTTATAAAACAGGGAAACAAACACAGAATTTGGCACTACTGTGCTTTATTGCTGTACAGGAATTTTATAAAACATAATTAAAACAAAATATGTTTCCCACAGACACGCATGTATTGGAGCAATAGATAGATTCATATATTTTGTAATGCACAAAAAGAACATCATGAAGAAAAATAGGGAACAGTGACTTCAGAAATGCAGCGACATTCACGTTGATGCAGTAATATACAGTAATGGGTTCAGGGAGATTGAGCAAGCACAGGAACTCAAGCTGTCCGTTTCTGTATGGGAACCTAGGAGCGACCGCAAAAGGAGGAGAGTCTAACTGTCCCCTCAGCAATGTCACGCCTTAAAATGACACCTTGCACCAGTGAATCATTAAAAAAGGGATGTTTTTGGTGTTGAGTAAGAGAAGGGAGGTTCACATTACATGGATAGAACACAATGTCCACACAGGAGTCCGGAAAGTTCCACAGCACCAGATGAGACGGAGAATGATATGTCTGTATGATCACAATGCAGCACACTAAACACAAAGTAACAGTGTAGTGTGCTATTCATGCTCTAAGGTATCTTCTTTTTTAAACTATACTGTAGAAAAAAAATGGGGTCCTACTGTACAATAGTTGTCATTACAATATTTTTGTAATGTGAATGACAGGCATTATGATAAAGGATCATTTTGGATAAACAGAACAAAATATGTCATCCACGCTGACCCTGTATAGCAGTAGCAAAGCATAAAGTAACTCTGCTTGCAAACATCATAAAGAATAATTAGCTGTTTATCATGATAGGTCTGTATCCACTATCCCAATAACACTGTATTACAGTGTTCAAAGTGACACACCATCATCAAGCGATGATGTTTGTTCTATCACACCTTTGGGAAACCCTGGTTTTACTTCTAATGCCGAACCCCAGGGCACAGCTCGTAGGCCATCAGTCTTAGTTTGATCGGTATGCTCTGACTGAAAATCAATTTCCAATTTGTTTAAACAAAACTTTATGGCATGAGTAGTATTCTCCAACTACAGTATTTTGTAGAGAACATTGTTGTGTTTAGAAGGGGCCTACAAAATCAGGGGTCAGTATGAATCGATGGGATTTGGCAGCCATGTCTTTCTCATTAAATCACTCGGTGTATATAATGCCTGGATAAAACTCTGATTAGTATGCATGTCACATTAAATAATGATCTTAGATCGTAAATGTTTTCATATACAAAGTCATTCTATAAATACATTTACAAATAATATCCAACATATAGATATTAAGTGGCGGGATTCTTGATTAACCCTAGGTTTTATAGTAAATGTAAATATCAGTAGCGGTTTTACACTGAAAGTGCTTTTGTAGTCTACAACTAGGAAAAAATCTGTGTCCAGGGAATCCACATTTTGTACATTTTGTAACTTCACTCTGGTATGTTATTATTTTTTCCCCCACAGGTAGTACGAGTGTGTGCTTATTTTAACATTCTTACATTCTGTACATTCAGGCCAGTTGCTGAGTGAGGTCAATATAACTGGGTAAATGTGTATTTTTGAACTGTTTTCATGACACAAGAATGGATGAAATAGAGTTTAAGGGCTTATTTCAATCATGTCAGTATGAAACATATGAAATAACACTACTATACGTTATAGTGTATTGACCAGGTCTGTACTAACAGGTGGACTGATGAAGCTCAAGAAAATAGAAACACACTCACACACACACAAAAAAAAATTAAGCAAAGCAAAACCAGCTTAACATTTAGAACACTGATTGCAGCCTTACAAAGATGACGGGTATTTACGGATTATATGACATTGAGTGTCACTGCAGACATGACAATGTCATGCCATTATATTTGAAAGGGTCCACTTCAGAACTGTGGAACACCTCTAATTCTGTTCATTATAACTGCATTTATTTATACTGGACACCTCCAGTCCATGTGGAGCTCTGGACGGAAAACACAGGAAGCCATGTCTCATTACACGTTAGGCATATGTATAAATTACAAATTGAACACTTGTTTTTCATCTTTTTGAGATGGTATTTACTTGTACTCGTTAAAAAATAAATGACAGCTGGAGGCCTCAAACAAGACCAGACAAGACACAGTGAAGTTCAAATAATTGCACAACGACAGCTTTTGTTGTTTTGCGTTATGTTCTGCTGGCAGCCGGCAGTGATGCCTATATACATCACTGAATAATGTCCTATTTTCCTTGCTGAAGTACGGAACAACAACAACAAAAACACATCCCTGTCCAGTTACGTACACACTGCACTGTTTGTGCTGTAATCTGCTCAACCGCCTCCACGGTGGCATGAACTCCTGTCTAAAGGTTTCTCCCAACCTCCCAAAATCGGGTGGAACTATTATTCGAATCTACGTGTACATTTGCTTTTGATGAACTTATGATTAGTTCCTTTTGTCTTTGTCAGCCAGAAAATACATGAAAAGTAGTTTCCTGTTATATATTTCACACTTCAGTATCTTTGTTTTACTCTGTCTGCTGTCTGTGTTGGCACCAAGTGTGCAATTTTCTACTCATTCGGTTAAACGTGGGCTTTGCATCTGAAACTGGTGCTTGTGTCAGATGAAAGTGCACCCTGGGATATCACTGAGAGTTTGCCTGAACCCACAGGAGTCCACAAACCCCATTTTTAATGCCCGTGACCTCTGAAGGTGGGTCTCAGAAGCACCTGAAAGAGTGTGAGACGTAGCTGCGTCGCTGAACCTGAAGTAAAGACACAGTTCATAAAGGAGGTCAGCACAAAGAGACTAGACTCGTTATGTAAACTGTAGAAATGTCTGCAGTCCAGCCCCAATCTGGTGTCCCCAATCTGGGCCACCAATACCAACTAACTGAGGCAACAGAATCACAACGAGCAGCCAGCACCAGTTTGATCTGAAGTAGCAACACTGAAATACGGTATACAAATGCAGACTACAGTGCAGCGAGATGGGTTACAGATATGATCGCAATCGCTGCGGCTTGAATAAAGTCTTCCACACAGAGCAGCATTCAAATCTGATCGCTGTAGACTTTGTAGTAGACAGAAGGGTCACCAAGACACGTGACATGGCAGTACGTCCTTTGGGTTCCATATTATTTGGTGCCTGGCCTGAGAGACAGATATGAGGTTCTCCTATGTCTCATCCAAATCATGAGTGATGACAGAGAGAGACAGAAGGAAAGGAAAATGAGAGGAACAAGAGGGTCCTATGTCTGTTTCCTTCCTAGAGGACGCATGATCATCAGAGGTACCACTTTTTTAAGGTGTTGATTTCTTGGTCGTATTACTCTTGTGCTTGATCAGTAAAGTAGGTGAGCCATGTGTCTGGGGCCAGGCATTCCGCCAGTCTGTCCGACCATCACACACACTCCTCCTCCGTCTCAACAAATCCTGAAAAGTAGACCTCTGATCTCGCCCCACACGGAAACGTCGGCTGACCTAGGAAAGGATAAAAAAATTACTTCGCCTTAAACTGGTACAATAAGATCCTTTATAAAACCACATTCTCGGAGTACTTTAAATATACTCAATTTTGCACATGGTGGCGTTTGATTTCAATGTATACAAAAAGAAGAAAACAGAAAGGACAAAAAGAAGCCAATGTGTGAAAACAGATAGGAAATATATGACCAGAGCACTGTGACAAGCTAGCATCATTATTCATACTAAGTCAAATCCATCTTTCATATCTACCACCTTTTCTCTGTTAGGAACCAGATTGTGTAAAAACTATTTGTTCACCCAAACTGCAAAGATGCCAAATACCTGAACATGAATTACCCATGAAGGCGGAACCTTGCCCTGACAGCCATATGACATCAATGCACATGTATGAGAAATATACCAGGCTCTGCCGCACAGCTGTAAGCGAAGTCCTAAGCCATCACTTAAAGGCAATCAATGTGCAGATAAATCATAACTATAACTGCTGGGTCAAGGATTACCACATGGCGCAAGACTCCAAGGATTGCCTGTTTCATTAAGTTCCCCCATTTTTGGAAAAGTTCCGTTCTGTTTGGAGATCCTTTACTGCCATTCGGTTTAGCAGAGCAGTGTGAGCAGTGAGGACTACTGCAGGAACGCTTCAGAAGAAGTCCAACACGTTGATGAGAAGCTGGGCTGAAAGCAATTTAGATGATGCACTAGAATATCTCGGGTATATTTCCTTATTCCATTTGAACACATGTTTGCTAGGACTAATCCACAAAAATAGTTCGAACAAACATTGTTGATATTACTGCAGAGTAATGCTGCATTCCAGGAGTCCAGGACACCCACAGAGAGCTGGAATAGACCCTCTCTCTCTCTCACTCTCTCTCACACACAGACAAAACCCTGCCTAATCCATACTTTACACCTATAAATATATATAATATATTCTCATCTCTTATATAGCAGCCTCCCCAGAGCAGAGCAGAAACAGGATGTTTGTGCTGTTTACTGCACTGACTAGTTAAATATAACACAATGTAAAGAAAGCCACCGGGACGCTCAAGATCACACGCATCAATCAACAATCAAAGGTGTGCAGAAAATTAACTATTTAAGTATTTAACTTTTAATCCCACTGCATGAATAATCAACAGGGGTCCCGAGATCATCGACACCATACTGATGGAATATTCCACTTTTTGCAATTCTAATGTGATCAATATTCCCTTGTGTGTGAAGCCGCAGAGGCACAAGGTGTGGCACTACTTTTAAAGCCCCTTCCCGTGTCAGACGGGTGACAGGCACACTTAACCTATATGTCAAATACAACATAAACATCACTGGTGAATGAAAACTGCTTATCTGGTCTACAGAATAAATTAGCAGTTTTTAAATGAGAACTGAACTGGGAAAATATATATGTAAATAGCAGAGCCAGGGGTGACAGGTCAGGGTGTTTACAGGAGTTTAAATGTAAAATTCTCCATCCTTGCAGAGGACAATGGAGAATACTCGGACATAGAACCTTGATCCTCCTCTTATGGAGATATTGGGCTGGGACTTGATGAGGTTTATCCCTAACTGTCACCACGTGGAAAGGTCAGGAGGACTTATTGGCCTTATCGCCGTATATATGTCATGGAGACGACCAGACCACATTATCCACAAACCTATTAAACTGATTCAGAAACATACGGCAAAGGGCACGGCAATCAAGGAGCATCATTACTACAACATTAGACAAAGGTTAGTCATATATTCACCTATTCATCTATTAGTTTTCTTAAATCAGGTTTCCTGCGTGTCACTGCCTTCATTAATCTTTAAAGCTTTGTACTCACATGCATGGCAGAACGTAAAAGGCATCTCTATCATTATATCAATGGGTAAACATGTGAAAAAAAAAAAAGACTGTTTTTGCAAAGTAGAAAACCAAGAGTTAAGCCAGTGCAATAGCAGAAATTTGCAAATTTGAAAGCAGAAATTTATGTAGGAGAAAAACGCCGGAACTAGAAACACTTACAGGATGTGTAAAAAAAAGAAAGAAAGAAAATGATTGAATGGTAACAATGTTCATTCATTCTTGCCTTGGTATCTTAGCTTCTTCTTAATATTGCATCAGTATGTTTAAAACATCACTGAAAAAATCATTCTGAAAGGCAAAAGTAGTCACATATACATAATCGAGTCAAAATCCAGTGTTCTTAGGGCTAACCAGGGTAGCGGTGTATGGGGTGTACGTTCATGTTTCTCTTGATATCCTTGTGAGGACCTTTCACATTATTATTATTATTATTGCAGCTAATTAATGCTATGTCTACACTCTACAATCTAATGTGAAGCCTAACCTCAGTAAACAACAGGAAACACTGTATCCGCCTTTTGTTTTAAATAAAAGTTATCCTTTTGGGGACCAACCAAATGTCCCCACCAGGTCAAAAACATCCTCCTAAACCAATTATATGATGAGGACATTTCTCAGTACATATAATGTGTAGTATATGAGTATTTATGCATAATTTCTGTGAGCAATATGAATATTATTCTCATATTATTCTTACTGAACACATTCTGTAAAATATAGGAGAGAGCATTAGCATGATTACTCTGCAAGTAAGAGTTTGTTCCCACGAGCAAGTATCGGGTCGCTTGGAATCTGTCCTCAGATGCACTCCTGATGATATTTAATGACCACAGAAGCAAGCAGAGAAATAAGACCATTCGGGCCCGGCACATTTCTACAGACTCACACGCTCATAGGGAAAAATCAAATGAGATTTACTTTCCGTGTAGCCATAGATAAAGGCGGCTTAGTAAGGTCTCTGTGCTTTCGGCTTATTTCCCTCTCCTTATGTTCCTGGCAAGCCTTGAGTCTGAAGAGCATTACAAGTCCACCTGAGAGCTCTTATTCTGTTTCGCTGTTCAGTGGGACAAACCTGGAAAGAGCCTTGCTTTCACACGACAATCCGGGCTATAGCAGTGCTTGGTGACCCAGTTCACCTTAGTAAGTCCAGGACAGGATCATTCTGAACATTATGTTCCTGAACAGCCGAGGACAAAGTGTTCACTGAAGGCGGAGAGGATATACGGGATACCGGTGGGGGAACAGAATAAGGCAATTTTTGTTGTGGCTACCTCTCACCAGCTGCATAAATCTCTCCTATCCTTTCAGGTGGGCATGTGATTCTACACTAAACTGTCTGATGCAGTGCATGTGAGCTGCCAGATGATCTCTGTGACCTGGCAGCATCACTGTAAAAGTGACAGGAACAGTGACACTAGCATTTGGTTGGATTTCTAACCATGGATGACTATGGTAATGTCAGTACTTGATACAATTTTACTCTTAACACTCACGCCTCAGCATGTACTACATAAACGCCCAAAAACTGCATACTATGTACATACGAATTAAGTTTTCATCCTGTGCACTCTTGCTCTTGGGCTTTTGTACACATTTCCCCACAGAGACACTATAATGCACTTGGCAGAGAGGGACGTTTATTTGTGCTTGTTTTAAATGTTGGAGGCTCAGTCATGGCTCAGATAAAGTTTCTAACGACATGAAGCATGATTCAGCAGGCAACAAAAAGCATCTGAGCATGTGGACAAATTCTATAAAGAGACTCTGTCTCAGGCACAAATAAATAAATAAAACCCAGGGGTGAAAGAAGGGATTGATTGAATGAAGGTTGGAGTGAGTCAGCAACGAAAGAGAAAACAGCAGCAGGAATGGAGGTAGTGGAGTAAAAAACTGCAGCTCAGTTGCTTTTTTATTCCACTGACAGGAGCGCAGTCATTGCATAAGTCTGTTGTTTTAAAAAGACAAGTATTTGCTTCAAATCCTGCCAAGTGATCTACAGGTATTAAGCAAAAGGTTAATTTATAATTTGACTAAAGAAATAATGATGCTTGTCCAGGAGATGGCAAGTTTAATGCTAGAGATTTCGCAGACATTTATAACAATCAATCAAATCAGGCATCTGTCGCAATCTCGGCGTTTGGTCTTAAACTACATCCAAAGGAAACAAAACGTTTCGGATTTTATCCTTCTAAAGTGGCGAATGTGTGCTTTGTTCCACCGATATGCCACTGTACAATATACCCAAGTTAATTCCAATACAAATGATCTTTACATTGCCATCAACAACTAAGTTGGAAGAGCTGCAGTTTCCTATAAAAAAAAATGAAAGATGGGAGAAGGGCAAAGTGGAGCCAAAGGAAGTGCTAGCTGTTAGAGCAGACTCACCCCGTCCCTACACAGACACTATGGCCATGCCCAGGCTAGAGCGCGGCCCCTGCACCAAAGGGAGAGAAGTTGAGGTGCCCTCTCTGGAAGAGAGGAGAAAGAGAGATAAAGACACAACAGCTTCCAGCAATTCAAGGAGTTTAGGAACACTAATAGACATCGACACACAATAACACTTATGAAACATATGCAGTCACCTGGGTCATTATTATAGCTTGTGCAAATGCTGCAGTTAAACCTGGCTTTGTGCTGTACCTAATATATAGATTGGTGACTGAAAAAGGGAACATCCATTTAATGAGAAAAACATCACTCAAAAAAAAGACAGACAAAACCAAACATGCTGGACATATTTGAAATCAACCAAAAGTTCTCTGCTGTGAAGGTCATCAAGTGCATGACTTTGCAACCTGTCATCAGACAGCACAGGACTCCTCAATTAGTCAAAGAGATGAGTGGAAACACTTTGTTCCTCAAACTGTTGCCTGTGCTCCCCGAAGAACTTGTCTTCTAACTTACTGGGGCACAGTGCATTCCCCGATCAATAACATGCACCTGCCTGGAAGGGCTAATAATAATAATAATTATTATTATTATTATTATTATTATTATTATTACTATTATTATTCCTTTTTTGCAGATCACTGGTGAGCGGATGTGGTACACAAATAGAGACATGTGGCACAGGCTGGCTACTGAAATATGATGCATACATGTGCCAGTGCAAGGGAGAAGACGTCTGCATTAAAAGGCCATTTCCTGCTTCCGAGTGCCATAAGGACATTAAGGGCTCGAGTGTCCTTCTGGAGTCAACCTCTGTTGAGGTTAGAGTTGAGTAATGGAGAGGGCATATCTCTGTAGCCATCTGGCTTTTATCCATTCAGGCACTATGAGAAATGAACAGCCTGCTGTAGGTACAGTAAAGGTTCAGAACAGGCTTGTGTGCTGCATTTAATAATTTAATATGAATAGGTATTAGTATTATTATTATTATTATTATTTAGTTTTCTAAATAGTCTGTTTGTGTGTATCTGGCACAGACTGCTGAGCTAAAAAGCAGGTGTACAGTTGACAGCTCTGAGCATTAGCAGTAAAGGAATAAGCCTATGCAGCCCCGCTTATGTGGCTTAGTAAAAAGAGCGTCCAATTTCAGAGCTCTAGAGTTTAGATCTCTTACCTCTGTAGTGGAGATTCTGTACCTGTGAATATTTCATTTGCCACTTGAATAATTAAAACTTTATTTAAAGTGCAGTTGACGAGTGATTGTGTAGGGCCTGTTTATTGTTTAAGATGGCTTTTATGGCCATAGCTCTAGCTTTACTGCTCTGATCACTTCCTGATTTCCAAGCAGTCATGTGACCAATGGCCATATCATATGACAGAGCCAGGGGATTGAGGGGTTGAATGGGAGCTGGTAACTGTAGAACCTGTGGCACCAAGGGTTAGATATCACTAGTGAAGTGCTCAATACACAGCCTTATCAGCTGTGGCATGCTTTAATGTGGAAGGTAGAAGACTTAGACTTTAGCTTGAATAAATACAAAGCAAAACACTGTAAACTCACCAAATTTAAAAAGGTGAACTGGACTGAGACAGTTTCTTGTTCTTTGCTAGATAAACACCCTTTTCTTATTCTCTGTTAAAGCACATATGATGATCCTACTGAGCCTGAGAGGCACAGCAAGAAAGAATATCACCTCTCCACTCAGAGAAGCGACAGCAATTATGGTTAATGACAACCGCTCAGCTGACATGTTACATTCAATGACAAGTGGCTCATGTGGGTTTACTACACCTAAGTGCCAGGGAGACCAAGCTGACCTATATAGTATACATATTCATAAATCATTATGGCTTGGAAGATCTTGCATAATGTGATGGCCACAGTAGGGGGGACGACAATATACGCTGAAACAAAATTTTAGAAATAAAACCCTCTTTCTCCCTCAAACATACTATACATACAGGATACAGGCAGTCGCACTTGTTTATTAGTTGTTTACTGAGGGAAATGTTTAAATACTATGTATGAGACAAAACCAAGGCTATCCACATGTACAGTCAATAGATTATGCCATTACGGTCTGTAAACATGCACGCAGTTAAATAGTTTCGACACTGAAAAATCTCTTTTCAAGGAACAAAGGCTTAAACAAAGTGCATAGGACTGCCAGCAATCATAAATATCTGCATGCAAAAATATCAGCGGTACTCCAGCTTCAAGGGTTAGCAGACTGATTGTCCACAATCATGGCTCTTATCACATTTCCATATTTGTCCAAGGCCTGAGTATTTCAATAACATTACCCCTTGTTTCTTTCATGCTCAAGTGACAGTGCAATGGAGGATGTGCGGCATACAGCGTGTTATAAATGTCATGGCTGAATATCTAAATCTCTTAGCCAGTAAACAGGGAACATTTGCTTTGGATGATTTAGGTGTTGATCTGTTGAGCTGGCCATCAACCACATGTGATTTATGACACCTGTCACCTCATACGTTTCATGTAATCCCAGGCCCCAGATGTTAAAGTATAGCCTCCGTATTGTACTCGTACATCACTCTGATACAACATGGCCATTGCAGATGTGTCTACTATATTAACTTAGGACAAAACTTATACTTATACTAGTAGAAAAGAAATGTAGCGTGTTTCATGCCAAATGTTAAAATCTTAATATGTGAACATTGGAAAAATCTAAATTATCATGTTGATGACATTTTGACATTTCTGAAGATGATTTCCTAATAAAGTGTACATTATTACACCCTTTACCACAATTGACTAACATTATTAAATTTCCTCAAAGCAGCTATCGGATCCTATCAGTTATAATATTCATCCCATTCTTCCTGACAAAGCTGGTATAACTCTCCTGGACTGCTCAGTCATTTCCCCCCTGACATCAAAAGTGTGGACATGCCAACTCATTCATAGCTTTTTCTTCAAAGTATATACTTCAAAGACAACACGGGCTACTTTGAAGAAGTATAACTTTGATGACAGCTTTGCGCACCATCGGCATTATCTTAACCAGCTTCATGAGCTAGTCACCTGGGACGCTTTTCAATTAACAGCTGTCTTGTCAAAAGTTCATTAGTTGAACTTCTTGCCTTTTTAATGCGGTTAAGAGCATCAGTTGTGTTGTGTCGAGGTAGGGTTGGTATACAGTAAATAGCACTGGTCAGCAACTGTAGTTATCCATATTATTCAATTCAATTCTATTTCATTTCTAAAGTGCTTTTAACAACAGACATTGTCACAAAGCAGCTTCACAGAAGTATATAAATTCTGAATATAAACTTATGAATCTATAAATTTATCTATATATTATGCCAAGAACTGCTCAACTAAGTAAAGAAAAACGGCATGAAGTGTCTTTTACGTAATAAAATATTTATATATATATATATATATATATATATATATATAAAAAACATTGAATTTTTTTTCTTTTTTCTTCCAAATGCTGCCTTCATGAGATAGGGTCCAGAGAGTTATGGAAAACTGATCTTTTTGCATTTTTGGATTTTGTATAATTGTCTTGTTGCTTCTACTTTTTGAATATCCCTTTTTATAAAGCAGAGCCCTTTTTAAATCCAGAATCCAGCACACCTTTACCTTTCTGACTATCTGCTACTAATTTGATAATACTAAATGATCTATAACGTTATTATTTCTGATTATCTTATATGAAAAGTAAATGCCAGAGGAAGAGAGAAATGCCAATCAGGTGGAAACCTCTGCGTGTAGCTTCATTAAGGTTTAACACAACGCGGGCATTAGCCTTCTCTGCACACACACAATGAAACCGTGAGAAGCAGAGCAGGGATACAGTGATAGCTTTGCCCCGAGGATCTGTGCCACTGGCTCTTCTCTGTAGTACATGCAGTGATATCCCAGTAAACATAATCTCTAGATAACTCTCCCCTCGACTCATTTGGCAAAGTGCTGGGCCTGGACTGACATGGAACTTTCAGCTCTCACTTTCATTAACCTTGATTACTTGTGCCACTAGGAGACCCCTGCCATCCCACAGAGGTCACCTGAGTTTACCTGAGTGTGGTGGCTGTCCATATGTCTGTGTAGTGTAGAGGCACTGGACGCAATTGACTTGTGGTGTCCATCATCCTCTAATGTTCCTGTTGAGACAGAAGGAAACATGCTGGTATGTCAGCCATACTAATTACTGCTGCTGCTTGGGATGCTAATCTAAACATTGATACACCTGATAAAATTAATTCGCCTTTGCAGCGAAGGGGAACTTCCAGAAGAGCTCATATCACCATTACTAAATTGACAAAAGAACAAATATGTAAGATAGGGCATGGGTTTGACAGGCTGCAAGATGGAGAGACATACTGGATGGACTGATGGCTCATAGGGTCACTTTATCAACTCCACAGCCTTTCAGACTAATCATGGACTCACTCTCTGATAGCTTCTGGATCTGCGCACTTCATTTTCCCCATGGCTGGGGATCTCCTGCCTCTATGCGTCATGGTCAACTGGGTCAAGGTTACGCTGGCTGATCATGTGGCTCCTTAAACATACCCCCTGGAGCAAGGCCACTGCTGGGACTCATAATCATTATGTTTATTTCCCTAAAGGATATGAATCATGTATTTTGCTGTCACCGTTGTGATTTGTCTTTGGACCACACAAGCCTTTTGAGTCCAGACTCTTTTTAAACACAGAGGACACTGAAAAGACTGCATCAAGCCTTTCCCCATAGTGAGACTCTCCATGACCAGCGATTATAGCAAATTAAATGCACATCTCTGTTCAGACACAGCTGATATTTGGAGATTACCATTGGAGATCTGGTTGCCGTTCTCCATGGGCGCTGGAATGGGGGAGTTTGGCGAAGATGTGCGGTGATTGGCGTTTTTGTCCTGTAGCTGCGGTGATGAAGTGGTAGGACCTTGCTCCTCTCTTCGTGGAAGGTTCATGTTGGAGTTGGAAAAACCTGAGGAAAGAGAAATCAATCAAGTACATCAAGAGATACATGACTTTCTGCGAATTATACATCCTCTGACACACATTCAAAGTGCAACTCCGGATTAACACATCAAATCTGATTTCCATGTTAAAGTTACATTTACTTCTTTATACTGTATATGTCAACAGGTCAAAATAGTGACATTTGGCCTCCATGTGATGACATGGTGGAAGGAAGGCAAACATATGCCATGTCCAGCCCTACAGGACACAAGCCATAGCAGCTGCAACATTCAGCCACAGGGGGAGTGATGGGAGCCCGGTGCTGACGCCAAGATGGAAAGCAGCGGAAGCAGCAGGAGAACTGTTAATCCATACGGCATGCAAGCCTGCTTAGATCTCACCGCTGCTGAGATGAATTTAGAACAGAGGGTCAGCTGCCCCTCCAACACACTGCCATCATTTCCATTACAGCATGCTCACAGGCAGCTCCGATGACCTCGAGTTCTGCAACCTAAACATTGTCTAGAGTTAACATGAAGGTAGGTCAACATTTATTGCAATTATTTGGAAGTCTGATTAACAGATTTCTATTATGATGTATTGGACAATCTTATAAAATGCTAGCAAAATGTAATTACTAATGATATCAATTCTTAGACCTCATTTAGATTATATCTGGTATTAAAGCTTACAAAAAAGCTATTTTTGTTACTTGCAAATTCTTCTACGCTTCTTCGACTGCAAAATCAATTTCTTTATCTTTGTCTCTTCAAACAGGAACATGGCATGAAACATGACACCTTACAGGACACCCCTTTCACTCAAGATGATGAGCAGGACATCTCATTAATAAAGCAGGAGTTGAAACGGAGTCAACACAGAGTCTCCTCCCAGCTCGGCACTCAGCTTCTACCTCTAGTCTTCAATGATGTCAGAAGGAACATGCTGACACACAGTACCATCATTCACAGATCCACTATAGCTTGTATGATACAACCGTTTGATGCCATGTCATGTATTATACAAGATCATACTAGCGCGTTTGTCCAAAGACACGCCTAGTTGAGATGCCTTGTGATCTGGCTTGTCTATCTTGTTAAAGAAAGGTGGATTGTCATTAGTGAAAACACTACCCAAGTATCAAATACAGGGTGAGACTTTATATATATATATATATATATATATATATATATAAAAAAAACACAGTATGGGAACAATTAATGACACATGCTTTTAAACAGATTGGGGATGATGAAAATGCATATGTCAGGGCGATTAACACACACACACACACACACACACACAATCACTGGCACACAGTAGTTTAAGTACTCATTTCCTAATCACATACATTTACCTTAATGACCATACATGTGCACACTTTCTCCAGGGACTCACATAGGCTTTGCTATGGAACTACAGTACCTATGCACACACCAGAGGACTTTGATATTTAATATTTTATGACTATATCATCTTCTGCTCATGTAATATTGATGAGCCTGGTGTTAATACCCCCTATGCCCCCCTTCAGCCTCCACCATAAAGGGAGGAGGTGGCTTCTGAGCCTGGATTTTCACACTCATGCTCTTTTATTAAAGATGAAACCTCATACAGGAATAGTGAAACAAGGAAAGATAAAGACGAGTAGGCTCAGAGGTGTTTCAGTATATGCATTCTTGGCTCCTTCTGCCTGCTTTAAGGAACGCCGTATATTTACAAACAAATTAATGGACAGTACAATGCACTAGTATAATATTTGAATACACTGTATTTGAAGTTAGCTATAGTATATAACCGAGGGCGCATCATTGTTGCATTATTCTTTGAGTACTGTAGACCTTTCGCAACTGATGTCAGCAGGTATCATTTGGTGTCACCTGCGATCATTCATACAAGAGCAGTTACCCTTATGATAACATTAGTGTCACCCGATGGAAACCAAAAGCATACCTTCTATCCACAGTAAAGCTGACAGAACATATTTTTACTTTTCATTTACTGTCTCAAGGAGGTTCTACAGGGAAGCAATGCTACCTCACAGCTCCAGAGTCCCCAGTTTGTCCCCAGGGAGCCTGGTATCCCTGAGTCTGCATGGGCTTTTTCTGGATTCCCTGGTTTCCTTCCATCATCCATAAACATGACAGGAGGTGGACTGGCTATGCTAAATTGCCCCTAGGTGTGAACAAGTGTCTGAAGGCCATCCCTGACAGACTTGCCTGACCCATGGCAAGTTTTAAAATATTTGCATATTTGCATAACCCTAACCCTACACATACATATTAGTAATAATTTGTGGCTGAATGACCGATGAGTAAATTATGTTTCTTAAATTAAAGAGAACAATGATTCTGATCTGATCTGGCATTCAACTGGACGCACAGTTCACTATGCAAGTCCAAGAATGGTATTATGTAGTAAGCCTGTGGTGAATATGATGCTATTTGGGAACCATTACAATAATAATAATAATGATAATTCTATATAATATTACCAATATCCAAGAGATGATTGGATTAATTATTAATATCAATATTAGTACTGATAACCTATAAGCAATTATCAGTTAAAGATGGCAGACTAGAACCATAAATGTACGAGCTATGAATAAACAAATCCAAAACAATAAATATGATAAAATGACTATATTGCTTGTTTGCTATTTTACTAGCTTATGCTACTTTAGTACCTAGTTTTGCTTTACTGCTAATGTTCCTTCTGTCTGTGGCAAAATAAAATGATGGGCTCATTAATTTCAAAATGCATTCGATACTAAATCTTTAAGTAATTTGACACGCCCAGTGCACAGAGCAGAAATGATGGCCTATCAAATCAATGTTTCATGATAAGTGTGCAGGAGTGTGTGGGGGGCGTGTGTCTTTAAACACCTGAAAAATGAAATGCACAGACGAATAAGATTGATTCTTGGTGCTCTATCATGTTAGTGTGATCAAGGATGAGCCATTAGTTACACAGCACTCAGAGAAAGGCTCAGTTTAACATGCAGTCTCCGTCCTGCATGCAGCGTTCCACTTCATCACTCTAGCTCATTAGCGCACCTGTGTTTAATTAGAAATAGACTTTTATTCCCATTGTGAAAGCTCGCCATTGAGGTCTGTGCAAAACCGGCTTCTCTACCTGTTACTTTGCTTTGACTAGCTCAGTTTCTGCCGTCCATCTTCTCTGCCCTTTAAATCACATATATTTATGGTCAACTCACTGCCTGGGTCACATTTGTCTTTTAGATTGTGGACGTTAATAAAACGGTCAGCGTTTATATCCAGCTGCTTCACTTTTTTGACACTCACCGATTTATCATTTAGCACCATCATTTAACTCCAGTAGAGTTCTTATGTCTATTGTCCCAGTTATACATCTTCTACATCTAATTCAAAATCTAACTTCAGCATCCAAAGACATAATGTTAACTTTATTTATTTTATATAATCTTTGCTTTTGGCTTTTCTATGCCATTAGAGGTAGTTTGCCTATGTTTCTTTTTTGGTTCAGGACATTTTGGTCTTGACAATTCACACACACACACACACACACACACACACACACACACACACACACACACACACACACACACACACACACAC
>JAQQZR010000035.1:9387858-9412596 GCA_030068235.1 Notoglanidium macrostoma | reverse complement strand
CCCGAAGATGCTGGGATTGGCTCCAGCTTCCCCGCGACCCAGACAGATAAAGCGGTATAGATAATGGATGGATGGATACTTATACAATCACAACTTTTACATTTTATTTGTGAATAATTTTGCAAATTACATAAATTTTCATCTCCCCTGAATATTACTGGATATTTTCTGTAGATTTATGATGTATAATCCTATTTATATTTATTTCACTTCCACCTATGTGGACAACAGAGTGAACGCTATAGAACACCGCCAATGCTTTTGATGACATCATAGACTATCAATAAATTCCTTTGGAAGGACACAGAAAATTTGCAAACCTTTCAATAAACTCGGGTGATTTTTCTGTGACAATTAGAGTCTGGGTTCAATAATTTCACTTAAAAAGGCATAAAAACAAATCAGAGATTGGGTAACATACTGTATATGCCACATAATTCATAACAGTTACTGATTGATATGTTTCTATGTAGTGTAAATAGCTATAATACTAAGCTGTAGCTTTAAGGGGTTAATACTGCTATATGACCGAAAAGGTATTTGAAGTGTCAACAGGGAAATATTTCTTAATACCTTCAAAAGTTGGGCTGGTATAATTTACCAGCTAAAGTACGCTAACAATAATGCAACTTTAGGTAGAAAAGAATTCACAGCTGTACAGTATATTAGAAATATTGGGAATATAAAGAAAAATGTTCTCTTTGATTGACATGCATCCAAGTAGTACTTTGTTAAGCAGCAGTTTACCTCCTGGGTGAGTTGTCCTCTGTTCCCACAGGTTCAGGTCTCTCCCCCAGTGGTGGAGTGATGACGTGACCCCTCAGGCGATCATTCTCTCGTGCGATATCAGCTGCGTTCTGGATGACCAGGCTGTCGTAAGCACGCAAGCCCAAGTCTTCTGCGCCCTGCAGGAACCGTTGAACATTGCACTGCTCTCTTTGCTGATAGCTCAGCTTGCCCCGCACATGGTGCCTCACCAGCCAGCCACGTGCCACTGTCATGTACGTGTACACAGTCATACATTCTAGTGATCAAAATACAAAAACAGACAATGAAGAAAAAAGTGCTACAGGATGGCGTAATTACCTTTCTGGCAGGTAACTATCTTCTTGTGCAGTTGATGGCAGCGGTCATTCAGGTGGTCAGCCTGCCAGTACCTCAGGAACACTTTGCTGCTTCCCAACTGACACAGATAGACACATTTTAAAATTAGAATAACTATAAGGGCTCTCGTAGAGTGCAGACCTCTGACAAGGACAACAGTTGACTGTTGTGCAAATCTTCCAACCGCGATCGTTTTATTTGTCTGGATATAGTTCCAGTAGAGTCATCTTGGATTTTAAGATATATGGCATTGTTGAGTGCAGGCTTCCGCCGAGGCCGAATGCAGTGTCTCACAACATTAGCAACGTTACACCCTGTCACGAAGTTTCATGGAAATCACGTTGGTAGGTTTTGCACAATCCTGCTTAAAGCCAGACAAACAAACAAACAGACAAACAAATCACACCGAACCCATAACCTCCTTGGAGGAGGTAGTTAGCCATGGGTGTGCTGACTCAGGTGCGCTGAAAGCGCACTTACTCACCTGCCATCCCTGAAGCTTGCAGTGCAGGAGAACATGGCGGCATTTCTCCTCAGCGGACATCTTCCTCCCGTGTGTCAGTGTGGTGTCCACCAGCTCTCTATATCTACAGCACGAGAAAAAAAAATACAAGAAGATTTTTAAGACCGCTGTTATTTGCTGACTTTTTATCTTATGTAAAATCTACAATTGTAAACACAATTTCCTTCATTACCCTCTTTACGTCCCATCTCATAAGTCAGCACATTATTTATTAACTACTATGAGTTGTTCAGTAACTATAGTGAAACAAACCGGAAAAGAACTGTATATGGTTATGATATAAATCTGCACCCAGCAGGGATTCTGAGAGTTTAAGAGTCAAAACTTAGCAGATGTTAGCTGTTTTGAAGCTCAATCGTAAAAAAAATAAATAAATAAATAACACAGCTTGTCCCATCACTGTCTGCCTAAAGCCACACCACAAAAGCGTATTCCAAGGCATGAAAACCTAAATTCACCTCCTGGTCCTCATTTGCAGGATTATTCATTCATTTCATGGAGTCCATTTTTGACACGTTTTCCTTCTTACAAGAAAGTAGCCCTGCTGATGGGGTATGTTTTTATCGGTCACATCTGCCACTTATCTGATATGCTGCTTCAGCTGTGCTGAAGATGGTAATAGCAGCACTGGACACAGATGCCATCATGTGACTGAATGTAGGGCCAATGGAACAACGCCTGCTTAAGAGAGAGCCTTTAACAGTAATAAAATCTCAACATGACCCAGCTCTCAATATGAGGTGATGGCCCACTCAAAAAGAAAAAAAGAAAAGTGCAACATTTCCATTACAATTGGCTGGCCTTTCTCTCGCCGTCTGCCTCTACACCAGCTCTCTCACCCTGTCTGGCCTGCCGCAGGCTTATTGTAATGCTAACACTCTCACATTCTCCCTCGCAAACACATGCACACGTTCGCATTAAAAACGAAAACAAGCTGTGAACTTGGAATGATGTCACCCGGCAAGCCACTCACAAACAACAGGTCATGCTCGTCTCTACAGCGAAAGAACAAATGGCAGCTCTATAGATTAGGGAAAAGAAAAAAGAAAAATACATGACTCCATCGGTCTCTAGCAATTCAATGTGACAAAACAGAACTGGCACTGAGCTCCACACTTATACTACTAGACACTTAATTCGTTAAAGTTGACACAACATAAAATGGTAATGCATTTTCTACAGAGGTACTACTGTTACAGCTTCATAGTAACATTAATGTACTACGGTGGCAATAATACTAAAGTGGATCTGATGCAACATTACAACTGACCATTAAAGCATTTTGACCTTTCGGCATGAAGAAACCCCTACGCCTATCAGATAACAATCTGCTTCATTTCGTACAGTCACAACATCAGCCGTTATCGCGAGACAATCTGAACTATGCTATCTTCAGTCTCAAAACAATCACAGTCACAAGACCGCCTGAGTTATTTAATCCAGGGTCAACATGGGCTCAGACTAAAGACGGGCCGGCCTGCAAAAGTGTCTGACGTGGTGTGTCTGTCCCTCCTCCTCATTATTCTTTGCCCCTCAATGCTTGTCTCCGTAAATTTTCCAGTCTGTCACTTTCTCTCTCTCTCTCTCGCTCGCTCTCATTCTCTTACTCTCTCAGCTGAAAGATTCATGATGTTTACGACAAAGTAGTGGAAACTTCCAGCGTCATGTGACCGGCATTGTCCCGATTCATTATCTTACAGGAATGTTATCGTAATCCTTTTATCCATCGCACACAAAAACTGAGATAGATTGACAGATACAGCTACCAGGCACCCTGTGATCAAAACGCCTGAAAACAGCAGAGATGACGGGAAATAGAAAAAAAGGCAGAAAGAACGTTTAAAAAAAAAAAGAAAAAGAAAAGAACAGAAATGATTGAAATCATAATGGAAGTGGACAAAACAGTGCAACAGGGAAAAGCTGAAAAAAACAAAAATAGGGAGCGGAAAAAGAAGAAAACGCAGTATTCAAAGGGTGGAAGGAAGAGGAGAAGGAAATAAAATTGGAGCGACTAAAATAAAGAGAGGAATATTATAGACCTCATAAGAAAAGTCTGCAGGCTTTACAGTGAGATGTCAATGTGACACGGCGATGGGGCATTGTGTTCCTGGAAGATGATGACAGCAGAGTCACACTGTACCCGAGCTGACAGAAAGGATGAAGTGATCTGCTTTTACCCTCACAAGGGAGAAAACGAGGCTTTTACTGCAATTACACCTCTACCAGCGCTTTCGAAACCTCCCCTTTCCTAAAACTCAGGCTACTCCATCACTTTCTTACTTATGCTTTTGTCCCTCAGATCACGCTGACCTCTCACGGCTGGAGGCTCTACAAGCACATCCATTTCCAGGCCAATCGCCGAGACCCCGTAAACGAGCCGCTCCAGTTGAGCCCTTCACACCATTACTCTTAGTATCCTCCACACCCAAACCACACACACCCACACACCCTGCCTCAGCTAAACTTCTAAATCTATCAAACCGGGAAGAAAGTGAACTCGAAATGCAGCTGCCTTTCGGTGCCACATGACCTCGCCTGCCCTGGATCACTGAAATCTAAGCTAAACATTTAACAGTGTGTCCTCTCTGCTGAGTGCATGGAAACCCGTGTGCAGGTCAGCAGCTGAGAGGCTTAATGTACAGTTGCTCACTCTGTAGCCACTCACTTCCTCGCATCCTGTGCATTAGCCTTATGTACCCTCACCAAGCAAGGAGCGGGCGCCAGCTAGGAGACAACATGCTGGGTGAGGTCTATAAGATACAAAGAAATCTGTGAGCTGCTGAGTAAAACCAGATGGCGAAAAAATAGCTAGACTTTCAAAATCTGGCCCGAACTGATTATATTATTATTTGATATTTTAGCATTAGTACTACTATACTATGCTCCAGCACTATTCACATTCTTTTGAATGCTACCATGTATTAAAGGCACCATGCACGTTTCGTAAATGTTTTATTAAATCAATTTAAACTTCCTGGTTAGGCATGGTGCAGCGGTGGGTAGTGCTGTCCCCTCCCACAGTCCAAAGACAAGCAGATTAGGTCAACTAGCTACTCTAAAGTACCTATAGGTATGAACGAACGGTTGCTCGTTTCTGTGATAGCCCTGTGATAGACCGGTGACCTGTCCAGGGTGTACTCCGCCTCTCGCCCAAAGCAAGCTGGGGTTGACGCGAGCTTCCCCGTGACCCTTGACGGATAAGAACTACAGATAATGGATGGATGGATAAAATTTGAACTTATTTTGAATAATTTACCTACAATAGATCAGTCTTGTGTTTACTCTTTTTCTTCTTCTTCTTCTTATTAGTAGTAGTAGTAGTAGTAGTTCTGCTTTATTTCTGTCTCAAGACTTAAATTTTTAATAAGCTGTACATTTAATGATCTTTACATGTAGCGCATTCATTTCCTCCCAAAATATACTCAAACAAAATACAAAAAAATGTTAAAAGTGGTTAGTGCTTGAATTTATGAAAATCACATAAATGATCTTAGTATGATGAAGCTCCTATAGTATTATTATTATCTCCCATTCAAACAGAACCTTATAATACCGAGGTCCCCGATATTTAACTCTAACGGCATGTGATCGTTAGCGATCCATCACATTTTATTAAATTCTAATTTCTTTTGCTGGTGTCATTCATTTGAAGGCCACATTTACTGCACCCAGTGCTTTGGTTATTCCCATCACACTGAAACGTTTTGTAATTTTAGTATCATGACTATTTGAAATTATACCAGATTCAAGGCAGTCGTAAGCTGCTTGACAATATCAGTGCAAGGCAGGTTTTACTCATGTACCTGGTGAGGAAGCCGGTGAAGGGCATGCGCACTGGGTAGCCGTAGCGGATCATGCGCACCATCTCCAGTACTCCTACATACTGCAGCTGAGTGGACACCAGGGAGCTGTCGAAGGTGTCGGCCTGGCCTGAGCTGTTGGGCCTCACGCAATGCACAAAGTGAGGAGTGCAGAGCTGGAGCTTACCGCTGATCTCTGATAGAGAGTTCTGTACACAGGGCAAGAGAGAAACCGAGAAAGACAGAATGACAGCTTGTGAGTTTGTGTCAGAAATGTGATATTTGCTGCATCCGGTCTGTCTTACTGACTTTGTTTACTTCCATTCAGCTGCGGTATTAATCACAGTGTATCCTGCATAACCATCTGACGGCGCTTGTTGCAGAAAGATGATGTCACGGGCTTCGGAGTTGAGTCATCAAGGCTGCTCGTCATACGTTTGACATTTCAATGCACGCCATGCAACAAAGGAGTGATACAGCAACGATGTAGCAGGCTTTGCACACAAACACACTGCCATTCATCCAGGCAAGCAAACAACCATAACCACATCGCCAGTGACAACAACTGTTACGGATATCTTAGTAATGCGTCGCAGCAGTCATTAATGAAACACAGCAATTGATCTGACATTGTTTATAACTGTATTAAGATGCTATTTGCTTTCTACAATCCACCCTTGTACTTCCAGGCACTGAAAACAACAAACAAAATGCCATGTGTTAATGACCTACAGTTTGGGTTTTTTTCTTAGCAAGCTCCGAAAGAAGGAGCGGAACTCTGTATGCCTGGCACGCACTCACTTTTGTGTGTGTGTGTGTGTGTGTGTGTGTGTGTGTGTACGTGCTAATAATGTGATGTAGCCTTATTAAGTGGGTGTGTTCTCCTCGACATGCTCGAAAAATACAAAGGGCTCTTTGCATGGGAAAAGGGCAGACTGTGTGTGTGTTGACATCACACCGCAGTGAGGACCCACTCTGTAATGGTGTGCGTATGTGTGACGCCACACATAGACACACCATTACTGTTGTTTACTGCTCATTCATATGGCTCACACTTGCTTCTAAAACCACGAACTCGTTCTCGCTCACCCACATGGGCAAAAAAAAAACAAAAAAAAAAACGCTCACTGCCCACAAATAGTTGAGCCCACGAGATTTACAATGGACAAAAAAAAAAAACACACTACTGCTACAGCCGGATACTACTTCTATAGCTTTAAACAGATCACGATAGCGTCCAAAACCACAGACTCATTCTCCCTCCCACATATACACCCACACGCAGACACACGCACAGTCCAAAAACTCTCACCACCCACAAACCGCACTGCTAAGCCCACAAAGCCAATGCTAGAAAAGAACACAAGCTGAATGTCAGAAAGCTTGCCTCTCCGGTTGCGAGTAAATTACATAATGATGTTCACACTGGAGATATATTTAGATTGGCAGCAGCCTGTTTTCTAATTCATAAACTGAGCTATATTGTTCCTTGTGGTCGGATTCAGAAATCTTTGGCTTGGGACCAAAGGCACTCTTTAATGATACTGTGTGCACTGATTTCGATGAGCTATAAACCTGCTTCAGGATTAGTCAAGTTAGAAAACTCACCCTCAGTTGCACTGCCACGGTGACTGGGCCACAACGCTCCAGCCTCTGCAGGAATGATGAGGCTCCTTTCTTCTTCATGAGCTGCAGGGAGCAGAATGACACAAGACAATGTCACGACACACACAGGAATGACCATCACACCCATATGGGCTCTTTCAACATGTCAAAAATGCAGGTAGGGGGACAAGAATGGAGGGTCAACTTCATAAAGCTGCGGTGGACTGGATAAAATGGCTTCCGTAAAGAACTAGTGTCATACACTTAATCCATGTAAGGAATGAAATTACAATATTGCAAGAAAATAATCAACTGGATTGTCTGATGTGGTCCGGCACCAACAAAGGGAAATTACCACCTCATTGTTTTCCAGTAACAAGACATCCCAAAGTGTTTTATTACTCTTATACCACAGCAACTGGATAAAGATTTATTTATTAAAGAATGACCCATTAAATGGCATGTTTAATGCTGTGGAATATACGCGAACGAATTTATCACTTTATAAACGCTGTAAAAGTCTTTCCCTCACCAGCCTCTCTTGATATTTTACAAATGCAGCTTGTCATGTTACAGTGAAACCACGACACCCCCGTCCTGAACACTTTCCAGCATTGGAAAACTTAAGAAAGCAGCTTTAGCTCTGACTATTGCTATTACTATGCTGACACTGGAGACTCCTTCCACAACATTCGAGACAAATTGCAAGGCTGCTGAATGTACGTGTACACCTTCAAAGTGGCACCATTGCAATAGGTTTAGTCAATAAAATGGCCAACACGGACACTGAAGCTCTCTAAACGCAGCAGCTTAGAAGACCTCGCAGCCTCAACATTCTAGCTTCTTCACCGTATCTCACTTAAATGCCATTAGCTGAACTAACCTAGACCACTCATTTCTGTCGTCTATTATCCCTCTGGAGAAAAACACCATAATGGTACTTCACATTAGCGCTCCCATGGTGCTTTATGAGCATAACTAGTGCTTATGTAAGTGCGAGACGGTGGGTTTGTTTTTCATGCGGTGCAGTGCAGGGTTAGAAGGTGAGCTACTGGCTTGTGCTCTGAATGGCTTACATAAGCCTTAGCCAGCTAGACAGCTCCTCTGTGCAGCTCAATCTGAGCCTACTCACTCATAGCTCGGTGCCCATATACAGCATAACCTGTGCATATACAGGCAAGCTCGGCCGAAATAAAGCAAGGACATGAGTCATACAGACAGAACAATAGATATCCATTTGTTTTGAGGTCAGAATGAATTTGGGGACACAGAACGAGAAAGAAATATAGAAAAGGACCAGGACAGCTTGAGAACAGTCAGTTGGTGAGAAGTGTGTGTTATGAATGGGTTGGCTACTGTAGCAGTGAGAGAGATCAATATAAGCAATAGGAGCGTATCTGGGGTAACAAGGTCTAATTCAGGCCATTTCCCATTGCACGCTCGATAAGCTAAAAATACTGGGACTCACCTCGGCACTAGAAAGGCACCATCCGCTACACTGGCACCAAGCCTGCTTATCGGCTTATTCCAGCTTGTTTGCGAACGGCTTAGGAGTGCTTGTCTGTGCATTCACAAACCACAATATAGCACTGCTTTCTAATAATAAGGTATGGCTTTCTAATTTCCACAGATAAGGTGTAAGGTGTAATCTGTTACTTTGTATGGTGACTTACTCTGCATAAACAAAAACCTAAATAAACGAAACACGTTTAATAATGTCTTCTGCTAAAAAAAAAAAAAAGAGTACCTTTTTGAGCTCCACATATTTCTGTGCATCTTTGGGCGTGCTGGCTGAGCTCGGCATGTGCAGAAGCAAGGCGCCTTTGGACCTGCGCAGCTGCAGCCGCTGGTTTGGAGGCACCAGGGAGCCTGTCTGAGTCAGCTTACACTGGAACATTTGATGGATGAGCACGTTCTCGCTGGCTGCTCCGAAAGACGAGTGAGAGAGAGAGGGTTGTAAGAAGAAAAAGAAAATAAACATGACTTTGGAGCCCAATTCTGCCGGGCGCCAGTGATAATTGACTCCAATCATTACTGAGCGCGCGCGCGCACACACGCACACACACGGACACACTCACACACATCTGACATGTTATACAAATCATTATAGAATGACTCTTGAGCCCAATAAATGAGCATGATGAGAATGAAAAGGAAGAAAAGGCTGGTGGCTTAACTTACATTTTGGATATATCTGGATTTCTAAAGCTCATTCTGGATGAATGCAACGTTTGATACATATTGCACATGCGTATGTATGAGGTGAACTTTCTCTTTCATGATAGAAAAATAACTGTTCAGAAAATCTGACTCAATAAATCGAAACACCAATTTTCTCTGGTTGCTAAAGAAAGTGCAAATTATCTCAGGAGACAGGACACTATTGCTTCATCTTACATCATTTTAATATATATATATGCACATTCTTTACCAATACTCATTCAATTTTCATATAATAAAGGGTAACAAAAATGTTAACGGTATTAGTATTGTATTTGTATTTTAGATTACTGTTTGTTCTGCTGTTTGTTGTGCTTTTGTCGTATAGTTGCTATTCCACGTGCATGCTGTAAAGCAAAGCAGCAACAACTAACAATCACTACACTGAGTCCAATTGGATTAAGTGAGAAGACACAAAGAAGGAAAATCCATTAATCTGCAGTGTCAGTAATTAAACAGAGTCTGTCTGGGATGCAAAGTGCTTGCAGGTCTGCAGGAGAGTAATAAACACCCAGAACATTTCAAGCTGCCAAAAGGAAGTATCTACATGAGTATATGTCCGCAGGCCTACGGCTCACACGGCGCAGTTCTTACATTTGAGCACAAACAGGATGTTTTGGGGCAGAGCATCCCTATTCCTCTCCAACGATCCGGTGAGGTCATAGCTTATCTGCAAAAGCAAGAGACAGCCATGAATGGAGCACTGATTTGCTCAGAGGCATGACTGCCAAATCAGGTTTTAATTCATTTTACAGGTCTCTGCGTTGCTCACCTTTCCAGCGTAGTGTGCGATGGTAAAAGACGGGCCCTGATCTTTTGGTGGGGGGTTGCCGTTTCCGTCCTTGGTAGTAAGTAAAACGGCATCAGTAGCAGTGGAGTCCAGCTGGGCCTGGAGTTTCTTATACAGGTTGAGTTCAGATGGTCTCAGAGACTGACTTTCCTCATCCAGCACACACAGCATGCCCTGAGGCTTCTGCAACACACACACACACACACGCACACAAGGATAAACTCAGACATTTGTATTTTATTCACTTATACAGTATATGCCGAGGTGTAGTGACTATCTACAATCTAACTGAATCCATATTTCTTTTGCTTACACCAAATTCCTCTCTTTCCCAATTTCCTATCAGCACCTCCCTGCCATCCAGGAAACAGGCCTCTATAAACACACACCATATGGAAGCTTTCTTATAAAACACAAAACAATTCTTTGTCTTGTGCAAACACCAAATCTTATGCAAGATACAGAACAGACTCCGGATGGCTAGCAGCCATGCAGCAATAAAGAGCACATTGTGAGATATGAATCCATGGGAGAAGGGTGTCGGAAAGCAAACGTTTTGTTTTAACACGGAAGAGAACATATGAAATCTTCACGTGTGCGCGCATGTGTTTGTGTGTATGTGTCTGGGCTGTGGGAGGAGGAGTGAACGGTGAGTAACAGAATAGAGAGGGGGAGTGTTTTGAGTGTTTGTGTGAAGAATGCCATGTCACTCTTAAGCTCACAAAAGGCTGGCTCAGTTTTATGACTCATATACTAGTCATCTCAGAAAAGGCTAACAGCATCTTCACCCCAAAGACTCACGTAACTGCACTGAGAGCGTATAAGGATATGTGTGTTTGTGTTTGAGTCACCGTGCTATTATAAAGCTGGCAATAAGCACAGCCATACATTACTGAGTCATGATGAGACTGAAGTACCCGGTTTTGTGCTGGTAAGATAACCCGTCTGAGAAAGCAAATCTCCTCAATTACAATTACATGGAAAACTCTCTTGCTAATTATGTCACTGTTATTTACAGAAACCTGGCAAAATCCACCTGACTAAACAGAACTCCACTCCGCTCCTGTGTATTTGTCATAGCTCCTGCTGAAAGGCACGAGTTGCTGCTTACTGTCAACACGTGTTTTAAAAATACGGAAAATAAGAACTGTGCTTGCTTTTCTCCTTGCCCAGTGAAAAAGAAACTATCTCAGTAACACAGGTTAATAGAGGTTAGGTTAGCTAACATATACTTACTCTGAGACGTGAGAAGCCAGCCACCATATCTTTTTAATATCACAGAATCATACATAGTATCAGAGAACATGTCATGATGGTCATAAGGGTTCCATAAGAATTGTAGAAACAGAATATGAAAATCAAGCCAGAGAACATAAACCTGTCACCTGACTGACACTGTTAAAACCTACACTAGACAGTGTAATACAGTACCAGTCAAAAGTATGGACACACCTACTCATTCATAGGTTCTTCTACTTTGTAAAACAATACTGAAGACATCAAAACTATGAAATAGCATATGGAACATATATGGAATTATGTGGTAAACAACAAAATGTAAAAAAAAAAAAAAGGCATATACACACCACCAGTCAAAAGTTTGGACACACCTACTCTTTTTTTTTATTTTTTTGCTTTCTACATTGTAAAACATTACTGAATACATCAAAACTATGAAGCAACACGTATGGCATATACGGAATTATGTGGTAAACAAAAAAGTGTAAAAAAAAAACCCAAAAAAACAAACAAAAAAATGTTTCATATTTTAGATTCTTCAAAGTAGCCACCATTTACCGTGATGATGCAATCGGCATTATCTTAACCAGCTTCATGAGGTCGTCACCTGGAACGCTTTTCAGTGAACACGTGCACCTTGTCAAAAGTTCATTAGTGGAATTTCTTGCCTTCTTAATGAGTTTGAGATCATCAGTTATGTTGTGTCGAGGTAGTGTTTGTATACAGTAAAGGTGTTGTGTTGGTATACTGTAGCAATCTGCATTATGTCAAGAACCACTCAACTACGTATAGAGAAAAGACAGTTCGTCATTACTTTAAGACATTGAATTAGAAAGTTTGTCCAAAATATTTGACTGGTATTGTATAAGTTTCCACCATGTGACAAGTACATAAGATTCATAAGTGCTCTCGTTTCTCTCATTAATTTAACTCCGTAATCTATAACCTATCATCACGGTTATGTGACTCTATCTTATCAGAAGTACACCCGGCACTAAAGTTCTCATAATGTTCTAACGTAAGCCACCCTCGGTTGAAAACTGATCTAGTTGAGATCTTCTCTCAATACAACCACTTTATTATAATGCACTAGATGCACCAGCTCAACTTTAGACTATTTATAGCCATTCATACTATTTCTCCTCTGTCATTTGGATACACTGGAAGACCTTAAAATTATAGGGTGCTACCTGACAATTCAATTCAATTTGACCATATTCAACTTTTTTGCCTTTCATTTAGGTTTAAATCCTGAATAACTTCATGTTTTTATACTTTCAAGCTAAATTTTGGTGTGAAGCTCACATGTATTCACTGACATGTAAATAACTTCTTGATCCTAATCTTACAAACCCTCCCAATTTCCATTCCAGTGACATGAGTCTGCTGATTGTTTTTGCCATCTCCATTCATTCATTCATTCATTCATTCATTCATGCATTCATTTGTCTTCAGTTCAGCTTTATCCTGAAGAGTAACGACGGATCAGGAGTCTATCCCGGTAAAACTGGATGCAAAGCAGGAAATTTCACCCTGGAGGGAGGGCATCTTTCAGGTGACGTTGTTTCCTTTTTAAGTCGTCGTTCAACACAAACATTACATTCTCTATTCTCGAGCTTGTTCCTCGATGTGGTAAACATTAATTATCCACTGCTCATTACTCAAGGTATTCCCCAGGGATCTGTTCCTGGTCCTCTCATTTTCATAATTTATATGCCTATTTGCAGGATTGGCTGCACTGCATGAATACCAAGTTGTCAAACTTAACACAGATTAACTAAAGGAGTTCTAATTGGTTGAATTCATCGCAAGTTATTTAGATTTACGGATTGACATCTATTCAAATTTTGCCAGCATTCCACTCATACAAGAAATACTTTTGGTGCCATCTTGGACCCCTCACTGACAGGTCTCTCATCAACACTGCATTCTTTGGCCTCCGCACTGTGTGCCTCTGCCACCTCCTCAATACGGAAGATATTCTGCTCTACTTTATTCTGAGTACCGCAATGCCCTTTTTATTGGTGCCTCTGCCAAAACCCTTGCCAGAGTAACACACATCAAATCAACATCAGCTAGAGTTCCACCAAATGATCAACTCTCTGTGGTCCACCATGCACTATACATGTCTGTTACTGTCTGTAATTATAGACACTGTTTCACTTTGAAAAAGCTTCTATTGTTGAAATGATCTCGCACGTCAATATTCCGCTGCGTTTCTTCATCCATGTATTCTTCCTCACTGATTTAAATTGACTTATGGTCTCCAGGTTTCATGCCAGTGCAGGTGTAATTCGTGGTTAATGCTGACATGGGTAATACTACTTTGGTTGGACACAAAACAATTTTTTTTATGTCTATTCTCTGTTGCGATTTTCTTGATCATGAATTAATGCACTGCTTTTATAAAACCATTTAGGTCCAAAAAAATGGACATCACCACCAGAGGAGACTCTCTATTTGTGCTGATTCATTGTCTCGACTTCAAGGACAGTGTTATAAGTCCTGTCCTATATCTCACAATCCGTCTTGTGGATATTCGTTTAGTATTTCATCTGCAACATATAAGAACATACGACTCGGTTGCGGGTACTAAACACCATTTCAACCTGAACTTTATTTTACCGGCAGAGTCCTGTTTGTTTTTTGTGTTTTACTCATGCATAAGTAAAGTGTAAACTCAACAGAAATAGCACAACCTGTCTATCTAGGTCAATTGCACCACGCAAATGGTCGGATCGTCTCTCCAGAGCTATGCTGTACCTTCCTTTCATGTTTTACATTCAAAATATGATTGATGAACGATTCAACTCTATATTCTATATACAACTCTATATTCTTCATAAATAAAACGGTTCAAAATGGGTGAAGCAGATTAAGCTCTTGATAAAGCTCTAAATCTCTTTAATTCTCCTGTGATATGGAGCGATTTGTGCAATGACTAGGCAGTTATAAACCCATCTTCCTCAGTTTAGGCTTCTTATTTATGTTAAAAAATAATCAGCCTAAACTGTTTGTCCTCCCACCCGCTTGTATACTAGATAGGATTACCTAATAAATCAGCGTAAACGCACTTTTCTTTGTCCATTATCATAATTGGTTTTGTCCATTTGCACTCTGTTTCACATTCGTTCAGTAATGTTACAAGTTCTGTTAGCCGAATCCTATAAAATAAAGGAAAATGCATTTGAAAAAGGCACTAGATTAATAAACCATTATTAAGGCCAGGAGTTTGTTTTATTAATGCTTTTCAACTTGATGAGATCATACCAAATGACATCATGGTTTTCAGTAGCTTCCTGTCTTAAAAAGTCACAATAGCATTACTAATATTGAACTATAATTTGCTAAATATATAGACAATCACGAGACATTTCTTTTAATTGAATTATGTTTCAGGATCTCCATTTTATGTTCTTTCCCTTATGTTAGACGGTGATTATTAATAAAACATTTGACTGAATTTCAGTCACATTTTACATGGCATGTTGTTCCAGCAAAGAGAATAGGTCATAATTTTCTCGTATTACCCAGACAGAAGGTTTTACTTTAGGAGCATTACTCCATAAAATGACTGTATTCAAATATCTGATGTATTAATTAGCATTTACGATATAGCCAAGAAACCAATGTTCAGATTTTGACATTGTTGGATGCAGGGAATATCTAGAACCATATTTTAGACGAGAACATTAGCAGCATTCATGGAAATACCTACGGGTGTCAAATGCTGAGAGACTTAGAGATTTGCCCAGATGTTCGTATAAAAAAAGTTGCAAAACGAATTCGTCTCTGTGCATAAATTCAATCTGCTTTAAATTCATATGTTATGAGTATTACAGATTTTGGTGTTTTCGTCAAGTATGAGAACAGATGATTGAACACACATGGCACAAATTCCCCCCCTGGATTCTTGTTTCTTTTTGGAAACATTTTTCAGAGTAATAATGTAGTCTAGAAAGAGTTAATTTAGCTAATAAAACGGTTCTTTAGCCGTCCTTTCCCATTCTCTCTCTATAAGGTTAAGATGAATCCTTTTCATTAGTCCTTCTCTGTTAAGCATGCAAAACAGGTCAGCCTGCTGTACTGAAATGAACGGAATTAACTGTCACAGTTGATCACTTTTTCCAACTCTTTCCTTTTTATATTCGTCCCCATTACTTTTCAGTCACTCCATACCTCTGTTTCTCTCGCTCTCATTCTCCCACACACACTCCATCCCCAGACACACACACCCTTGTCTCTCTCTCTCCATCTCTCTGTACCTGGTAGAAGAAGTCCACAAGCGCAGGCTGACAGGCAGGGGAGCGGACGGTCTCCATGGCGACCCCTTCTTGCAGACATTCCTGCTGTTCTTGCTGGAATAGCAGCTCTGTGGTGTATTGCTGAATCCGCTCATTTACCATGTTTACGCACAACTACACAGGGGAAACACACATGCAGTACACATGTTACCAAACACTGCACAAGTGAAAAACCTGTTAGTTCTACTGTGCATTCCTTAGTGAATAAACCATATTAACACTGCTCTGTACTGTGTTGTCAACTTTACACGAGTGTGTGACAAACAGTAAGACTGACTCCTGGGGCTCTTCGTAGGTTCGGCTTCTGAACTTTCCGGTATCATGGAACGCAGACAGAGGTTAATTGCTGCTATCTACAGGATGACAGGCAAGCCCCTATGGCATTAATTAATGAGCTCAGCATGCTAATGTCTTCGAAATCACCACAAAAACAGCAGTCACGTAATACATGGGCATTTGTTGCCTATTAGCTCAATGTAATAAGAAATATCAGCTGATTAAAATGGAGGCTCATTACTCTGCATGACGTTTGGGATGTGTGGGGAAGACGTGTCAAACATTAAATACAAGATATTCCCTAAATTCATGGTGCCAAAAATCCACACACATCCACACACACCTTTTTCCTACCAGAATCCCCTCTTTCTGTGGCCTCTCACTGCCTGTCTTAATGCCTGTCTGTCTCCGAACAGTGATTCCTTTGGAGGAAATGAACAATTGACCTGTTACCACCTCACACACACATCATCACATAGGGATCACCCAAGGGATCATGGGTAATATGCTGTGGAATGCCATTGCTCATTTACACCGTCCAGGCTGAGACACACACATGCACAAGCGCACACACACACACACACACACACACACACACACACGGTCTAAGCAATACTGATTTTTAGGAGTTAAATTCAGCAACCTATAATACTGGTGGCATTTCTATCTCTGGGATCGAATTTGTTTTTTTAGAGACACCGCTTGGTTTCATTGCATATTTCTATACAGTAGAAACAGCAATAAAATACATTTAAATAACACTTATAATTAGTGGCTATACAAATGTAAAGCTAGTCAAATCCACAGAGTCCTGACAATGCCACATCCATTCACAGAGCATAACAGCACCTGAGAAATTTGCTTACACACAAAATGTTCACTATCTGTGCTATTATTTCCCCTCAGTGCCATCGATTGTGTTCTGTAATAGTACAAAATAGCATCACGTTCCCAAATGTGGCTTTCCATATAACATACATTACTGGTACTTTATTAGCATGATTTCCACCTATGCCTATGAAACCTTTATCATTCACGCTCTAACACACACACACACACAGTGCTGAATTATAGAGACCTCTTTTACAGGTCCCCTAGAGACAGATCAGTATGTTGAAGCACAGCAGGCTTCTTGTAACTATCTCAGCAATCTACCAGACCTTTCAGCCTGCTCTTATTTGGGGCTTCTATCCCCAGTGACACACACACACACACACACACACACACACACACACTCACACACGCGAATGGCAAACAATGCAATCATTCAGTGCCAAATCCCGGTTGTCGATTTAGAGGCCAAATCTGGCCGAGAGTGCGAGACTCCTTTGTGTCTGGTGGCGCAAGGTCAACTGAGTGCAGCAAAGGGCCATGCCAGCACAGACCGAAAAATACACTCACACACATCCATCTGAACCCTGCATTACACAGTCGCACTCTATATTCAGATAACCACACTGCTGCTTGTGGTATTGTTCAACCCTGAACTTTAAGCCCCAGGAAAAAACACTCTACAACATGCAACACCACCACTAATCAAAGACTTACTGTTTATGTAGCTAAGCATCTGGACATAGTGTCGGCCATCACCTACAAACATACTAGGCAGACACTTTTATCCAAAATCACCAACAAATAGGCATCACAAAATTTAGGAAACGATTAATATGCAATGTTTATGCATATTTACATAACAGAGCACTTTCAACACATTTTTGGAGCAAAGGCCGTACCACTCAGAGGATTATTATTCCTATTCAAAATATTGAATTCAATTTTCCATTTAAAGTTCACAGATGAACCAATCAACTTTAGCGATGCAGAAAGTTAAAAACAGTTCAAAATAGTTTTTAGTTACAGACTTAATCATTTCAGAGTTTCCAAATCCACACACTTTTCCATTAAAAAGGGCCCACTAAACAAACAAAATAAAACCAGTTTATTTATTATCGGTGCAGTTCATTCAGGACACAGCCCCTGGTTAAAATGCCCTTTCCGTGGGAAGAGGCATGCTGTGGCTCAGGGATCTGTAAGACAGATTAGTGTTTGTCCGTACCGGAAAGAGGGTCCCCGGACACAATGCTTTCATTCGCTCGGGTCTGATAAGGACAATCAGCCCTATATCAAACCCAAGCTGTGCCTGCTGACTCCCAATACTAGACTTAGAGCCGGAAGGAGCAGAGTGCGAGCTGTCTGAGGTCTACGGAGTAACAGACTAGAGTGGGAAGAGCCGTGTCTAAACTAGTGCAGTGTCTTGCAAATTATGGCTGGATGTAAACAAATATACATGAGGAAGTATGCAGAAAGGCTTTCAGACCCACACCCACCATCACCATTCTCATCCACATAATAATCAAAAACACACAGCGCTCATCCTCACCTGTTCAAAATGATTCTTCGGAAATTTCTCAAAGCCAAAGATGTCCAGGATGCTGATCTCAAGTGAAGAGTCTCTGAAAACATGCACACAAGGAAGAGACACATTTCACACACATACATACAGTGTACTGTGTGTGTGTGTATATATACAGTTTACATACAGTCATCATGGACATGAATATCAAGACTTTCAATGATTTCTTTAAACTGTTCTTTTTCTGGGGAAGAATGATTGTACAATATACAGCTTTAACATGGGCTTTATGAAATCAATACAGGAAATCAATACAGTCAAAATTACACATACAGGGTCAAAAATATACATACAACAACTAATATTTGGTTAAATGTCCCTTAGCAAGTGCCACCTTGACCAGATGCTTTTGGTAGCCATCAGCAAGCTTCTGACTCAATTCTGGATGGATATTTGACCATCGTGCTAAAATTGGTTTCCTGACCCAACTTTTAAGCAACTTTCAGTAAGGTTGTTTTAAGTGTAATGTTAGCCTGCTTTATCCATTTAACAGCCAGCTTTCATGAACGTTTGGTTTCATTGTCCTGCTGGAACCCCCAATTGTATCCAAGATTCTGATGGTTTGAGGTTATGCTGAAGAATTCTGAGGTTCTTCATTATCACTGCCTCAGAGCATGACGCTGCCACCACCATGCTTAACAGTTACAGTGTTCCTCTGTACCTCTGGTCATACCTCTGGTCGACTCAATCTTTGTCTCATCCGACCATAAAACTTTCATCCAGAAGGCTTTTTCTTTGTCCGTGTGGTCAGCTGCAAACTTTAGTTGAGCTTGAAGGGGTCAGTTTGGAGCAGGACCAGCATCTCATGCAGCATCTCGTCAATGGCAGTGTAAAACTCGCTTGACTGTAGACAGCGTTCCAGCAGCTTCCACTTCATGACAGACCTGTGCCTTCATGGTTCCTGGGTTGTTCCTGACCATCAGATCCAATTTCCTCTCAGCTGAGCGTGACCGTTTGGGTCTTCTTCCAAACCATAGCAACGTTGATACACCTCCATTAACTTGGACTTATTAAACACACCTTTTTATGTGCACAGAAGCTACCAGCTGTAATCAATCATGATCAATAACAGGAAGAAAACAGTTGAAAAAAGTCAATGTATCCGAATTGATGTTGAGGAAAAATGCCTAAAAGTCAGGATCCATAGGCATGTTCCTTGACATGAAAAGTAATATTATATGTTTTATTTCTGATCAAATATGGCTTTGAAACTACCAACAGAAGACTTCAAATTCAGCATATATACAGGGTATCTATCTCCAATATATCACTATGTGGGTGATCAAGAACACATGAGCTTTTGGGAGACAAGATGTGAGACTAAGTGTGTCAAAGTGTGTTTTTATAGCTATTAAGATTCAGTAGCAAACTTTAATACTTCAATAAAAATACAATAGCGTTGCACGCTATTAAAACCCCAATAAGTAATGTTCAACTATGAATATATACTCTGCTGCATGTCAGAACCCTCAGTGCTCACTGTGTGACTGTTATGCAAATTCAACTGAAGTGTATGTTAATGTGCGTACGCTTTGCAGTAGGCAAAAACAGATGAAAGAGAAAGTGAATAAACCAGCCTTTTGTGCTTACATAGTTGGAATTCCAAGAGATCCTTTTTTTTTTTTTGTGGTGGTGAGATACCATATTCGCAGCTCAATGACAGTGTAGTGGTTTGGGAGGGGCAAGGCCAATAGTGCAGATAACCTAACCACGTCAATCAACAAGCGCTATGTATGTTATGCAAACTATTGTAAACCTTCACCTTCGCTCTCTGGTATGATTGATGCTATCGACTGTAGTTCTGCTAAGGTCACGCTGACGACATGTGTTGCTCCTGCATTCAAGTTGTTATTGGATTAGCAGGAACTGTGGCATTGTACAGAGCAGAACAATTCGGAAACAGACAAGTGCTTTCACCCACTATTGTATCCGGATCTATCTGGCATCTTCGCTTTAATTGATCATCGACATTTTTTCTTTTTCAGTCTGTCATTATCGTGTTCGGGCTGTTTTCTTAGGCCGCATAAACTCCTTTCATCCCCATCAAAACACAGTTCAGTGAAAGCATTTCTCCAACACTTTCCTGATCATTTATGAATTCCTGGAATGGAATGAGCACTCAAAGAATTAAACAATTAAACCTACCCAAGGTTCTCATCTTGACCTTGCAGATAAGAGTTAATGTTGTTTACTAGAACGCTGAAGAGTCGCCCGTACAGAGCTTTAGTCAGGAGGTCTCTGTGTTGGTTGGACATTTCCACTGTGTGACGCCGTGTGATGACATCACCTGCATGGAAGCAGAAATAGCAGGTTTTATTGTCTCGGCACTTTGGAATGTAATATTTTGTTGTGATGATAATGAGTAATTATTTTATGGCGAGAAGACTTCGAATGCTTTTGAAAACAACAATCATGAGCGCAAACTAGTTATTTACGAATAAATCAAACCAGACAGGGCTGAATGATTACACATACAGACTTCTACAGGAGTAGCAACTAAAATTTGTAGTCGTCCAGCCATGTAAAATCACTTAAAAATGTCTGGATAAGCAACTAACATCACTGAATGACGACTGATTGCTTTATTATTTGTGATTAGCTCATGGTTGTAAGTAAGGCACATCAGTATAAAGTGGTTATGATTTTGTAGTTTCATTGGCATTTCAGGTTACCACTTTTGACTAGTGCCACAGACTCCGACCAGATGAGATATCTGTTTATAAATTGAACACATTTCAATATTACTTTTTGGTACAATCATCTTTAAACATTATGGGATTTTTTTTGTTGTTGTTTTTCTCGTCATTTCACTAATCAGACCTGAGAAATAAAAAAAATTTTTTTTTTTTTTATGGAAATCTGTCAAATTATGACAAAATTTTAAAATGAAAATCTGTCTTCCACGTCTCAAAGATAACTCCAGCTAAATCATTTACATAAGTACAAGTGATTGGCCACAATAGAGGATGTGCTGGTTCATGTTTAAAAACAAAAAACCAATAACTAGCCTCTGAATTATGGGTTTTTTCATTCATTGATCATTTCTGCTACAGTATTTTTCCACTGCCTGCTTCAATCCACCGAAATACTTGGATTCAGCCTGCGTTTATCAGCTGATAAACTCAAATCCTAAATTTGGTATTTTGGGATTTGGTTGCTGTTTTAGTAAATCATGAACTGCCAATTTAGTGTACATGCTAGTGCACGACAGCAAACTACTAGTATGCTAATCATCTCCTGACTTTGTGTATTTGTTAGCAGGAGACAATAGGAGCACAGAAATCCAGACACAAACAGGAATTGAAACAGATGCTCTTAGACACAAATGTGTGTGTCGTTTTAGGCAGTCGGTCGGAGTGTCCGCCGCATTACAACAAATTTTCAGCTGAATTGGGTTAAAAGCCAGACAGTCATGTGCACCTTATAGGCTGCTTTAGCCGTAACACTCATCAACATGGTAAGTGGGTACTTTAGTCTGCAGTGTCTGTGAATCGAGAGGGCATTTGTCCAGCCTAGCTGATTGTGCCAAACTGAAGTCCGCTAGTCATTAGTGTAGTCTATTTGGAAGGCTGCCTCAGGCATACACCATTGATAACTTTATAACTGGGCCCTGGCCAGTGCTGCTGAGGTTTCTCAATGAATGACTTACTGGGTGGTGCAGGCCTGAGATTCCCTTAACAACAGGCATCACATTGATAGGAAAAACACTCAGTATGTACACTAATGAAAAGCGGAGGGTAGCAATTTACATTACAGTTTCTTTAACTAACATTGTTCAAGTCATTAGTTATCATTGACAAAATGTACAATTCAGCAATATATATGGTTGGGTATATATATATAAAACCCAGCCATAATTAAGGATGGATAACATAACCCCTGTATTAAATGATGTGTGTTTGAATGTTAACTAAATATTCACCAGGAGCCTTACATCAGGGATGCACCAAATCCTGGACTGATGCTGATATCAAAATATTTGTCATGTACTCTACATATCTGATGATGTTAATATTAGGAACACATCAGTGTCTTCAGAGGAACTGGCAAAATGACCAAATTGAGAGAAAATTATGCAAAAAAATAAAATAAAATAAAATCTGCTAAACCACAACCGCATCTGGCTGGTTGACTGGTCCTTAGGCCATTGTCTTACGCAACGTCCAAATTAATACGTTTTAGGCATTTTAAAATGAAAACCACCTTCATCCAGACGAGTGTTTTAGCTTCATATCAGAAATAATCTCTGTCCATACTAACACAACTGAAAGCGCATATCACATGGCCAGTCGTGTACATCGGGCATGCACGTGCTGGTATAAACAGGAAGCAGACTGTCTACCCTGCAGTTGGTTGCCTAGCTGCAGATGGGTTGAATAATAGTTTGGTTCCTGTGCGTGTAGACAAATCTGCATACGGTATGGTCATGAAAATGCAAGACAACCTTTGGCTGTACTGTACATGTTATGACATCCCTGTAGCAGATGACCGCCTGATGTGCAGGAGCCTGTTGAAACTCATCGTATAGAAAGTTTGTGAGGCTAAACCACAGCCCAAAACTGATGACTGTAGAATCCCTACAACCATTTCAGGGAGCAATAATTGCATTTGTAAGTGTCAAATCAGCCAATATAGATTATCTGCAATTCCTATAATGCAGCCGATACATCACCTTTGAAATACTGAACATCAGAGGTGAGAGCAGCACCCAGATCCTCGGGGCTCACCTGCAGCATTCCTGCCACTGCAAACACACAAAGATACACTTCCTCATCCACTGAGACCAGAACAAGCTGGAAACAACTGGAAATGAAAAACATGTTTTTTAACATGTGTGTGTTGTGCACCCAGTCAGACGTGGGTAAAGCCAAACACTGAGTCGCTGTGTTAAGACCAGAGACTCCCATATGACCTACTCTGCTTCCTGCCGCAGAAAAGTACACAGCATCTTCTCTTCCTTAGTGTTACTTTCACCCTAGAGACTGTTCCTGCTGGCTCAGCCTGAATGTGTGTGTGTGTGTGGAGAGTTTGAGCGCATGTGTTCATTTATGCTTAGGCTCTTTGTACCTATGGGAGCCAGTGAACTCTTGTATTGTTAATAGTGGCCACATTGTGTGTGTGTGTGTGTGTGTGTGTGCGAAACTGAGAGTGAGAGCATGCTGATGTTACTTGTTTACTATGGCACTCATCCATACTGTAGTATGTGTCATGTTATGTAAGGAAGAGGGCAAAGAGTAGCCAAGCTGTTCTGCTTCGTCACTTGTCAGAACTCAGGAAAACAGCTGACTCATTCACTGCGTGTGTTTGTGCATGTGTTTGTGTGTGAGAGAGAGAGGAACAGGCAGGGAAAGAGAGTTTGGGGCAGGTAAAAGCAATTGACACAGCGGTGCAATCGTGTGTAAGAGTGGCAGTGTGCATGTGTGCGTGCGTGACAGTTTTCCATTGCGTACTGCGTGGTTTCTCATTAAGCCCCAGCAGCACGGATGTAAACAAGTCAGGATGGTGGGGGTGTGTCACAGCTCGCAGTGTGTAGCCATCCCGTTCTCCCTCCCTAGACAGTAGAAGTGAATTCACGGAGGTTTGTGCCCTCTGCTGGCTTCCATGTGTAGGTGCTCCGCTTGAAGGCCAAGAACACACTCACCTCGGTCTAACAGCTGCAGGTCAGACACAAGAGCCGTGTCAGTGTCCGTAAGGGCTGCGAAATGCACCTCCCCCAGGTGGAGCAGCGCCGAGAGGACAACAAACAGATTCTCCACTTCCTGACACACACACACACACAGAACAAATAGTCAGTATGTATTTGGATGCCACTCCGAATTCACATTACTTTTAACAGCACTATCATTTTTTTTTCATATCCAAACGTACAACGATGTCAACAGAACAGAAGGGGTTGGGCAAGTTGAATCTGGGTCAGCTGTGATAACAACAGCTTACTTGACGAGCGTGTACATCGGCACGATAACAACAACGAGAAACTTGAGTTTATTCTGGTTCTCCATATTAATGAAATGAGTATCAATATCCTGCAAACAATTTGCTCTGCAAGTTTCAGGCTACACAATACTAACATGCAGGCTGCAGATCATGACTTTAAATGATAGAATGTCACACTGTGTGTTCTGAATGGAGTTAAAAGTCCTATCATTAGTGAAGTGCCACGTGAATCCAGAAAAATACCCCATGACAAATCTGAAATATGATAAATACTGTGAAAAAAATGGATCGTGGGGTGGATGTTTATTTAAGCATGTGAGTGGTGTTGACCGAAATGTTGGTTAAGAGGTGGAGTATCAGTTCAACGTGTACTGAACTTGTGTGAAAAGACTGACTCAGTAAAGGCTGGGTTACACTAAGAAGGGGCCATCGGTTAAAAATTCTCTTCGGAATCCATCCATCCATTATCTATACCGCTTTATCCGTCTGGGTCGCGGGGAAGCTGGAGCCAATCCCAGCATCTTCGG
>JAQQZR010000035.1:9375120-9387758 GCA_030068235.1 Notoglanidium macrostoma | reverse complement strand
CTGTGGGAGGAAACCGGAGCACCCGGAGGAAACCCACACATGCACAGGGAGAACATGCAAACTCCGCACAGAAAGGCACGCTGGGTAATCCGGGGATCGAACCCAGGACCTTCTTGCTGTGAGGCGACAGTGCTAGTCTTCTCTCAATCTTCAGAGCGGAATCTTCTCTCAATATTTCGATTTCCTTAATTTGTGCCAACAAAAAGCCAATGACATTTTGTTATGCATATTATGAAAAAATATTCACTTAAGAGAGGTTTTTTTGTTGTTGTTTTAAGCACCATTTACTAAAGGCATGTGTTACATAGGGATGTGAAACAATTAAAACACAAAAAAGTTTTTGAACATCTGGAGTAACATCGGAGTAGTAAAATCCATCGGCCCATGGACAAAAGACGTAAAATAGCCATTTTGGCTAATTCTGACACATGTACATTTTATGTTTATTAATATGCACAGTACATGTCAAATTATAAATAAATAAATAAATAAATAGACAAAGCTCCACGTAGGGCTTAAAGGCTTAACTCTGACAAGATATAACATTTGAAAGAGGAAAAAGTAAGAACCAATGTGATTTATTTCCTCTTCCTTGCTTACTTATATCGCTACACCTGCAGGGCTCAAAATGGTCTCATGAGCATCGTAATATCACAAAATGTCTCTTGATATTCTATCATTCTATCAGTTTTTACTGCATTTGAGGAAACTCACACGCAATCACATTAAGTCTTCTCCTGGGTTAGGTCATGAGCAGTGAGGACGTCAGTGATTTGTCCATTTCTGGCAGATGAAATGGAAACATTCAAGGTGTGGGTATGTGCTGGGGTTTTTTAAACACAGAAAGGAGGACCAATGAAAAAGCTGAGAACAGCAAATGAAAGAATAATAGTCCGAGTGTGTCAGAGAAAAGGGGAATATGAGTATATGGTTTAGGGTGGGGGTTGCTCTGATGAGATGAAGGAACAATCTCTATTTAATGAAGGAGATTTAGAAGAGTTCTTGATAGGATTAGCACACTTTCTGTTTGGAGATCTTGTGTGTGACAGAGAGCGAGCGAGCGAGAGAGTCAGAGAGTTTGTACAAGGGTAAACCAGGACATTAGGCTGAACTCATAATGTGAAAACACTCTGAGCTCTGATATCCTACGCTGTTATTTTAAAAGCACACCAGTCCTGTGTGTGTTTCACCTCTGGGTCCATATGTTTGCGCTCTGAATGACCCAATCTAAAGCTCTCTCTTATCCAGGAGCCATTAAAACGGACTCTATAAGCAAGATAGTATCACTTTCTTAGACACACATTGCACCTTATCTTCTTAGTTCTCCCTCCTAATCTTAACTTTCCAGGTCTCTATGTGACGTTTTTCTCCCTCAAAATACCTTCCTAAACACCAGTTCCACCTCCTGGTCTCCCATAGCTCCGTCCCGTAGCACCCTCTGCTCGTTTCTCCAACATACTGTATGCTCATAATCCTTCGGACCTCACACGGAGATGCAAGTTTATTAGCGCCTACAGTTGTATACCTAATAAACTACAAGTACAAATACCTGTACATGCAAACATCTGTCCTAATAAACTGGCATCCCGGTGTAACCTTGGCTTGAGGTCGTTGTGGCTACGCAGTAAAATGTGCTCTGTGGGTTGTGTGTTATTAGCTGGTAAGTCATCAGGCTGCAGACGTACGGGAATGAGCTGTAAAGAGTAGCACTACTGTGCTGTTCCTCTAATCCCCTATAATACAGCATAAGACCATGTCTAGAGCTGCTGCCAACGCCCAAGGCTACTCACCCTGCCACATACACATAAACACACACTCATACTTGTATTGCTGTATTTTAGATGGGGGAAAAAAAATTCTCTCATCATCACACTAACGTCACGTGATGTCTTTCGAAATTTGATTGCTGGTTGTCAGTGTTCGCGGATTTATTTTACGGTCATGTTTTACTGAGAAACCTAGCAAAAATAAGTAAATAAATAAATCGCTTTTTCTTTTCTTACGCGACCCACAAACATAAATTGTCCTTCTTTAATAACGATTTTAGTAGATTATATTTTGGTTCACCCCAACCCTGAGCAGGCAATTACTAAGGATGAATGAACGAATGAAAGAACGCGCACACACGCGCACACACACACACACGTGGTATCAAATGCTTAAATACTGCATACTGAAGTACTTAGGGCACATGTAATTATTAATGCGAGTCCCTGGGGTCATCAATACATGTTTATCAAAATGGTGTGCAGACTGCTTTTATACTAAATTAATCTTGGCCTAATACTTCTTTTCACATATAGGAATATTTTTTGGAATTGTAATGATTTGCTAAAGTTCAAGGTTGTTAAAAACATCACTGCGTGACACACTAGTGCATGGATTAAACTGTTATGTGCGTTCAAGTGAGAGACACCAAGCCAATGCAAGTAAGTCTAATAAATATCAGTCTGAATACATATGCAATTCATACAATGTTATACAACTCAAGTAAGCACAGCGTACAAAACACATCATGATAAGAACAAGTGTAGATGGTATAATATAAGCACAAGTACTAAAATTTCATCAATGTAATTTAAAAGCGCTTGCCAGAAATGACAAATGTCTTTAAGTGTGACTCGAGGTTGCACAAATTTCCTACTCTCCGGTAAGCTGTAGTGACAAATCCACTGAGGAGGTAAAAATACATGGAAAAACACACGGCCTTGTTGCTCAGAGTAAACACTGAAGTGTCTCGGTTTGGGACTGACAGCAAATGGAAACCAGAAAATCAGCTTCAGTAAAACATGATCTAATATATTTCTAGCAAGACTTCCATTGCTAGAATGTAACAATAAGAGCTTGGAAGTCATGTAATGGAGTTGTATTTGAATATCTATAATACTTTTCAGGGAGGTTTGGATGCAAGAAAGCTTCCAGGTGATTCTCACTGCCTCTGGAGGTTATTCAGAGGTCAGAGAACCACACTTACATAAATATATAGTGGCATGCCTCAACGACACGGTGGCACATGGTGCAGCGGTTAGCACTTTGCATGTTTTCTAGCGCTCCCATGTTTCCCTCATGCCTGTGTGGGTTTCCTTCAGGTGCTCTGGTTTCCTCCCACAGCCCAAACATACAGATTAGGTCAACTGGCTACTCTAAATTACCCATAGGTGTAAATGTGAGTGTGAATGGTTGTTCGTCTCTGCGTTAGCCCTGTGATAGCTTGGCGACCTGTCCAGGGTGAACGCCGCCTCTCGCCCAAAGTCAGCTGGGATTGGCTCCAGCTTCCCTGTGACCCTGATGGATAAGCGTTATAGATAATGGATGTATAGATGTCAACAACTGCCCTTAGACTTGCTCTTAGTGACTACATGTTTGTATCTCATGACTCAATGTTTGTAATGCTTGTATCTCAGTACAAGCAAATGTGCTGAAACTCATGACTGTAATCACACATACATTGCACACGCACACACACCTGTGCAGACACATAAAAAGTGTCACACAAGCCCAGGCGGTACAAGCTCACAAATGTAATTCATGCATCTTCACACCCATTTGTTAGAAACTATTTACATGTATGTAAGTGATCAAGCATCAATGCATGAGACTACTTTACCGATTTGTTAAATCCAATGGCACGTAGGGCATTTTTCAGCTCTGCCAGCTTCTCTCTGCTCTGCTCCATGTTCACTGCAGTGGCTTCAGCAGGTGTGCTCAGGTACCTACGCTCAAACACACACAACATTAAGCACATTGTACTGTTGCGCATTGTGAAAGGCATGAGATTATTTTAATATAAATCCTTATAATGAGGTTCCTTATAACTTAATTACACAGTGAGGCTCACTCAAGACTCTTTCCTCCATGGCTACTGTAAATATAAGTAAACTCAAGTTCCTATACATAAATCTGAACATTGATCTTGTGATAAAATGATGGTATAACATAACATCTCTTTACATTGTTTTCCTTTGTGTGATACAAGGATATAATGTAGAGGTACTTCAATTATTTGCTCTCATTGACAATATCCAGTGTGTTCATTAACATTCAGCGCTATTTAAATACTAAATATTTGAAATAATTGAAATCGTAATGCAATCTTGAAACAAATCCTAACTACAGACTTCTATCATAGAAGTCTGTTAGAAGTGTGAGATTGAAATTGCTCAATCACCCATCCATCCATCCATTATCTATAGCGCTTTATCCGTCTGGGTCGCGGGGAAGCTGGAGCCAATCCCAGCATCTTCGGGTGAGAGGCGGGGTACACCCTGGGCAGGTCGCCAGTCCACCACAGGCAAACAACCACACACGCTCACATTCACACCTATGGGCAATATAGAGTAGCCAGTTGACCTAATCTGCAAGTCTTTGGACTGTGGGAGGAAACCGGAGCACCCAGAGGAAACCCATGCATACACGGGGAGAACATGCAAACTCCACACAGAAACGCACCCTGGGTGACCCGGGGATCGAACCCGAGACCTTCTTGCTGTGAGGCGACAGTACTACCCACTGCACCACCATGCCGCCATTGCTCAATCAGATATTTGAAAATGACGGCGGTTTCACAGAGCGGAGCTGGGGGAGGTGGGCCGTCCCGTCTCTGATTAGAAGGCATTAACACTTTTTTTTTAAATGATGTAGATAAGTCCCAAATGGTTGACTCTACATCAGCCTGGGCCTAAGTGTCAGGACGATTTTAACCAGTAGATGGCGTTTTGAACCATTTTCAACTCATAAAATGCGGATTTTTATGAAAATGGTAATTTTGTCAACATTATCACCAGCCTTGATGTCGTATCATTGAATTTACAGCTTAGAAAACACATTTAAGTGTGTAATCCCTCTTTAAACAAGCACACTTATGCTGTCCCCTATGCGTGTGTGTGGGTGTGGGTGTGTGTGCCTTGCTTTTTACATTGAATGAACGGCTCACTTTATTTAAACCTTTATGTCCATCTGACAGACTGCTGTGGTAAACAAACCCTTGTGTGTGACTTTTCAGACACATATTTTTAGTTAATTGTTCATTTGAGTTGAGTGATAGTATGACAGCTGAGTTTACATTGATGGTAGAAAGAGTGTAATGTCAACTATCATAGTACAAATGATTCAAGAGAACAAAAAAGGAGGGGCATAGTTTTTGTTTTTTGGGGTTCTTCCTCATGTTCTTACTAACCATTCCTAGTCCTTTTAGCTTGCTCATTGCTTGTGGCCTAGAAAGCACAAAACAAATAATATAAATTGCCCAATTGTGCGTGTGTGTGTTTACCTTTGGGCTATAATATTGTCTAGGTTCAGGTTGCTTTTCTCCTCAGCTGAAAGTCCCTCAGCCATCAGATAGAAGATGTTGAAGTTCTGCTGCTGTGTGTGAACAAACCGAGCCTTCTCCAGCATGTAGGTGTACACATGTGCTGATCACACACACACACACACACACACACACACACACACACACACACATACGAAATTTAAATTCCCCAAATGAAAGAAAGAAAGCATCACAACTTGTAGCATGAGATTTACTCGAAGAAAAAATATACAGTGAAAATAAAAAGCCATGCTGGAAAATGAGTGGAGTGATGGCGCCCTCTGTAGGTGAATCACCTCCATCACTGGGTGTCTCGCCACATTCAAAGATATTTACTACTTTTGCACAAGATATAACCGACAGATATCTCTTGTAAAATGTAAAACACACACCTCTGAGCAGAGTCCTTCTTTTCTCACTGTACTGTAGGGACAGCAGCTTAATAAAGCGATTTGAGTTAGTGTTCATGGGTGTCTTAGCATGGCCAAAAGCTTCTAGGATAGCGTTCACCTGAAGGCAAAATAGCAAACCGAGTCAAAACTAGGACTTGATGTAAAATGGGCAAACAATTCTTTCAAATTAAGTCTAATATTTCTTTTCCAAGAATGCTAATTAAAATAATAATAATTAAAAAAAAACCAGAATGTATGTTTAGTCGAATGAATATTCTAAACTTGCATTCAGAAACCAACATCATGGTGTTACATAACTCGTGATTGAAATCCATAAAATTTGACTTGTATGAAAAAGTTGTCTGCCATCTTTTAGGATTTCCTCCACCAAACTGCCTTTAATTGCCCCATCATTAAAATTCATACAAAATTTCTATCAGGTTATCACAAACAATATGATAGACACTGTGAAAGATTTTCACCACAAACGGACTGAAAGACAGCGCTTAAACTGAACCCCCCAAAACCGTTGAGGGTGGAGCTTAAACTTGTTATTTCATTCGTTGATTCAATGATAACTCTACAATATCTGCAGAGATCACAGAATTAGCTTGATCCTCCATCATCCACTAACCTGCCCAGTTCTTCAGGAAGATTCAGGGGGGAAAAAAGAGCAGGACAGAGGGACTCACATGCTTCATGCGTAGCTCCAGAGCGAATCCTTTCGGACAGGAACGAGCAGCGAGGTGCTTCAGGATGTGCTTACAGGCCTCGGATTTCCCAGAGCCACTCTCACCGCTGAAGATAGAGAAGAGAGACTGAAATACATGATATCTTTGTGGTTGCTACATGAGGCGGACACTCATCTGATTCCATCCGCGTAAAGAAATAATTTCATGTGGACGCTCGCTCTGCATATTAACAGGGATTACAGTGATGCAGTGAGCTGTGGTACCGCGTCCCTGCCTCCTGCGCTACAGTCTGATCATTTCTCATTCCTCACACGTCCTCCCGTACTGATATCTACTCGGCTCTGTTTTACTGTAGTTGCTAGATGGCACTAGTGAGCAGTGTAGGCTACTGAAAGCAAGCTGAACAGCAGAACAGCGGTTTTCTCAGATACTTTAAACTAGATGATTTTAACAACGCAGTTCACTACAGTCCTGCCCTTCCATAACTCATTCACCAACATGTCCTTATACATGCATCTCCCACTGACATTAAAGTCAACACAAGGACTTTTTCCAAACACATCCTATTTGCAGAGCTGTTTTCTTTTATGAATATAATTTCATATAATGATTACTAGTAATACTTATGAGTTTACATATACAGCACAGGTCAAAAGTTTGGACACACCTACTCATTCATAGGCTTTTTTGACTTTGCAGAACAATACTGAAGACATCAAAACTATGAGAAAACCATATATGGAATGACGGGGTAAACAAAAAAGTGGTAAAAAAACAAAACAATATGCTTCATATTTTAGATTCTTTATAGTAGCCAGTGTTTACCTTGATGACAGCTTTGCACACTATTGGCATTATCTTAACCAGCTTCATGAGGTCGTCACCTGGAACGCTTTTCAATTGACAGGTGCGCCTTGTCAAATGTTCATTAGTGGAATTTCTTGCCTTCTTAATGTGTTCGGGGTCATCAGATGTGTTATATCGAGGTAGCGTTGGTGTACAGTGCATAGCTCTATTCTACATCTGTAGTTTTCCATATTATGCCATGAACCGTTCAGCTAAGTAAAGAGAAACACAGTGGAACAGTCCGTCATTGCTTTAAGACATGAAGTGTCTTTTAAGTAATAAAAATAAAGAAAAAACCTTGAATTAGAAGGCGCGTCCAAACTTTTGACTGCTACTGTATTTATTAACGGAAGGGTTATGGTGCTGTGTCGCAGCTCGAGGTTTGATCCTGAGCTTGAGTTATTGTCAAAAAACATACTGGAGGGAAATTAGCTACACTAAATTGCTCCTAGGTGTGAATAAGTGTGTGAATGTGTACAGGCATCCCGTCCAAGGTGTATTCCCACCTGGTGTTCCAGTGATAAGCACCGGATCCACCATGACCCTGACCAGCATAACGTTGAACATGAATAAATATACTTGTTAAAGATGCAAAGACCAATATGATTTCATACAATACTCCTGCGGATAAACTTCTGAAAGACAGAGGGAGAGCGAGAGGGAGTGAGAGAGAGAGAGAGAGAGAGAAGGAGTGGGAGAATGAGCCCCTGCCCTCACAGATAGATTTTTTCATTAGTGCCTTCTACTGTTCATTTTCTGAAGGTTGATGCCCCAGTTATTTCTCCTCCCAATCCTATTTCTTTTGTGAAATGATTTCTAGGCTATATTTGAACTCTAATGCCCAACGCATTTCTCAACCCTGTGTGTGTCTCTAAAGTGCACCCGGCCATTTTTGCTTCTTTGCCCAGGCTCCTCGCACCCAAGAGCTAGGAGTGTACGTGGGAGCACATGTCTTTGTGATGGATTACAAATGCAGTAAGGACATTAAAACAGTTGCCAAATCCTCTCAAAATGTGCTGTCAGTGGATGCAGAGCGGAGTTAAATTGCAAATAAGGATTTAATTGCAATCAGAAGTGGCCTCGCCACAGAAGCAGACAAAGGGCAAGCCATATTGAAGCTCCCACGCCCATTAATCTCTCCATGACCATTTAGCAGGTCCGGATTTACACTCTGTCCCCAAGAACATTAATCTCTCTGCGTGTGTTTAACAACATCCGCTTCCGAATGGTTTTAAGCAAAAGGCACGGATTCAGTCACACACTCAAATACTCATTTACATAAGCAGGAAAAACATACAGAGATCACCACAGTTACCAAGCCACACACACACACACACACACACACACACACACACACACACACACACACACACACACAGACACAGACACACCCCTCAGGTTTCTCCCAGGGGTAAGATTGTAAATTTGTTAGTTAATAATGCCAATTAAGCTAAAACATACAAAGCATTTGAATTCCTGCACACAGTTAACAGCGCTTCAGCAGCTCAGGATGAGACACGTAAACATTTTTTTTTTTACATCTGATTCCTTATTACTACTTTCCCCATCAACTTTAATGAATTTTTTCAATCTATATTTTAAATCAGAACTCCCAACATGCTCCCAAAAACTACAAGTTTAGCTGAGCACATGTAGCTCATTTTCTAGGAAACAGGCAGGCTTTCTGAAAAGAGACTAAAAAGAGAGAAAAAATAAAAATAAAAAAGCTGCTTGAGCCTCATACATTGCTCTGCACTGCCCTTATAAAGGAGCCTCTACATTGTGTGTAAGTATAACTGCTGCATCTGTTCTGCATGGGCATCGGTTCCGAACAGTTTTACTACAGAGCTAAGCGTTTTAAAGTACTAAAGCTAAATAAAAACAAAACCAAACCTAAAATAAAATAATATTCAGATTGTAAAATTCAATTTTCATCTCAGAAATGACCTAAAATAAAATAAAACAGCACGCAAACAGTTTCCTTTTCCAGTGCGCAGAATTAATTAATTTCAAATACTTATAATAATTTTGGAGGGAAAGCAGTTTTATACAGTGCCATTAGATGGCGGTGTTCCTTGCAGCACTTACTTTGCAAAAATCAGTAACTCCAGAAAGCATCGCGCTCAGCTGCATGAATTTACTACAGCAGCGGAAATGGAGGCTTGCAGAAAATACGTTCCACATAGGAATAATAAAAATATAAAGTGGTTTCATAAAGTCATCAACAGCAATGCTAAGAGACACAGCAATCATGCCTAAAGCATTCAGAAGCTCATAGTCATATGAATCTAAACAATTAGGGGGCACATATGTATATTTGCTTATAGGAACCATCCATCCATTATCTATAGCGCTTATCTGTTAAGGATTGGGGGAAGCTGGAGCCAATCCCAGTCGACTTCGGGAGAGAGGCGGGGTCCACCCTGGGCAGGCCTGTTGCAGGGCTAACACAGAAACGAGCAACCATTAACACTTATGGGCAATGTAGAGCAGCCAGTTGAACTAATCTGCACGTCTTTGGGCTGTGGGTGGAAACCGGATCACCTGGAGGAAACCCATGCTGACAAAGAGAGAGCATGCAAACTCTGCACAGAGAAAACCCCGGTCAGCCGACAGGTTCAAACCCAGAACCTTCTTGCTGTGAGGTGAGATTGCTAACCTCTGCACCACCATGCAGCCCTACAGTCGCTATATTAACTAGATTATGCAATGTCACAACTTTTCAAAAACTAACAATAACCCTCAGCTTTACTCTTGTACTGTCAGAATAAACAAGACCTTACCTTATAATCATAAAGGATGCTTTGACCATAAGTTGCCCATTTCATGTATGTTGGGCAATTTGCATTGTGTATTCATTCATTCCTTTCTCAGACACAAAATAGCTCACTCTGAGCCCAGAACACTAAAACACACGTGAATGGTCGTCAGGTTTGGAGGAAGAATGGGAAAGTGATAGTCACCCGTTTAGGTGGGGCTCAGATATGTGCTTGTTGAGCTGTACCTTATGATGAAACACTGTGGGCGTCGCTCCTGCAGCATCATGTGAAACGCTCGTTCAGCTGAGGAGAAGATGTGAGGAGGCAGAGAGGAACAGAGGCGGCCACTGGAGCTCAGATACAACTGACTGACCTGAAAGACAGCAAGCGTGCGCGTGCACGCGCGCGCGAGAGAGAGAAGACAGGAAGAGTATTATATATAGATATTTCATATATATTACAAATGTGTGTGTGCGTGTGCATGTCATGTGTATACATGAAAGCAAAGTTTATCCCCATTCACCCCATTGAGGAAGCTGAGATCTCATTATTCGCTTTCATGGAGACTCAGCACGCATGCACACACTGAGGACACCAGAAGGACACATAGATAATGTACAGAGAGCGAGAGAGAGAGAGAGAGAGAGAGAGAGAGAGAGAGAATAAAGGAGCAAGTGCAGTTTAGCTCCAGAAAGAGTGGTTAAATAGAGCAATTAATTGCTGAACCTGTGATAAAACCACCAGAATAAGCAAAAACATCTCGGTCGTGTGCCTTCAAATAAAAATAAAAGAAACATGTCAGAGTGGTAAATGAAAGGCATGAACTTTGAGACCAGACCTATTTATTACAGCAGCTAAAGGAAAAGCAATACAGGCTGCAGGACGTGAAGGGTGAGGGGTTAACCGAAAGGCTCCCAGAAAGAGACGTGTCGGGGTAATGAAAGGAGGTTAGATGATGTAGCATCACTCTGTATTGAATTAGAGAATGAGCTCTGGGGTGATTGCAAATGATGAGACATACTGTATTTCTGCCTCTGTGTGCATCACTGTGCTCCTGAAGCTCAGAAGGAGGCACTCAGGAGAAGCCATGCCTGAAATGAAGCTGACACCCGGGGCAACTGAGGGCAGACTCCCCACCCACAGACCAAGCTGGACCTTTACGTTTGCTCGTGAATGTGTGTGAGCAGGCCCCATTCTGAACCTCTTCAATTAAAGTGCATCATTAAAGTGCTTAAGCAAACAGATGGCCATGCTGTCATCTTTTGTTTCTCCTCTCACTGAGCAGCGCCTGATGAGCTCACTGTCTGTCTGTCTGTCTGTCTGTCTGTAGAGGGACAGCTGCTTCCACAGACAGGAGAAACCGTTCATGTGCGTCTCTTTTATGAGGGCGGGGATGAAGAGTAAACGTAGGTCATGAAACAGGAAGAAGAGAAAAAAAAGAAAGAAAAGAATGTGAGCTTGACTGTTGCAGCCTGGTGAAGAGGAGGGCAATGCAGCATGTTGAGTATCACTGACAGGAAAAGTATGAATTATTTATTATGAGATCAAGGCCTCTTCCGTTTACATGAACAGTAGGCTTTTGATAGGGTACACACACTTAAAATCGCTTCCAGGACTGTTCGGAACATAAACAACGAGAGAGAGTACTTACGAGATTAGAGTAGATGGGCAGGTCTTTGTTGGGGTTTATGAGCAGCAGAATGTGACCAATGTAAGTCTGCGAAACAGAAAGAAGCATGCAGTTCATCAGACAAGTTCCATGCCAAATAAAAGTACAGTTAGTATATCAGAAATTGATACAGTGATGTAGTAATTATGTACTGGACTTGAACCTAGGTTTGACTTGATGACTTGGCTCAGACTCACTTATCAATGACTTGAGACTTAGCGATGACTTACGACATGGCGCTTTCCAGCTGTGGCCTCTTTGGAAACTATTTATCATCATCATAAACGATGTTTTTTTCCACATTTTGGCTAAAATGTCAGCTACTGCATATTAATTTCTTTATAGAACTGTTGTATGAGAGCAATATCACACACACTCATGCTGTTGCAGTGAATATCTACAGCTGTGCTGATAATCGATACGACAGCGCTCATGCTCGTGCAATATTACTTAATTAAATAATGTTACTACAACTACACTACTACAACATGCAATACATTAGAGTCCCACTTATAATTTATATGATCAGAAGGGCAATGGCTCAGTACCCCATTCACATCATGGACTTTTAGATCCGCCTGGAAATTGAGAGCTGCTGACTTTAAACATGAATCAAAAAATTCAAAAATGCAAGTGTGGACTTGAATGTAAGAAACTCAACCACAATGCTGGTTCAAATATGTTATGTTGCATGGATGTTTAGCAATGTAGTAGAGGATGTAAGCAGACCAATCTGTAATCTGTACTCGGATAAAAGAGACCTGTCGACAGATCTGCTATGGCATGTTAATCTCAAATACTGATGTTTAAGTGCACATTTTGGAGACAAAGTCTATGGTGGACGGCACGGTGGTGTGGTGGTTAGCACTGTCGCCTCACAGTAAAAAGGTCCTGCGTTCGATCCCCGGCTCACCCAGGGTGCCTTTCTGTGTGGAGTTTGCATGTTCTCCCTGTGCATGCGTGGGTTTCCTC
>JAQQZR010000035.1:9339746-9353994 GCA_030068235.1 Notoglanidium macrostoma | reverse complement strand
GTGTGTGTGTGTGTGTGTGTGTGTGTGTGTGTGTGTGTGTGTGTGTGTGTGTGTGTGTGTGTGTGTGTGTGGAGGCAGTAGAGGGAATGCTGATGTTAATGTAGCCTCAGAGAGGAGAATCCTCCAGCACTCTATCTTAATAATCAGGCCGCAGAACAACACGAGCAAGTGCCTGTGAAGCTGCGAATAAGATGTAAACTCCAGTCACACCTAAACCTGTCAATGTCACGTCAGGGAAAGAGAGGCATTCAAAACGACGGAAGGAAGAATAAAGTAGTGTTCCATTACTGGCATACCACTGCGCACTTCACATTTAATATACCGCTATGCAGAATGGGTTCTACACCGAGTGCTAATTTGTAATCTTATATTCCACTCTTCCGTAAACTGCCCTGACTTCACTGAGACTGGTTCATTTTATTGAGTTAAATATTTTAGTTTCTAGCGATCTCTTTAGATTTCTCCATGCATGTGCTTGTCCAAATGTTTTGCTTCTCCTCAGTCATTATTGAAAAAAGCCAAGCCAAGGCAGCTACCGTTATGAGGAGCCCTCATTAGATCACATGTTCTTGCATAAACTCAAACAATCATATCAAAGCTATGTCAGATCTGCACTGAACAGCTGAACGAGAATGGAAAGTCTGGTAGCGTAGCATCTCATGACAGTTCTACATGAGGGACGATTAAGTTCCTAAAGCCTAAAATACCCTCCTGAGCTGTTCTGAGGTCATCACCGCTGGAACGCAAGTCTGGAAAGCCAAGCTGTTTCAGTGTACTAGGCTACATTCTGCTAGCACATTATCAGTTTCCGTAATGAATTTGATAACCGGAGGTGAGGAGAAAAAACTGCAGAACCTAGAAGACTGAACCTCAGTGTCCTCATAGGTCATAGGTCATGGACTTGTAATATTCAGGCTTCAAACAGTATTTTACATTGCTGAATAAGTCCTGCATACCGAACTGCCGTGAAATCCTCATAACACAGAACTACCACTCTTCCTGGTGACTTCAGTTATCACATAGAAGTTACATGTTTGTTTTTCTCTCTGCTTATGAGTCACTCATCAGGAGCTAGTTATAGATTTATTAAGGGGGGAAAAAATCCATTCAGCTCCAATTTCCGGACATTTGGCTTTCAAGTTGTAGCGTAGGATGAATAACAATCAAGAAGTCGTCGCCTTTCCCAAAAATGAGCCCTGCCGAGAATTCCCTGCGAGTTATAAGCCTGGTCAATTGTTGCGCCATGATTTTGACTCTGATCTGCATTCGACGTGAACACCTTCCTGATTAATTTCCCGTTTATCTCCAGTGTGAAAGTGCACATGTGAGAGGGGCTGGAAAGTGACTCCTCTGTGCTATAATTACAGTGTAATTTCCTCTGCCTCATGAGCTCGTCTCCAATCTTCTTATACTCTACTATGCAAATGAGGCCTACTTTCAGAAATATTCATTCATACAGTTCCTTATTTACACACACACACACACACACGGAAAACCCAGCTGCGAACAATTGCACTATACATACGCACGTTTTTCCTCACCCGTACGCACGCTTTCCATGGCTGACAGCAGAGCTGCATTACACGGGAAAATATTTGCTATATTAGAGAAAATCTCATGCAGCTCCCCCGTTATCAAGGCAATGACGTCATGGAAATGATGAGCGAACACCACTCTGACAGAGCATACATGAATAATGCAGTTCCTCGTTTCTGACATGTTTCCTGAGTTTAACTCTCACATTATACATCTCACCGAACACGGTTGCTGAGAAAAAAAAGAAAGATACAGGAGGAGGAAGGCATGGGGAACATAATGGAGAGAATATTTGTCTACATAACATTATTCTGTCCGAACATCTAAACCAACCTGCTCACCTGAGATGTGTGTTTCTACATGGGAGATCACAGTGCACGTGCATCCACCAGGTCATGGCAATCACATCTGGTATCTCTCAGAGGAATAATCCAGTGACAGCTTTAACTGTAATATTATATGTACTTAGGTACTATTCGGACGGGATTCGTTTTATATAATGAAATAGTCTGTAATATTTATAGCCGATTTGAATGGGATAAGAAATGTCGGGATTAATGACCGAGATGGGAGAGGCTACTTGATTTTTCACACCCAGAAACCTTGCGTAAGACGTAGCTGCCATTTCTCGTAACTAGAAAACGTGGCACCAACCAGAGGGAAGAAAACACCCAACTGGTTCAGGGCTGAAACTGTGTGCCTATTTTCAGTCAGGGGTGAACGTCGCTTTCAAAAGCAGTTCAAACAAAAGGTACATAAGCATTCTGTCTGGGATGCCACATTTCAAGAGGTTTGTGTGCAATAATGCTTAGTCGAGGTGGCGTCTGGAGACTGGACGAAATGCCACGAGCGCATCGACTATCTGAAAAAGAAATACAGGGAGTGCGTTATGCATGACTGAAGGAGTGGCTCGGACCCTATGCACAGCTCATACGTCGAGGAAATGGATGCCATATAGGGTAAGAATCATAATCGATCAGTCTGAAACTGTGAAAAAGTACTTTTCCACAGGATATGACGGAATATTTACACACAAGTCTATTTGAAAAGGCAAGCTTTACTGAGACGCGCGTGAGCGGTCCGTACGAATGACTGTTTTGGCACATATGGATCACTGAGAAACACAGGTAATAATAACAACATTACCCCATCTCCCCATGTAAAACTAATTCAGTCCAAATAGTGCCTTAGCCTCTAACTAGAAATATTTAACTCCGCACCAGCTGCATCATTACAAACCCAAAAGCTGCCTATTTGCATGTTTGGGTCCTGCCTTGCCACCTGCTTCTGTGCATCATCCTACCAGAGCAAACCAACAGCAGCATGAAGGTTACATTAAACATCAAACAGCCACACACAAACACATTGCCTAAGAGAGCCCAAAGCAAACACACTGCATCTGGCTGCAGTGTCACATTAGACTTAATTAACAATCTCACACACCTGCACCATGTGGAGGACAAATGCTCCATAAGTACCTGATAACTTTAATAACTTTGATTTGTTTCTCATTTTCACCTGATTGCTTTTTGAAATTAGGTGTCATATTATACCCCAAATAGTATAAACCGGGGGTATTCAACAAAAATGGCTGAACGTCCAATTTAACAAAACCACGTGCTTATAATTAATGATCATCAATGATTGGTTCATGTCTAATAATAAGCCTCAATTCATGTTTTAGCTTGTAGTGCTGCATCATGGACTCTTCTTAAAACAGCATTTGTATTCTACAAGCAATTTCATCACTAATCAGATCAGAAAGGGTTAACGAAATAAGAAATCTTTCTTCCCTTTCGGATCTAATGTCTTTAGTCCAGTTGCTAGTCTCTAGTCCAGTGAGCAGCCCTGAGCATGAAGAATTTACATAAAAGCGTGTGATTATAAATCGCAAAAGAGTATCTGCTACAGAAGCCATGGTGGTTCATGCTTAGAAGCAGCCACAGAAATATAGTTGCTGAATTGCTGCCAATTTTTTTGCTACACCATTTCTTTAGTTCACTTCCCTAAAAGCTGGCTGGGTCCACATCCAGCCTGCCAGCAGAAGACCTTCAGCATGGCAGTTATTTTAGTCAAAGAATCATTTTTGGTGCTCTGCTTATTATTTATTTATTTATTTATTTATTTATTTATTTATTTTTCAAGAAGGTTCTGGGTTTGAACCTGCCAGCCTGCTGGGGCCTTCCTGTGTGGAGTTTGCATGTTCTCCCCATGCCTGAGTGGATTTCCTCCGGGGGCTCCGGTTTCCTCCCACAGTCCAAAAACATGCAGATCAGGTCAACTGGCTACTCTACATTGCCCATAGGTGTGAGTGTGAATGTGAATGGGTGTTCGCCTCACTGTTAACCCTGCGATAGATTGGTGACCTGCCCGGAGTGTTCCCCGTCCAAAGTCAGCTGGGATTGGCTCCTACTTCCCCTACTTCCCTATGACTTTTAAAAGATAAGCAGTATAGATACCGTCTGGATAGATGGATGGATGGATGGATGGATGGAGATCTGATTAAAAACGCTGACCGCACCTTTAAGTGTTTATTTTTGAGAAAATCCATATCCACATCTGAATCTGTCTGAACTTAAACTCAATCTGAAAAGATGAGACTTGTTCATCCTGACATGTCTGATGCCTCTCTGACAAGGCATTAGTTTAGTGTGTGTGTGTGTGTGCATACCCAATGCTAGTGGCACACAGTGCCTGAGCACGATAGATAAGAAAATCATGTTGAATGTCTACACAGGGTGTCCAGGGTTAGCTAGTGTCTGTACATATTCACAAAAACCAACACCACAGCAGTTCACTCCTCTCTGATCACTGATTAAGAGCTCCCATACCTGAGGCTGCAAAGGTTAGACTATCCTAACCCCTTACATTATTTAAACAGACATGCGCATATGTATCTAACAGGCTCGGTGAGGGTGTGCCTCAACAAATTCCCAGTGCTGAGGTAAGGACGGTTTGAGTCATAGGCAGTCACGCTTCTCATCATTTTCTGCCTTATTTTCACTTTCATCCACCACTACATAATCCCCTTTAATCTTCTGAAGGAGGGCGTGATGGAGAATATGGCCAGGGGAGTAAATAAAAAATAAAATTAAAGGAAGAGCAGGCAGGCATAAGAACTAGAGGAGGAAAACCTGCAGTACAGAAACAGGCAATACTACAACCGTACACACGGTATATGCGTACAGTATGTGACCCAGTGTCCAGAGGCTGATTGTTTTACAGAACTGTATTCATTTGCATAATTATTTCATAAATCCAATCATACCGCAGCACTCTTGAGTTCTTGAATCAAATTTCTCACAAGCTGTTGATTATCTCTCCACAACAGCATGGCTCTAATTCAAATTGCAGGTTTATATTAATGCACTCGTTCTCATTCTTATTGCTCTGGACTGATGTTGCCATCTTCATCAAGTTATCGTTACTACAGTAACAGCTTATTCACAGGGACTTGTATGGCAAAATAACGTAAAGCTAAATGAAAACAAAATAAAATAAAAACACATCTGAAACGGTGAACTTTTCTGTAAGATGTTTCAGTCATGTAGGCATCCTGGGCAGATTTTATGCTTTGTGCTTTAAACCCTTCTGGACATGCTGTTATTGGAAAGTAATTTCAGGTTCAGCACACACTACCCCAGTGTTGTTTTCCTGTGTTGCGTTTTATGTGTTACATCCTTCTACATTAATTCCTACATTAATTCAAGGAAAAGTACATGTTAAGGGAGAAATAAATCTGGTGTAAAATACAGAATAACAGTTTACCTAACAGTGCGCGTGCATGTGCATGTGTGCGTGTATGTGTGTATTAATCCTAACCAAAAGCAGCAGCAGCATCATATCAGTGTGGTCGCAGGCACAGGCCACGTGCAGCGCAGTCCAGAGGTCTTCATCCTGCAGATTGACATTCAGGCCTCGTTCTATCAGAATCTCTGCCGCAAACACATTGTCCTGGCGAGCACACTGCAAAGAACAGAGCAGCATTATGGGTAACTGAAGCACACTATGGGCAGGCAGGTGCCAGAGAAATACTAATCATACCAAACAATGAATGAAGTTCACACTAATTATAGGCTACTGGGCAAATTTTGCTGAACACTTTTTTTTTTTTTTTTGCTGCACTCCATTCAGTGGATAATTAATCATTAAATGAAAGTAAAATCATTCTGAAAATAAGAACGCTATTTATTGGAAGGCCACTGGTGTCTCTTGATGTCTCACTGGCGTGCTGTAATGATAACACTGCTCGCTGTTGGCTTCCGTTAGACCTGTTTATTCCTGGTTATTTCACAAGCCTTGTCTTGCATCTAATAAAATTTTAGCCAATGTTCCAATTACATTCTGGCTTTCAGGCGGCCTCTTATACCCAGAGTTTGTGAGCATTACTGTATGAATAAAGATGTTATAGATGTTGCACTTGCATGTTCAAACCCAGTAGCAGAAGATTCAGATTGACTTCAGTTTCAGGACAACAGGAGTTGATAGCAGCGGGTTTGCGTCCACAATGGTATCAGTGCTATCACCTGGAGCCTAAGGCCCTTAATCCGTAACTGTTCCATCAGCGGTCAGGTAGCTGACCCCATGCTGTGACACTTTGTTTTCTTTCATGTGTGTCAGGTATAAACAAATAGAAAAAACCTAATGCGTAGCAATACACTGGATAGAAAAGGACAGATTTCATTTCATCAGTGAAAAGCAAGCACTCGGAAGGACGAAAGCTCACAGAAAGAGAGACAGAGAAACAGACAGAGGAGGTGTGTGAGAACCGATTGAAAGTAACGCGATGGAAGACCTCTCCAGAGAACATGGTGTTGGAATGTGTTCATACCAGATGGAGCAGCGAACCTCCCGACGAGAGAACTGTGTTGGGGTCAGCGCCCTCCTTCAGTAGCTTCAGCACTGTAACAAGAAACACACAGAATACTTTACTAGCATACCAACCCAAGATGACGGTACATAGTAGTTAATTTTAGACAGGACTTCCTGCCTACACTCTTGACACTAAACTGATACAGCATGATGATCCTATATAGCCAAAATGGACACCTGGCACTGATGTTAGGGGGGCAGTCAGCGTTCCAATTCATCCTATAGGTGTTCAGTGGAGTTGAGGTCAGGGCTCTGTCCAGAACACTCCAATTCTTCCACTCCAACCTTGGCAAAACTTGTTTTGTACACAGATGCATTATTATGCTGGAGCGTGTTTGTGCTCTTTAGTTCCAGTGAAGGGAAATTGGAATCCTACAGCATACAAAGACATCCTATGCAATTATGTGATTCCAACTTTGCGGCAGCAGTTTGAGGAAGGCCAACATACAGGTGTGATGGTCAGGTGTCACAAACATTTGTCTATACAGTGTATATCGCCTGCATTAAAGGTCCCCAGAGAGTGGGTGTTGATATACTGGCCGGACTGTGAATGCTTAGTACGCCTTCATGCTGAACACAGCCTCCTACAGTCTCTATATCCACCTCTGCTTCAGCACCTCTCTCCCTGACCTGCTTCAGGAAGCCCAGCTCCAACACACACACACACACACACACACACACACACACACACGGGCCAGAATCCAGTGCCATTTTAGTGTCACTTTTAGAGCGTAAACCATATCTTGTGCTCCTGGTAATCAGCATGAGATGTTGATAAGATGTAGAAATAATCAGCGATGACAAAAGGAAGTGAATGTGGCATTGACCTGCACTGATAAGATGATGAATATAATGCTGTTCCGCTTTTGTGGTATGAATCTCCTCATTACGAATAACGATTTACAAAATGATTTCTTTGACACGGGGCTAATATGACGGAACGGCAATAAATTATGGCAGGGAAGAAAACGTCAAATGCTTTTCAAAGGATAATCGTTGCTAATAATATAGTCGAAGAATGTGTATTCAAAGGCTACATAATACATTTATAAAGGTTGTAATGTGTGAAAGATGTATCATTTCAAGAATAAATAAAAAAATATATGATTCACAATATTACCATCTACTGAATCTGGCTCATTTCAGGTTCTTACATTTTTAAGGTTCTGTAGGGGTTGTACAAGTTACCCAATGCATTAACATGGTTACCACAACACAGGAATGTTATTCAGCATAATGGAGTATACCTCTTCAGGACATACACACGTTCACTCATGTAATGGTGGCTGAGCTGGTGTGTGACAAACTTTATAATGCTAATGACATTCTCATGTCTGGGAGCCTGGGAAACCCCTTTCTCAAGCTTTCCTGAAGTGAAATACTTCTCTTTTGCACATATCGCAATCATATATAAAGTCTGCTTATTAAAACAGGTTCCGGAAATCTGTTGAATGACTGCTTTTACAACAGCGTTTAACCGGCTCCTTACCCAACACAAGCTTTGCAGGAACAAATAAAAACATGTCCAGGCTGTTTCGGTGGAAGTGAGTTGAGCTGTCTAAGTAAAAATACACAGTTGCTTGGGTTTCCAGAATTCAGTCACAGTGACATCCTTAGAGTTTTCCAAGACTGCCAGACATATTGTTATATTGCATCTCAAGTCCGTTGTTGTATTAAACTTCCCTCAGAAGGCAATAAAATAGAACGGATGAGATATACCTCAGTATCAACAGAAAGCGTGAGCTCACCGAGGAGACGAGGAAACCTTGCCACTGTTTTCTTTGCGGTAAAAATGAACTATCCTTGCACTTTAAGCGTCCTATGAAGAAGAAGCCTGCATCAGCCACAGTACATTTACCCTGAGCTTAAGTCTAACCTCTTGTTTCCCATAGCTACTCATACGGGAAAGATGACATTTGAGCACGATGATACACTCACCATTAAAAATGACAGCGTGGAAATGCTCTAATCCTCCAAAACCATATCCCTAGTTCCCTAAAACTAGTCACTATGTTGTTTCTGTTCCACTATGATGCTGTGATAACTGAGAAGAGCTTAAAGAATGATTAGCTGAGTGATCTCCAACAGGAAATGGATTCCCAAGCTATAATATGCTGAGCTGACAATACAGCAAAAGAACAATGAATGAAGGCACTGAAGAAAATGAGGATGAATGTATGCTGTAAAAAAATACAATGCCGGATATAATGATGCAATCAGGGCCTTTTTAGTGATAACTATCTTATAGACTGTCCTCCCAGGACTCCTTTTCCCAACATGCTCATGAATGTCCTTTCAACACACTTAGTGGTATTTGCCTTACATTTTCCACAACTGTATACTGTAATGGTGTATATATATATATATATATATATATATATATATAATATTGGATAATAATTTAGTACACTTGTATATGGATATTATATAGGGACTCATATTGGACAAAATGTTCATCTATGCCACCCAACACCCTGTGGCTTCTGCTTCCAATGTAATTACTATCCATAGTGAAATATGCATTCAAAGCCAGTAACACGTGCACCATCTGCCAGTTTGGTTGGAAAAGACCTCATCAAGACTGAAAAACCTTAATGGCAAGAGAGGGGTAATGGCTGCAGTAATTATGCCATGATCGGCTTGGTTATGCATCTCCACACCCACGGTGCTTCAGTGGTACAACCCTTATGGGAGTAACGGCACTAAAGGTAATGATACATTTCCCCAAATTGATGTGCATTTAATTGCCTATTGTGCTCTCCACATAGCTGGACAGGACGCACATACGCTTGACTTAAATTACAATGAATCCAAGGTTATTGTTAAAGCAGGATTTCAGCAACATCAAAGCCTGTACAGTGGCTCTGCTAAGTACACTAATGCTGTACACTCTATAGAACGCCAATGAGAATTCAAGCCGTGACACCGTGGCAAGAACAATTTTATGTAACATTTTCAGATGAACACCCATACAGCAAAGGTCTACATTTTAATAGGTCATTAAAACCACTTACAATTTGTAATAGCACAAACTTGTTCACTGTGCTTCATACAGAGATATCATTTCAGTCCAGCTCCATCAGCGCTGTTCAGTTCAGAGCTCAGACGGCAGACTAGCACGCCAGCTACACTATTAAGCAGTCAGGCCAAGCTGCGATCATTAGAGAAGCAGGTTGCTTAATTAATTTCTTAGGTCCTGAGGAAGTCCCTTTACGCAAATGAGCAGGGGTCGAGAGCTTTTACAGACACCACTGGCCAGACCCTTCCTTGCCAAGTAAAAGGTTTAGTATTTTGACAGGAGGTAGTAGTCATGCGTTAAGAAATGCCCATAACACTGGTTTTACACACTGTATCCAGAGGCATTAATCACTCATCTATCCATCCATCCAGCCATTCATCCAGCCAGCCATTAATCCATCCAGCCATCCATCCATCCATCCATCGATCCATCCAGCCATCCATGCATTTTCTATGCCGCTTATGTATTGCAGGTAACTGGGGAAGTTGGGGCCAATCCCAGCTGACTTTGAGTGAGAGGCGAGGTACACCCTGGGCAGGTTGCCAATCTATGACAGGGCTAAGACCTTCACACCTATGGGCAATTTAGAGTAGTCAGTTGTCCTGATCTGCATGTCCGGTAATGATTTAGACAGCAACAGATAAACCTGAGCATAGAACTGGAAAATAAGCACATCCACTGTCAAAGAAGGGCAGATTTTATGATGACTGTGTATAGAGAGCAGAGTATATTACCTAGTGCTAAAGAGTCTGTGAAGTACATCTGTTAATCAGGTAAGCACAGGGCACCAGGGGGGATATACAGAGTACCTTTAGAGCTCACTGCTGACTGTGAATAAATAGAGGTCGAGAGGCACACGAAGACCTCTGCTGTTCGTTTCCTCCACATGCCCTTCATTGCCTAGAACTGTATCGTCTGGATACAATACTCTCAAATGTCCTCTTTTTATATTTTGGAGCATATTCATGCATCATCTGATTCCTGCTTTAACAGTTCCAACATGCCAGAGGCTGTTTATCTTAGAGACCAGTACCCCCTCTCCCCCACCTGGATTTTCAGGGCCAGATAGGATGCAATGGACAGAACATAACGCTTTTAAATGCACGGGCCATTATCGGGGTGAATCAGTTCCAAGGCACCCTGTTAAAAACAAAGAAAAGAGAATTTGTTTGCTGGGTTCATTTGTCTCGTGTTACTTGATGTCTTGCTAGGTCCATTCGCTCCTTCCACCTCCACTGCAGATTTGGGAACCTGAATTGGATGATGTGATGGGGTCTTCCAGCCCCTACCATTTCTTTTACCGTACAATAAAAGAAGTGCTCTTATTTTCTCATGGAAAACAACACATTATATTATAAGATTTTAAAAATGATTATATTTGTATGACACCATAAAGACCCTTGAAAATATAAATGCAATAAGGAAAGCGCATGCAATGTGCAATGAGTGAAGTGAAGCACATTGACTTTTGGCTGATCAGAGGAATGCTATTCTACCTCTGTGCTCATTGTTATTAACCTAACGGTTTTCATTCCAATAGATCCCGCATGCAACGGTGGGCAAAATGTGCAGTTTGTAACTCGAAAACGGCACCCCAGCTGTTGGACTCGTGTGGCGTTTCCATGGAAACCAGGCAAGATGGTAAAGCATGAGGGCTAGGGGAAAAGCAAGAAAGAGAACGATGGGTTGAGAAGAAGAAGATGGGTAAAGAAATACAAAAGGTGAATAAGAAAAAAAAAAAAAAAAAAAAGTCTGTGAGCGAGAGGTGATGTACAGAGGGAAAAAACTGGAGCTAAGAGAGACGATGCAGAGAACATGAGCCATTGCTTGCTGCATGTGAAACAAGCTTAGCTGAGCAGAACCAGGTTGAATTGAATTGGACTGCTCTGGGGGAGAGGATGGCCAGGAGAGGGTGTGGGTGCGAGGAGGCTTTGGATCAGTACACATTTCCACTGCCTGTTAAGAAGCCCACTCTGCCTAAGAGTAGGGAACTGGATGTTCAAACCAAAACCGTGACACCTTCTCCCTTTCCAGTTGTAACGGGAAGCAGCATATAGATGACTCATTGTGCAGAAATGAAATTTTAAACCTATGACTAAGCTCACCTCTTGTAATGGAAGCAGTTTTAGGAACAAAAAGGATTTTGTGTTAAGACAGCTAAAAGCCCGACGATCTAACAGAGTGCCAAAGACAGGTACATTGTTTCCTTTCGGCTTTTGGATCTCCTGTGCAAGATCTACATATTGTGGAACCAGAAACCAGAACCAGCATTTATATGTCTGTTTCATAAGGCACTTCAACTGAGCAGCGCAGTGTAGGATGTTACAGATATTCAACATTACTGTTAGATTTAAAAGGCACAGGCGTGCATGCTTAATCCAAATGGGAAAGTACCCATTAGATAATGCACTACAGTCAGGGAGAATGCTAGGGAAGGGTCCAGAGCCAACTCTGTCTCTGGGGGCTTTTATTTATATATTACAACAAGCAGAGGGAAACAGAGAGGGGAGGGTTGAGAGAGATAGCAGAACAGTCAGAGTGAGAAAGTACTGTGCATAGAACATCATTTTCTCGCCTTTTTTCTTTGAGTTCACTTCGGTCCTCCATCACATCATATCAAAATTTGCATGTAATTGACTTTCCACATGTCAACATCTGCTACCGCACTTGAGAGCTGACTCTTTCTCTTCTTCAGCTCTGATTCCTCACATCATTTCCTCTTCTCATTTGTTGCACCATCGCTGACATGGATGTTTTGTCACTACAAAAACATCATTTCGTCTCTCAAACGAAACCCAAACAAGTCTTGCCAAACAGAAAACCATTGTTTTCACAGTTTCATATCCTGATTATATACCACCTAGACTTTCAGTCAAGCATGGATGCTTCGTGAGTTCAAAATTGCCTTTGGAGGCAAAGCTTTTTTTCTATCTCTCTGGCTACCAGTGTTGAATACTAGGAATAAGACTAGGATTGGGCAGTGGAGGGTTTTAAATGAAATCAGCCAGGCAGAACCACGTTTAGAGCAGAGACCTACTGGAGTGCTCCCACATCCCTGAAGAACTGATTCCAATCCCATTCTCTCCTCTTTCCACCAGCCTAGAGAAGCACACTCATTATAGTTCCACACAGGAACATCACCAGTGCCACAGTGTCCTCACACTGGACATGAAAAACTATCATTTCTAATCTTTTAGTTCTTCTGTCCAAATGAATTCTAAAAGGTGGTGTTGCTTATTACAGGTTTCATGTACAATGTTTATGTTCATAGTTTACCAAGCCTGGTACTAGTGCCTGATCTACAACGCCGGCTCTTTTCCATTTCAATCCTATTGTTAATTTACCGTATTTAAAAACTGCTGCAAGTATAGAAATGTGTACGGGTTTGAGTTTTAAGGCATATTAGTAAAACAGAAACAGGTGTTTTCGACAGAATTTAAGGTCCACTATGTAGGATTGAACCACCTTAATGCCCCTCCCTTTCCAAACGTGTATGAGAGCATACGGTGGCCGTTAGGTGCATATAGCCTACTTCCAAGTACTTACATTCACACTCCCTTGCTTTTTCCGTGCTTCATAATAAGTATGATCCTCCATTTTTTCCAAATTTGCATTCTCAGACTTGTTAGCCAGCACCAGCAAACACAGATTCCTCTTATTTCTTCTTCATTGCCTTTCCTTCTTCTTCTTTGTCGTCCTTCCGGTGCGTCCTCATTCTAAGCTAATGAAAACACAGCGATTCGCACTTACAGGTAATTATACACTAATGAAAACATACTTGTGAATTCCCTTAGTATAGTATAGAATATATAGTCCGTTTCTGCTGATAGATACCTTCAAAATCCTACATAGGGGACCTTTAAATAACATGCCTAGATTGAATTTAGAAAAACAACAGGGGCAAAATTGTATTTGCTCACTGTAACCATTCATGATGGCTGAGAACACTAGTTCGAAATCACATCCGAATAGCTTGCTGTCAGATAGCTAAGGTTTTAACGCATAAAATGCATCCAAAATCAATTTTGCTGCAAAGCAAATATACTGAACTCGGGTTAGCAATAATCATGCTAATGTGCAGCTTTTAACACAGAATGATTTTGTTACATTTCGAATAGCAGTTATATTATATTGGGTGCTTATGCAATTTTCAGCCTGTAACTCTTCAGTATATATTCTCTATTATTGTTTGTTTCCATTAGTAATGCATGCTAGTTTCTGGCTTCAGGTATACAGCCTTAAAGGAAGACATGAAAGCATTGTACCACAGACAAAGAAAGCACTTGTGCTATTTTACAGCCTCCATAGAGCTTGCCAAAATACACATTAGTGGTATGTTGGGTCCTTTTACAACACTGTAAACATTTGTATCGTCATTTAATGTCGACCTGATGCAACAAGGAAAGCAATGCTTCGTTCAAGATCACAAGCTGGAAAAATCTATGTCATGGCCATGCCTGGTGTTTGTAATCTTTTAGCTTCCCTGCCTTCTGCACAGTGAAATGTGTAATCTTCTTTAATTATTGTGAAAGAGATGAGCTGCTGTGGGATAATTTAGAGCTATTAACTGAGATAGATACCATAGTAACATAGCAGACATAACACTCGGCATTGGTCTTCCCACTCAAACGGTAAAACGGCAAGTCGACTGCAGCACAGAACATCAGAGATGAACATAAAACTTTAGCTAATGGAGAAGAAGTAAATAATTTACGCGAGCAACTAATGGCAAACGGGAGGCACGGTGGTGCGGTGGTTAGCACCGTCGCCTCACAGCAAGAAGGTCCTGGGTTCGATCCCCGGGTCACCCAGGGTGCCTTT
>JAQQZR010000035.1:9324688-9336450 GCA_030068235.1 Notoglanidium macrostoma | reverse complement strand
TGTGTGTGTGTGTGTGTGTGTGTGTGTGTGTGTGTGTGTGTGTGTGTGTGTGTGTGTGTGTGTGTGTGTGTGGGAAGCCAGCTGCAGCCCTCACTGAAACAGAACCTATCAGCTGGGCTTTTTATCCAGGCACCGTGGATTTGGCATTGCCTGTATAACCCACATCAAACACCAACACAAATCCTCTTGTAGGCTGATATATCAATCCCTGTACTGCAGCCGTCCCAAAATCTTCTGAAACTGCTAGCCCACATGAGTGATCACAGACAAATCACAAAGAGTTCACACTGATTTTGTTTGAAAACACTAAAAGGTTTTTCAGTGTGGACGATACATGAAGATCACTCAACTCTCAGCAGGTTTCATTACAGAAAGCCTGACAGGGACAACTAGACACTTGAAATCTTTCTTACGTAGACAAATGCTTTCTTTTTACTGCAATAACGATTGAATTAAAAAAAATAAATAAATAAAAAATGTATGACCCAGTGGCTGAAAACCACACCAGACTTCTGGCACCTGCTCACGTATTTTTTTAACAAGTATAAAAATTGTCTTGACGGGATTTCACACTGATGCTTTCTGAATCTATTTAGCAAGTGACTTGGAAGCCTGAAACCTAAACGGTGGCATAGAGCCATAAGAAATCAATAATCAGTGCCAGTGGCTGGTCAAAAGGCATTTACACAAGACACTAAGCAGGTCTCTCTGCCTGAGAGAGCCCACAGTCCTGAACAAAAACACCGGACACTGCCAGATTGGTAATTAGTGTTTAGTAGGTGGGATAAAGTTTCCATTCATCCCCAGCCAAAGGTGCCTTGTTTCCAACAGGAACACCAGCTGGTGTCTTGGACCAGCTGAACCCGAGCAAAAGCCAATGGGAGGCATTTACACAGTGGTCTGCAAAGGCTGCTGGGAAATGTGACACAGATTTGACCTGACAGCTGGGTAAACCACTAGCAGTACAAACGAGAGAAGATGATGACAGTATGAAAGAAAAAGCTGGAAAAATAGACCAAGGAAACCAAAAATATAATTCTCTAATGAACTCAGTCGTTGATCAGTTTTCGGTAGCAGCGGCTCTGACTGTACTTCTGGCCACATTGCAAACCACGGGTTTATATTAATTCCAATACATTATCGTTTCTATAGTAACAGCTCATTCACAGAACCGTGTATGGGAGACAGGCCACATAATCCAAATCCAGAAGGCTAATAATAAAGCAGATTATAAAAAGTGTTTTTATTTAGCAAAGAAAATGTCTAATCGTTGATCTAGTAAAGCTTGCTGCAAGTAATATTTTTAGAATAAATAGAATAATATTTTCAGGAAGCTTTCTGCCATGGGGGAGTCTTTACATGACAAGCTGCAGGTTTATTTATTTTTTTGTCTTATTAACTTCAAAATGATCAGGCTGGTGAGGGAATGACTGTATATAACCGCTAACAATTCAGGAAAAGCAGAAACTAAATTGTCTTATGCTCCACAACCTTAAATGTAACTAGACGCAGTTAAAAGGTATGATGTGTTGCTCATTAATACATTTAAATTTCCAAAATTTGAGGAACAAATCACACTGGGATTGATGTTACAGAAAGAAATCCACTTCAGGGTAGTAACCCCTCGCATTGCTGATTGCTTTCCTATAACCACGTCCACCGTGTTTTATTCCTTACATGATTCATGATTATCCTATATAACACTATATATATAGTGTTATTATACATACATCAATTGTTAGGATATGATATATATATATATATATCATATACATGTATCATATATAATTTATAAATGTGGCAGTTATAAACAGCCATTATTGCAAGTGCATTATTTCATATCAATATTTGAAAATATCATTCGATGACGAAGATATGCTTATTGTACCCTTAAAGAGCTCACACTAATTCGGAGGACTCAAAAAGCATAAGCATGTGATGACTAGAATATGATTCACAGTTTGCGTTAGCAGATGCCCATGGCCAGTTGTTCCTGCAGTTGTTGATTTAACGACGCAAGGCTTTTAGACTAATCCCTGCATAATGTCTAACTTGCTCAATGTACCAGAGGAGAATAGTTTGTTTTTCTTGTGTTTTTTATTATTTTTTTTTAACTTAATGACCTTCTCGTATGATGGGTGTTGCAGTGTTTCGTTCTCCTTCAGTCAAAAAACGAGAGTCCTGTCTGTCCTGGGAGGATTGAAAATAACTCTTCTACTCCACCCTGCAACCTCATGGGCAGAAATAGCTGACTTGGTTAAATGAAATGTTCCTGCGCCATCGCTCAGGAAGGGCGTGTGGCTGTCCAGTCCTGCTTGCTGCACGCAGAATATTAGCTTTGACTAGGCTATAATCAGTGTGAAGAATGACTTAATACCCAGAGGCTAATGGCTGAGCCTGCGACTCCATGTCTTGCTGGAAATTAATTTTGCTTTTTTTCACCAGCTGGGGAGTCCTTGCAGGCACACGCCCACACACAAACACAATAATACAATAAGATCTGCAGGATTTTAGACACTAGAGCTTGAACTTGGAGTGTAATATATGAAAACAGATGGGACCCAAATGCTGTGTGAACAAGAAGCCAATACAAAAAAATAATCAAGAAACTGTAGGTATCATTCAGTATGTCCGATATTTATCGGGTTTTCTACAAACTATGCACGTCAAGGTTCACAACACAGTGCCTCAAACCTCACCCTCTTTATAATCGTGGCGTACGATGGCGTCCTGGAGGATGTCGGAGAGCGAGAAGCTGATGGAGTGTTTCTTGCTCTGGCTGTTGAGAGGCTTGTGTGAACTCTGTTTCTGCAGGGTCTGTTCACGCTCGTAGTATGCACGCAGCTGATCACAACGCATCCGGCGCACCAGCCGCTGCCTCTGCCCCAGAGGTAATGACTCCAGCAGGCACTGGTCTATCTCCATGTTCTGCCTGAAGGCGTTACATAGCTGGAAACAACCTGAGAGCAAGACAGACAGACAGAGATGTTTTTATCAGGGATCGGTACATTAGTAAGCAAAACTGATCTTGAGTAGAGGGAAGAAAATAATTCGGCTTTCAGGGGGGAAAAGAAAAATCAGAAGAAAGAGGTAAGAAAATAATTTGGCTCAATCAAACTGAATATAATGCCAGCTCATTATTGTAGTGTACCAAACAACAGTTCCTCATTTATGGCTTTAAAAAAATAAAAAATAAAAACTCTTAAATGCTTTTATACCTTTTTTTGTGGTCTCAAAATTAGTTCGTAGTCAAGTGCCTAAAAAATAGCACCAGAACATCATTATCCTCCTAGAAAACACTATAATCATCCCAATATAAATTTAACCACCGCAAATAGAACATTTCATTTATATTGACGCATTTTACAAGTTGTAAAAGTCACCATCACGTAACACTGAATGACCTTAATATTAGCCTATAATGACAAAATATACCAAAGTCACAACAGCGCTGGTTAAAAATAGCCACTATTTTTGAATCTCCGTTGTTTTTACAGCTCGAAGTTCCTTTCAATAGCTCTCTAATGAAGCAGGTTAGCCTACTTAAAGGCTTTCTTCAAACACTCTAGTATAGTTGTCTCACGTTTCACAGCTACTGCCTACGCAGTGAGTCACTGAGCTGTATTTCAAGATTTGTGACATGTGATCTGCAACACAGATGCTGTTATGCAGATCTCATATTCTCAAAACATGAAGTACTGTCGCTGCTACCAATTAATTGTTAATTAACCATTTATAAATTGTTTATTGAGACAAGAAAGGAGTCAAGCCTCAAGGCCAAAATTCTTGCTTTTCAGGTAAAGTGCAGTGCCACATTAGGACCTAGCTCAAGCAATAACTGAAATTCTAAACATTGTTAAAAAAGACAGAGAGGGAAAGAAAAGAGAAATCTAGGCTAAAGCTGATTTGTCCCAATGTCATTCGATAAAAGTCCTATACAGGTAAAACTGAACTGAACTTGAGTCAAGTCGAGTCGAACTGAACTGAAATGAATTCATTTTAATTGAACTGAATTGAATGAGCGTGCTTGAGTGTATCGGGACACGCAGAAAGGTGAGAAGAAAGTCAAATACGGTGTTTACTCTTCCTTCAATCAAATGAAATTTGACAAAGCTGTTTTCTCTCACACACACACACACACACACACACACACACACACACACACACACAGCAATGTGAAGATACAGTGTTACACTCATTACAAGTTCTGTTATCCTCAAGTGTAAAAAAAACCACCCCAAAAAACCTCTATTTCCAGTCAAAGCTAAATTTTTTTCTTCATTAATAAATGGAGCTTGAATCACCCGAGATGTACTGACTGTTTTTCAACTCATTTGCAGCAATCACAAGGCTGCTCAGTCATTCCCTTTCAGCCTGTACACCTCTTCTACTGAGCTGATCCACCATGTCATTATAAACCCATCGCCTCACCCAGAAGAGCATGTGAAAGGACTATATGACAGCAAGATGGACAGAAAGAGTGCAAACCTGCAAGAAAATAATGGGTCGGAGAAAGTTTGTTTGACCTTGGTGGGCCGACTGAGTCATCGCAATATGTACATCCATCAGCTTTCCTGAGGCTAGGCATAAAATAAGTTTTCTTTATGAGCAAGTCGTCTGAACTCTTTGACACTGCTTTCCTTCTCTATGGTTGTGTGCAGACTTGTAATTACCGCGATAATTCAGGTCACTGCAAGCCCTTCAGTCAGAGGAACCGTGGTTTCAAAAGTCTGCGTTTGTACATGAATTAGACACCTCTCTACTCTAACCCTCTGCTTACACACACGTAGCCTTTGCTCTTTTGTGTTTTGCTCGTCTTCTGTCCCTGATTCATTAGCTTGCCGAAAGTATGGAAGCTGTAAAACTATTGGCGACACTGTGTGCAATAAAAGCCCAAGCAATTCTGCTGTCATTCATACTCTTTCCTATATTATTCCGTCTTCTCTTTCTTTATTTTCAGCTGACTCACCTTTTTAAAGGTAGCTGCGGAGTGGGAGATGAGAGCTATGTGGATTTGTCACGCTGGAGATGAGATGAGATTTTTGTTTCGCCTAATCGAGAACATTTTCGTAACCTTACCAAAAAATCCACCGTGACAATGCCTGTGAGCCGGACTCCTCTTTGAACCCATGAAATGAGTCTGTAGACAACTGAGCAGCGGAGTGTATTTCCGTGTGCTTAGAACGGACAATGTGATCTAATACGGTGTGGAAGGCACTTTATTACTGTGAGTAAATTGAGACCTTTAAGTAATCCAATTTCTCCCCTCCACGGCCATAAACCTCTTTTATTGTAGTGTTCTGATATATGGCTTGTACTTGTCTTTGAATGTGATGAACCAGGTGCTAAACTTCACAGCTCAGTTGCCCGACCCCACTCCTAGAGTGCTGCAGTTCAGCAAACTTTGGTGATTTTCTGAGCTCAAAGACATGTGATTTAACTGACCATTTAACACCCAGTAGCTGGCTGCACCAGTCAAACCCAAGCTCTAACACAGATTAGTTTGAACATACAGTATAAAGCCAATGTCGGAGTTATATAAAATCCAAAGAAACAGAAACAGGAAAAATGCAACCAAGTTCTAGACACAGTTTCAACAAAGCCTTAAAGGTCCAGTATGTAGGATTCAGCTGATTACAACCATCTGAATAACCCTCCCTTACTCCTCACTTTCGATTTCGAAACACAACGATTTGTCGATACAGGTAATTATACACTAATGAAAACATACTTATGAATACCATATTTCATTTCTGATAATAAAGCCCCCTAAATCCTACATACCGGACCTTTAAGTTAAAACTCACACTTGCTCTGTGTTTTGTGCCATATTTGTCATATAGTTAAGTACCATAGACGTTTCATACTAAACACTTTCATACGTATATGTTACAACAGACTTCATCCTGACTTCCCGACAAGCAAACTTTCAGCTGATGCATATATCTAGTGAAAACTGGGTGTCCAGGACAAGAGTTTAGGCAAACATGATGTACTGGGTTACTCCGCCATGCACATTATGTTTATAAAAATAAGACAGAAAATAATGAATTATGGTAATAATATATGCATTTTACATTACACATATACAGTATACAGAGCTTAGTATTTAAAGGAGATATCCAGTGTGTCTAACCATGGCAAGCCAAGTGCAGAATTCTGACATCCTACACCTTTCTCAAATCTGGAGGATTTTTAACATTTGTCTTGACCACATTTATTACTCCAAACCTCCACAATACACATACAGATAATTGCAAATGTAAAGCAATACCAGACATGGTTCAGACCAAAATATCTGTCAAGTAATAACAAATCCATCCACACTTCTCCCAAAGTGACTGCCTCCACCTGCTGGACCTGGCAACTTTGATAAGGTCATGCGTCAAGATAAGGTCACCCCACTGCTGTACTCTGCAGATCACTGCCAGCATGATTTCCCTTCTCTGAGACAGAAAGCTGAACTGAGATGCTTATCACCCACTAGCTGACAGAAAAAGCTTGAAGATTGATATTGTTTTGGGCTCTAACCGTCCTGAGAAAGATAGGCATCTACTGTACTTCCACCCTCTCCCACCTGTTTTAGTGGCTGCCTAAAGGACAATAAAGGTAACATAAGCTGTGAAAAGGCCGAGCTAATTGGTTTACCTCCCTGCAGCACATGGCTCTTTTGACTACGGTTTATTTAGATCAAAGCAAGAGACCTTTTTGAGTTCTCTTCGACCAGGATTATGGAGATCGTCCAGAACATAGTTTCAAAGGCAAAATGAAAACTTCAGTAAAGTCAAACCAGCTTCACACACTGTATACAGATAAGATAACGCAATATCACACCAGAATAAAATAAAGATGAAAATGAAACAGATATACCAGCTGGGTGCCTGCGATCAGTGGCTGCGCATGGAGGGATAATACACACGCTGAACTGCTCAAATGGGCTTATGACCCAATTCCAGTGAGAAGCTGTGCACTGGGACCTGCAGGATACACTCGCCCCCACCACCCCCCAAATATGAAAAACTACATGTGAAAATGTCTGCAGGGAAGATTCTAAAACCAGTGAGATTTGTGAGCAGAAGTGTGAACACGAGTGACTGTCTGAGAGAGAGCTCTCCAGAGAGAAGAAGCAAATAAGGCTTAAAAAAAAAAAAAAAATGATTCATATACTGTACTTCATGGAGTGCAAGTTCACACTCTTTATAATTTCTGGTGAAAATGCTACGGTCATATTTCGCATTTTCACACTCGCATAGCCAGGAAGAACCGCCGTAACTGCATTTCAATGTTTTTCGCAACTCATGAGCGTTCACTTTGTGTCATTTGTTACCGAAATCCGTTTCCTACTCTCTTTCAGGCAACCTTGTCTGTAGAAAACTGAAAATGGTACAGTCGATTCCATCAGTGAAACATGGAGACACAAGGTCTGGGTACTGTAAGCAAACAGATCAGAGACAAATACGAGGACAATGGTGGCTGCTGCTCTTGAGACTTGTGGTGACGCTGGGATTGTAGAAACAGACGTCTGCTCTGAAGGTTTTTCTTGAAGGCAGAGACGTTGATTTCACTTCCAACTCCCATATGCAATCGTTTGACAGTTGTTCCAACAAACAAATTTGGTTTACTACCCACTGGCTGTGACAATATACCCAAATGGCTTAAATTATAGGAGTGCTAGACAGAATACCAAGAAAAACGTCAAGTTGAAATGTTTAGTGAAACCTTTTTCACAACACAATGTCCTTATTCAACAAAGTAGCACACTATCGAATCTGATCAGGAAATAGGCAAAATCAGCTGCGTTTCCTTATTCATCGACTTCACCTTTGACACACCTCTGCAACGAGACTCACAGCTGGTCAAAATTGTTTTATAGCTGAACTCATTTTAGCAGCTGCATTGACAGTTAAATATTGCGTACAGTTGACATAAAAATGTTAAGCTGCTCTTTAAAACATGATGCAGTTGCTTATACTAAACTTAATTTAAATAACGTCATTGTGAATGAACGTGTGTGTGTACACGTGCATTGGCCTGCAATGGACATCCATGGGTGTATGGGCTCAGGATGAAAACTTGGCTCGTCTATCTTTATAAATAAAGCTTTAATTAAATCTGACTTCAACTAAATCTCATCAATTCAAGTTCTAAAATGAATGAAAAAAGTTTGGCGGAATAACTACAAACAAGGCATAATAAATTGTACATAGAAATTTATAATAAAAATAATTTTAATCTTTTAACTTCTACAATTATACCTTTGCAATGAAAATCTCTATATGACAGTATCCATGGAATCTAACACCAAAGCGCTGAGCTTTCAAAACAGTGTTTCTTTACCAAAAAGAGTAAAGATGTTCATAAACACACATACGTACATGACCACAAACAAAACACACACTGGAAGAAATACGGGCAGTCTATGACCCCGTTTACACTTGGTTTTATAATGCATCTCGAGCATTCAGGTCACAAATGGACTGCCGAGACACATCGCTGTTTACACCTGTGTTTATCATGCGTCTCTATGGTGTCCAGCAGTTTCTGTTCCACCTGACCGCTTTTGTTCGAATGTCGTTACTGCCTACATCACTTCTGCTAGAAGGTCCTCGTGCAAAATTACATTACAACATTAACCCTGCAACATACCTTCATTATTGTCTTGCACTCCAACCACGAACATGCTGCTCCTCTCCATTTCTTCTAGCGTGTTCTTCTAACAATCACCGCGTCCAGCATTAATGACGTATTTTCCTGTGACGTCCGTGTTGCAGATGCGGCTGTTTACACTACAGAAGGTACGTGGTTAAATGCGTCCCAGACCACCTCGGCAAGCGATTTGAGCGAATGTGTCGTGAATGCATCTTGGAGGGTGTTTACACTCGTGTTTAGCGCTGTCCAGTTGGGATCAGGCCGCCCAAGACGCATTTTAATACCAAGTGTACGCGAGATCTATGCTGACTGCAGCTGAGAATTAAACACAAAACTACTACAAAATGGACACACTGAATGTCCTAAGCAAAGTCATGGCAATGTGAAACCAAGAGAAAATGATTTGATAACATTTTCAGCAACAACACACTGCTTGCCTCCTCCAACAAAATGTCAAGCAAAGGCAGGAGAAATCTTAATCATATGAGATCCATCAGTTCTGCTCCCAACTTGGCGCACTAAGCTACTTTATCAAATCAAAATATGTCTTGGACATGGAGGCATAGAATGGAAACTAACACACATGTACGAACACCCACAGTGGTATGAGCCAGAGAACTGTTAACAGAAGTGAATTAGCTCATGGTAGGGTGTCTCCCTGTACTCAGTATCTCAGAGCAGCAGCTATGTAGGACAGTAGATTAGTGGAACAGTGCAGACTGGGACACACTGCATACTGGGATATGGCACTTCTCGGTAACTCTGCCTTCCTTGTGATATACCTCAAAGAATCTGTTTAAAGATCAGGAATCAATCCTCCTACAAATAAGACTAGATAAATTGTTACTTGGATCAACTCAAACCTGCAGTTTCCATAATAAAGAAAATACCGGAGAGTACCTCCAGGTGTACTAACCGCAACACACATCACACATTCAGACGCTGATTGTGCACCCTGTCTATCCCATTTCTGTTTTCATTTTCCATGTGTAGACAGTGTTTCCTGTCCAATCTAGCCCATCCAGTCCATTCAAGTCTAATCCATTCTAAACCAGTCCAGGTCAAGCAAAGCCAAATCAAAACTTGCCAAGTCATGCCAAGACAGCCTATTCCAGGCCAGTCCAGTCCAAATCAAATCAAACCAAGCCATGCTATGCCATGCCATGCCAGGCCAACCTAGTCCAATCTACTTTAATTCCAGTCCAGGTCAAGACAAGTCAAATCAGTCCTATCCAATCCAGTCCTGTTCTAGCCAATCCCAGTCCTAGCCAAGCTTATCCAGTCAAGGTATCATGTCTACTCCTGTTTTTGAAAATAGTCTCTTGTACTGTTTTCTTGGTTTGCCTGTTTAACCCTATCTGGCTAGATTTGACCCTTTGTAATTATTATTATTATTATTATTATTACTAATAATAATAATAATAATAATAATAATAATATATGTTTTGCTGGCACTTTTTTAGCAAATATAAATATTGTAATTCTTATATTTACACACTGTTTATTGAGAGAATGTAATAGAGTATTTTAATTAAAATAGGATTGGAGCGTACATATTGTAATATACAATATATTCGTATTATGCCCATAATTAACTCAGAGTGCTAATTTGCTTTACACTGCAAAAGCCAATATATTGGAGATTATTCACAAATAGTACATTATCCAGGTCTTCTGTGTTCATGTACAGGATACATAACGTAATACTTCTCTGCCCAAAGGCTCCATGTTTTACTATGCTCTATAAACCAGTTATGGAGTCTGTGAGCACTGGGGATAAAAACACTCCAGCTGGGAGTCAGGTGCCTTTCTGTGTGGAGTTTGCATGTTCTCGCCGTGCATGTGTGGGTTTCCTCCGGGTGCTCCGGTTTCCTCCCACAGTCCAAAGATATGCCGATTAGGTCAACTGGCCACGCTAAATTGCCCATAGGTGTGAATGCGAGCGTGTGTGGTCGTTTGTCTGTGTTGGCCCTGTGGTGGACTGGCGACCTGCCCAGGGTGTACCCCACCTCTCGCCTCAAAGTCTGCTGAGATTGGCTCCAGCTTCCCCGCGACCCAGACAGATAAAGCGGTATAGAAAATGGATGGATGGATTGTACTCACCAGTGCATGTAATACACTGCAGGGCAAAACGAGATTCTTAACTGTCACCTATTTAAACAAATAGGAAGTATGAAGTGCTTCTTGTAAATGATTTTTTCTCAACAGTTCTCCTTCGCTCTTCTCCAGGATACAAGGTATTGATTTACACTGGCATATCCTACACAGGCTGCAGTTAATAACAGATACATGCTTAAATTAGACTGAATGAAAAGACAGCTCTTTGTTTCACATGCACACACAAACACAGGCACGCACACATACATGTCAACAGATGGATCCAGGATACACAGACGTTCAGGGTAACATGTAGAACTGAATTCATTCTGGAAGGACTGTTATAGGAAGAGACAGCACTGGATGTTTCATAGGAGTTTAACCTCTCTCATGTCTTCTACACTACTCATCAAACCGTGTGGGGCATCTACAGGAGGAACACGTCTCTCTCTCTCTCGCTCTCTCACACACGCACACGCGCATACATACAAACAGTGATACAAAAGCCGGATGAGTCTGCTATCCTCCTGAAATAAAGCGTCGCTTCACAATTACACACCCACACGGTGAGTCCAAGCCTCATGTATACTCTCACTGCTTACAACCACATAAATGCACAGCAGGCAAATCCATCACCCTCTCTGCTGCACACTCCCTAAACAAACCACACACACACACACACACACACACACACACACAGTCCAGTCTGTGTTATGCTGGCTCTGCACCTGACTGTGCAACCTTGTCTTTTCTCCTTCAGGTTATCTCTGGCACTGGAGGTAAAAGACTCCCAAGCTGTCCAACCACACTGAATGAGAGGGAGGACAGGTAGCTTTAAAAAGAGAGGGAAAGTAACACAAACAGGACCTAGTTATTAAACAAGAGAAAATGAATAATGTGCTTGGCAGTCTGGGAAAACCCTTTGGACAAAATTGGGTTTTTTCTTCATAAAATTGCCTTCTATGCCTCTCTCTCTCTCTCTCTCTCTCTCTCTCTCTCTCTCTCTCTCTCTCTCT
>JAQQZR010000035.1:9305000-9322112 GCA_030068235.1 Notoglanidium macrostoma | reverse complement strand
TGTGTGTGTGTGTGTGTGTGTGTGTGTGTGTGTGTGTGTGTGTGTGTGTGTGTGTGTGTGTGTGTGTGTGTGCTTCCCCTCAAATTCCCTTCTACCCATGCCGAAGTCCTTTGTATCCCTAATGCTATGTTTGTTTTTCTTGCACTCATCCGTCCTTATGTCACTCCCACCCCATTTTCATACTGCTCTTCACATCAGCTAAAAGCACCTGAAATCCACTTAATTTGGAGAGTTTTTGACTAGTAATTTGCATTTAAAAAAAACCAGGGAAAACACTGACGAAATGAAAAACACAAGAGAGGAGACCTATAAGACCAAATATTGCACCAGCAGTGGATCTAGTTAATTATAAGTTTATAATTACACACTTTCATTAAACAGAATTCATTTCTCAGTACACATGCGTACAGCTGTGCTTCACTGCGAATGTGAGAATAAGTCTTATCCCACTTCATTTTTTTCTCCAGCCTCCTTCTGTACACTAGCCAATCTAACACTACACACATAAACACACACTCACATATAAGTCCCCCTGGAGCTATGTCTGGGTGCACAGGTTCAGACCTCCTCTTGGCCCCTTTCTCCCCTCTCTGCTATAATGAATAGTTAATGGAAGGAGTCCGGCTCATTACCATGCTCTCTCTGATAATCTCCATATTGACCTTGGAAGAATTGGACATCTTCATACCAAGCAGACCCGCCCCTTTTCTCTGCCCCTTTGATTAAATACGTAGCTCTTTTCCCATCCCCCATTCTTCATGAGCTAGCTCTTACAGTCATTACACACACCTCCCTTCCATTCACTCTGTATGGCGAAAATGTCACCATTACCCACTACAGTAGGAAATGACAATGAACTGCACAATTTCTGTAGCTAATGAAACCCTTATCATGTTTATAGCCATCTGATAAAACCACAGGTACAAATCAGTGTGTATGCCATATAGGGGGTTTGAAGCCAGGCAGTAACAGTCCACTTACTCTTATATCCTTGCACTACACAATTTTGAAGATCAAGAAATGTCTGTCCTGTTGTCAGTTTAGTGCCCTGTTCCTGGAGATCTACCTCCCTGAAGACTTTAGCTCCAACCATAATCGTGCCCACCTGACCATCTATTCATTGCTTTAAGAAGTTCTTGATCAACTAAAAGAGGTGTGTTAGATTTTGGTTGGAGATGGGACCTGCAAGAAGGTAGATCTTCAGGAACAGGGCTGGTGTCCATGGGTAAAGTGTAAGCGAGGGGGACTTGATAGTCTGTTGGAAGACCTCTTCCATTGATTTAGCACTGAAATGCACCATAATAGAAGATATAAGAGAAAGATAATAAAAGTCATTTTGTCTCTATCTTGCACCATATCTCAGCACTCATGCTACAATTGCTGGACTATTCCAGTTCTAGAACATTGAGCGTGTGTGGGATCGATTCATACAAAGGAGTTTCGGATATCCCTTGAATTTGAAGATAGAACAATGGTTAATCACAGACCTGCCTGTAGAAAGTAGGTTCATAACTTGGAAAGGTTGCAATAGATAATGCCACTTATCAGTAGGTACAAAGACGAGGAGGCAGCAAGCAACATTTTTTTGTGATGACACATATCAGTCGTGAATAGGTGATGCCAGGCTGATAATAGATGTCCCCGGATGTCTCATGTCAGTCATTTATTCAACTTCAGTACTTCGTTCTATCTTAGTCAGGGTTGCTGTAGATCCAGAGCCTATTTCAGAACACTGAGCATGAGACAGAGACATGAGACATGAGAGAGAGGTTCATTGCAGTGCCCCCATGCATACACACATTCACATCCTTGTTTCCACTTAGGGGTAATTTAGAGTAGTCAATTCCCAACTGGCATATTTCTGGGAGATGGGAGGAAACTAGAGAACATGGAGAAAAACCATGTTCACACTGGGAGAGCATGAGAATCTTCACAACAAACTGAGGACCCTGGAACTATGAGGCGGCAACCCTACCCACCGCAACACTGTGCTGTCTGGTCAGTAAGTGAATAATGAAATTTTTCAGAATATCATTAGGATCTGGAAAGATTTCCCAGAGGTCATTAACTACAATCTACTGGGAAACGGATAATGGGCATAAAAAGCGGGTAAACCACTATATGCCTACACTCTACCCAATCAACACAGCAGCACTTGAAAAAGATGCTTTCATCCAAATGTGATGTGTGTAAAAGTGTGACTCACACGTTTCTTCCTAACATCATTCTCTCCGTTCTCACTTGTGGAGAATTTGTGAAATTTCCTACATGTATGACAGGTTGCGTGTGATTGCAGGAAGAAGGAAGCGCTGATGGCACAGCGTCTGGGTCTACACTATACATCCTAGCTCTTACTAGGTACCACCATCTCTGTCAAGCGGCTACCACATATATTAATATGATGGGTATGCAAATTATGCCTCCAGAATATGCCATTGAGCATAAGGGCTAATGAAGAGCTCTGAAAATTCTAATAATTATATCACATCTCTCAGAAGAGGCTGGATTGAACAAACCCTGTGTTATAGGGAAATGGAAAAAGGTCAGTCTTCAGTATGAGAACCTCTGTACCAGTCTGTATTGAATCTACAACTGAAAAAGGCAGAATTTTATAAGCAGAATAGAGCCTTCGATATGTTCTCACCTCAGACAAAAAAAGTAGGTCGTATTTTCCCCTCACCGACCACACAACCCCCTCAGAAAACATCAAGTAACAAGAGAAAGAAAGGGAGCTGGAATACAAGGACGTGAATAATTTAAAAATCAATGCGAATCTTCACCATGAGCCCTGCAGCTTTATCAAACTCTGACCACAGAAAGAGCAATGATGACTGGATTTACAGATGCCGTGCTGCAAAGCTGCCAACACCTCCCACTTGTTAATAAACACAGACACCAGCAGGGTACATATCAAAACACCCAGGGCATAAATTACATCCTGAATGGGCACATTGTTTCTTTTTCTTACCTACTGCTGCAACCAGGGCTTGATAATTACCTGAATCATTTAAAGTTGTTCTCTTTTAAGGCACTGCTGTAATACCCCAGATCTCAATTTAATTACAGCTCATTTAGTTTACGATTTAGGCTCCTCATTGGGCTTTTCAGTTTATGGCAAGTTCTCTTATTGCCAATACAGCTTTCAAATTGTTTATAGATCGATGGACGGCATCTCTTCTTCGAGTAGAAGCAGCAGATGTACTATGAGGTAACATGATGCTGACATGAAATGCTGTTGTATAACACTATTACATAGAGAAGGTTTTGAACGTAACAAACCTGGCTTCCACCAGGATCAGCTTTCAGCAAATATTTAAGCATTTATAACTCAGATTGGTTGGCAATCCGCCAATGATTTTCTGCAGGCTTTTGAACTACCTTCACAATACATGGACATTATGTTCATCTACTGTTGCTTTAGTCTTCATTGTTAGTGTTTAGTGTACAGTGGATGTTATTATGGTGCTTGGATCCAGATCACAGCATTCAGCTTTTTTTTTATTTGAGTCCTTACTGTGTATTTAAATGAAATCTAACTATTTCATCTACTAATGTCAAATACAAATGAGTGTGAAATTGGTTTTAATGTTTGACATCATTACCATTATGTACACGGAGCTACAAAAGCCAGGTGTTATTATACTGTAACAGAAAGCCTGGAAAGATTCATAACCACCTTATGTCAACAAAAAAACTATATCATTTGACTCAGGCGATATCCTGATGTCACCTAACTCTCTAATGCTAGAAATGCTATATTTATATGGCAATGCAAAATGAAACAAAGACTAAATGAATGGTTGTTATGGTGTTTTTATAAATAATCTTACTCATGCTCAAGTGTATCTGGCAGCACCAACCCCGTGGGGATTCCTTACTCATGATCATTGACTCCCTTTGGGATTACATAGAGGGGATCATACTATTAAGCAAATTGACAGGTAGTTATTAACCTGCTAATAATGTGCGCACTCATGTCAGCCTGGATAATGCCATGCTAATAGCTCACACAGTCTGCTGGGTTTATGGAACAGTAGCTTAATCAGATTTGACTCCACACGACTATGGGCCTATTAAGGCAATTTTGACTTAGTTGATTAATGTTAGCTAATGTTTAAATAGGGCAGGGATGTTTAAGTAGTTTAGGGCAGTGGTGGCTCACATGATCACATATTACTCACATAATCACATCTGAAAAACATATGATCATGTGAAATGTAGGTGATTTTTCTTTAAGGGCCACACACTCCCTTCAAATAAGCTTCACCTGTGCTCTCGCTCTCACTCTCTTGCTATGTTCACACTAATACATGTTGGTCTTATAACTTAGCACTTTTGCTACATTTACACCTGGTGTCTATACTACTCCGGAGTTTTCGAGCCCCTAAAACGGAGTGTTTTGGAAACACTTCTGGACCTGTTTTAATTTAAGTACATTTAAGAGTGGACGGTTAGAAACGGATGCTTTTGGAAACGATGACGCAGACATCAGTTTTATCAGTCATGGCATTTGTCACACTCCTATCACGTGACCCTTTTCCGTATGTAAACAAATAACATCAGTCTTGACTACCAATGGTGACCACAGAATGGATAGTGAATTACAAGCGTTGCTGACCTTGTTATGTTTGCTAGCAGCTGTTGTGCCATTAAGTTCTGCATTTTATAATACTACAACTGCCTACATATGCAGGAAGCGAGCTATTATGCAAGCGATCTGCAACTAGGCAACCAACTACAGAGTAGACAATCTGCTTCCTGGGTATACCGACACGCGCATGCCCAGTATACGTGAATGGTCATGTGATATGTGTTTTAAAGTGCATTAGTATGGACGATATGGAGCTAAAACGCTCACCAGGATGGAGATAATTTTTCTCATTTTAAAACATCGTTTTAAAACTAAATTGTATTAATGTGAACATAACCCCTCTCTCTCTCTCTCTGTCTCTGTATTTGTGCTTTCATTTCTTACAGTGACATGAGGAGTCTGACGAGGACATGCTGATCTCTACTGTCTGCTATTCGCTTGTATTGATTTCTCTCCTGTTTTTGTTGGGTTGGTCATGTGACTATGCTGAAGAGGAAAATATACATCTATCCAATTACAGACCTTGTGATTTATGGTCTTCTTTACCAATACTTATTTCTACATAAGTAAATATCAAGGTTTAGGTGAATCAGATGAAACTGCTAAATCCTGCCATATGCCCAGTTGTACAGTCACATTCGCAGCTGCTGCACACTCACCTCCCTCCCACTTCTCATCTGTTCTGCTATTGTACTGTGTCATGTCTATTGTCTACTGTCTTTAATTTTTCTTATTGCCACTCACATCGATTTTGTTTTGTTGTGATGAATCGATATGGGTGATTGCACTAAATAAACAGAATTTTCCATGCATTGCATAATAAATAAAGATTCTGTATCAGATCCCCAAGGAAAATTGCTCTGCAAGATGGTGTGAAGAATCCATTGCCAAGGTTAGCAGGCTGTTTTGAAATGATCACATAGTAAAAATGAGCAATCCCAACTTCCACCAAAAATGCGAACAACACTATGATATTAAATCAGGTTCACTCAGGCAGTGCTCCACTGCTTGCAGCTTCATTTCTCATTCATTCAAAGACTAGGATAATGTCACAACAGCGCACTTTACAGACAGCAGTCATGCTCCAGCTCCAACAGAGACTAAAAACAGACATATGCTAATGCAAGACTCCCTGAGTGCTGTGGAATATGTCACTTACTCAACAAACGTACCGACAGAGATAAAGATAGAATAGGAAAATGAGAGATACACGAGAGTTCAGAAGATGACACATGATGTTCTTACTCACCATCTGTACAAGTTGTATTGCTGCATTGTGTGTACTCCAGTGGTCTTTTCCAGTCAAGCAGAAAAGAGCCGGTCAAAGCAAACAATAGCATCAATATCTATGACAGACAGATTCCCAAAGGCTTTTATCTCGGCTCAAAATCAGTGTGAAACCAGCCATCCAGTCACATTTTAAAGCATTGTCATCTTTTATCTTTGAGTTTGAAACAGCCTTTTCTCACAGCTGGAGTCTTTTAATTTTAGTAGTCATGATCACAATGCATTAACTGATAAACAAAAGACCAAGACTCAAGTACCTAAGAGTTGACTGGTGAGCTTTCCGAAGAACTAATTAGATATAATTGAGGAGTTCAGTGAATAAATTTCAGTTCAGGGTGCATCCAGAATGCAAAATATGGAGCTCATATTATGTAGGTTTGAAATTATGAGGAAAGCTGATACTGATTTTCATCACTGCTACTATTGCGAGCTGACATCCACCTTAAATGCACGAGTGCACCACACTTACATTTAAAGTTGGAGCCATTAATTCTTATCTAATACAATTTTTATCATATTCAGCAAAGATTTCCTCATGGTCCGCTAGCTGCCTTCGGTGTGTGCGCTGAAAAAAAATCTGGTGCTTGTACGCAGCTCTGACTCTGTCTCTGAGGGAAACAATGAAAGTGGCTCTAACCGAGCCACACAACACTATTCCAGCTAATCAGTATCAGGGGTGTATTCCAGCCAATCACAGGACAGGGGGAAGGGAAGGAGAGAGATGTTGGTGTCGTTGTTAGTGTTGTTGCCTTGGCAATGCGTATCCATGAATTTCAGAGGCGGAGCTTCCGAAGCAGCACTGAGGGGAGTTGTGTATTTGTTTGGCTGTTGAGTTCAAATATCAACAAGCGTTCTCCAAAATTGATGACTCCCCCTTTAATTGTAGTGATGAGAAAAACAATCATGAGTATATATTGTGTGTTTCCTCATCCCACCAAAATTAATTTCTGGTTATGCCGCTGCCAGCACGGGACACGACACATGCTTCTGAATAGTTTTTAGACATGAGTGCACAGGGGTTGATTTTAACCCGCATTTCAGACCATGGTCAAGACAACCATGGTAGAAACCGGAGTGCACATATTTACAACGGTTTATGGTAACTCCCCTTCAGGAAGAAGATGGGGAAAGGCTGATGCCTCGTCAGTTTTAGTTAACCCTGGGGAGAAGTGATCTTGCATGCTCTGCAATTACAGTTGCTACCCTACGGCTCTACCGTGAATTCTGGATAGTGTGAAAATGTTGAGTGAAAAACTTTAATTTTTTCCAACTTCACACAGGTCAAATGAAATGAGGCTGCGTGAGACTGTTGTGTGTCGTGTCAGCATTGAAAGTGGCACTGAGCAGCGCTTCCGTATTGCATTTCCCAGAGTGCACCGAGGCCTACGACATGGATGCCAAGGACTGCATCGCCCATCAGCTCCAGCACTTCTCACTTCTCATGTCACATGATCACATGTCGCTTGTCCATATGTTCCGGTTTCCGTGTTTGTGTTTGTCAAGCTTTTGTTACAGTTATTCCTTATTGTCGGTGTTTGGTTCATGCTTATGCTACTTGTTTTATTCAGTGATTTGAGTGATTTGATTTCTTTATTCAATATATTCTGCATTTGCATCTGAAATCCAACGTTTCATGATAGACCAACGTTTGATGACATTGTGTGTGAAAGTCGCTGGATCAGCAGTTTCTGAACGCTGAAAGCAGCCAATCTGGCACCAACAACCATCCAACAGTCAAAGTAATTTTTTTCCCATTCTGATGAAAACTTGATTGACTGATACACTAATAAATAGAACGGATGGTTACACACTGTCATAAATTTTTTTGTACAAGGATCGTCTTCGTATACAGCATCATGTAAGATATTCTACAACTCGATTTTGATTTGAATATGTTTGCAAACCTCATGTACATTTTAACTATTAATCAAACTACAAATAACATAAAACAAATAAAGCCTGAGTCATTAGGAGGAAAACCTAAATAATTCAGACACCTTAAAACATTGCCTTTGCAGCCAAGCGCTCCTCCTTATACCTGATTCATTCATTCCTCCTTTTCATCTTGACCTTCCTCCTCTCTTTGAAACACTCCAGACTCTTTAATGCGACCACTGCTCCTCTGACCTTACAGCAGGAACAACTTCTGGTTCAATACAGACAATTCTCTCCTTGAGGCAGTTACTCTCATCAGTTTAAAGAGCACATTTGAATTTTTCTGCATGTCATTTCTGTCATTTTTGTCTGAATTGTATGCATAGCTTTTATCCAGTCAACTCTCAGTCTGTGCGCCAGCATAGCCAATGTAACAGATTGAGTTTGGGTCTTTGTCTGAAATACAGTAAGCTAATCTATTCTACATACCAGAATTAAAATAGAATGTGAACTATATAGAGAGTTGTGTGTGTGTGTTTGTGTGTGTGAATGAGTGAGCGAGAGAGAGAGAGAGAGAGAGAGAGAGAGAGAGAGAGAGAGAGATCTAGGAAAATACAAACACAAGTCTAGCTAAAGCAACAGGTAGTTTTCTGCAAATTCTGCCAAAACTGAATATTCTGTTTGTTTTGCCATGACATTTTGTTCACTATAGTTAAAACAATTCTTATTAACCTTCAAATATCCCTTTATGTATGTATCTAGCATATTATTTGGCTGAACATTAACTCACTCACTAAAGTCATTTTTTTTTTCCCATAAAGTGTTCAACATTCCATTAAGGTCTGAAATTCTTACATGAATATTTTGTGAACAAGCTGTACTTTGCTGTAACTCTAATGTAACATATTACCAATTCTACTCTTTTTTCCTTGAGAAATGAAAACATTGCCACATAAAATAATAAAGAGCCCTTTCCTTCACAATGCCCGTAGTGTATAAGAGCTGTAAATCTAATCTGTACTCAGACTAAACTGCAACTTGCATGGAGGGAATTTCAGTCTTAGACAGGCATTTTTTTCAGCCCGTGCTTCCACAACGAGACATCCAGCATGTGCATAGTCATCAATCATAGTCATCCGTCTCTCATTTACAACCATTACACCAACACTGGGCAAATGCAACTGAAATGTGCTATAATATTTTGCATTCTAACCAAGTGTTGTTTCAGGGAGGACTGTTTTTACATGAACCTTTCGTGACAATTCATCCAGGTCTATTCATCTAAACCACAAGTACATCAGCAATCACAATCATAACCATAGATTGTAACCATAGATTGCTAGATTCTGGGGTGCCAATATTTGGCCTCATGGAAGAATTCCTAGCTTCCTAGACGTACATAGATGTCACTCTGCACCTCATTGGGAGCTTTCAGACTGAGAGATTGATTTAAGCTCAGAGAAGGAAACATGACAGGATTGGAAGGTGTGGACTGACAGTGGAGCATATCACTCAGCAGCACACAGCCGGAGAAAACTCATCATCATTCCAGAGGACAAATATTTGATTATGATTTCATTGTGTTTCAGAGTGTGTCCATGATGCACAGCTGAGCACACACTGAACTAAAGCAGAGAGTCAGAAAGAAAGATGAAAGGTCAGATTAGTTTGAAGGAATGAATATTTTAAATGGAAAATGGTATAAAAAAAGAAGAAGTGAGCAACAGTCTCCCTCTCTCTCTCTCTCTCTCTCTCTCTTGGGAGGCTGACATTCAGGATACAGACATCTCACCTATAAAATCACCAGTTTAAACCAGATAAGGAAACAGCAGCAGGTGTACTTAGAGTAGCTGTGTGGGGAAGAATGAGGGCATGAAGAAGAGAAAGAAAGAGTTGGAGGGGGTGGATGGGGGTTAGGTGGTGTTTTCAGCTGACGCAGACCACCCTAAATCAGGTTAATATGATGGATTTCTTCCGGCTCCCCTGCTGGAGCCTCTAAACTGAAGGCATGTCAGAAACAGCAGCGTTCCCATAGATCCTAAACACACCATCTGCACTTCTTCTTCCTCCTGTGTCCCCTCTCTCTCTCCACACACACATACACATGCACGCACACACACAAAGAGAACAACTACATTTAAACTACATATAAAATATTACAGCATGCGATTGTCCCCAACTGTCATGAAGAATCAGTAGGCTGTCATATGCATATTAAGGTAATAATTCTGCATAATGAAATCATTCTAAGCACGGATAATACCAATTCAACCGAATTCAAACATCAGACAAGGACAGAAAGAGTGAGAAGAGTAATTATGAACGTTTTATTGAAAAGTTGCTTCACAATTTAGGTCAAATGCAAAAGAGCAGTGTGGAAATATTGGCACCCTGTAAGACAATAGGTGAAAATGTCTGTATAATACAAAAGATCATGACAAATGGTTCAGGGGTCTTGTCGAGATTGATGGCATCATGAATATCCTTGAAGTATAAGGATATTTTAATCCAAATCCAAAATAATGACAATAATGAACATGAACAAACATAAATCCGTGTGAAAATATGACTGTAATGTGCTGTATTTACTGAGGGTTTTAGTGATATGACTGCATTGTAAAAAACAATTGTCTGTCTGTCATCAACTTTGTCTGCCCTGAATGCCATATGTTCTAGCTATAGCCTTTATTGCTAGAGCAGTGTAAGCCATGTACTTCAAGCTGTATCAGTTCAGCAGAAGCATCTGATAAAGCTGCCCACGACAGAGAGGAGAAGGCTGTATCTGTAGCGGATTTGCACTGATGCTATGGAAACATGTGAGTGACAGAAAGCTCTAGGACTCCTATTCATCAGTGAGTGACAGGATCTACCCACACACTAAAGACATGTGGACGGGTGGCCTGAGGTCCACAACTCCAGCACAAACCACCTGGTGCTTACACACACACACACACACACACACACACACACACACACACACACACACACACACACACACACACTATTGACAATGCTAGGACCTGCAGCTAAACACATACAAGTGACCTGCTTGTATTCAAATGTATTTGAGAATAATAAAAAAAATAGTTTGATATCCTTAAATTCGTGCACCTCACTTCCAGTTCACAACTAAATTTAGACCACATCCAACAGTATACACCCAAAACACCCGTAATCTAGAAAAGAATCACACAGACACACTCTTACCTTACAGTATTAATCCACACGAAAGTCCTTTGATTATAACTCAGTGGTTTGTGATCCGCTGATATGAAGCAATATTGAACAAAAGTCCGTTGTAGATCTCTTTATATAATTCTTAGACAGAATACGAGCCAGAATTTCAGCTGCACTGACGTGAGACAGTGAAAGACAGAGTGAGGGAAAGAGAGAGCGTACAAATACAGCAGTAGGGAACCTTGGAAAAGATTGCAGATAAAAAGCGGTGTAGGGCACAGAGCAGGGTGAGACAGATGTAATCTGTAATTGCATCTGCTTAGCAGAGACCAGCTGCCCTGAACAATGACTGAGGGCTTCTGCTGGCCCTGAAATTCAATGTGTGAAAGATGGGAAAAAAAAGGGGGTGCAGGAGGAGGAGTAAGGGGAAAAAAAGGAGGACCAAGGGCTGTCCGGTTCACTCCTTCCTTGGCTACTGCACATGGCCCTGCCTGCAGCCATCACATGCAGATGAAGAGGGGGAAGAAGGGCAGCACGAAATCACTGACATGCTGTCATACTCTTCCCCAAGCATCCTGCCCCTCACAAATCAACATGAAAAACAAATCTCTTCTGCTTCTTCCGCTCACAGAACTCTCACTGGTTGGTATTAGCATAACAAAGACAAGTGCTTGACCCTCCAGAGCTCTCTCACACACAGCGAGAGACAGAGAGAGAGAGAAAGAGAGCGAGAGAGACCAGCTGGGAATAGAAAAATACCAGTTCAGAGATGAGTTCAAAGAGTGTTTTATCTGGAACAAATATCTCAAGTGAGAATAAGTGACTAAGACAGGAAAAGCTAAGTACAAACCAGATAAGAGTGTGTAAAGCAAATTAAGCACTGTGACTTTGATAGATATACACCATACAAGCGCTTGACAGAGAGCTCCTGAGTGTCCATATGTGATGAGACAGTGTGCGTTCATGCCCATAAATGTAATAACATTAACATAATATAACATAATAACAACATTGTTCTTAATCTGTCCAAATCAAAACATTGTGGGGGTTTTTTATGTACCTGGATGCATATTGGTGTAATGAGTCTGATGGAGCTTTTTTGGGAACAGGAATCACATGACCTTACAGCAGACACATTTCTACTCTTCGGGGAAAACTTTCCATTGGCTGTGTGAATGCTGCTATGAATGTAGCAATGAATGGCCTACAAATGGCATTCCTAGGCATCTCTTCATATTTTTGTCATTAAGATGAGGTTTGTGCTTTGCTAAATGTAATTCATGACTGTAATATTTATGTGTTTAAGTCTATATGCTAAAGATTATTTTTTTCATATTGGTGGTCTGTGCTTGTAGAGTCTGACCAAGAATGACACATACGGGTCAAAAAAGCATTTAACATGCAACTGAAACCCCATATTACACCAGTCGACTAGCACCTTCTCTCATTCCAGCAGCTTAAAATCCTTCAATGAACCGTTACAGGAAGAAGCTGTAAGAAGGAGTAGTACAACCGATCTTGTTTTTTTTTTTTTTTTGGTTATTTATTCTATTCTAATCCTTTCTTGTCTTTCCAGCAGAAGCAGGAGACCTTGAAGAAAAGTGTGTTGAAAAGGACATTTTTCATTGGCTTGTCCAGTGGCAGAGGGTGTGATAAATAGGTCTCTACTTTCTGGTGCCTGCTCTCTTTCTTAACCCATGTTCTATGAAAAGTATCCCAGACACATGAATTATTAAAAGCCAATTGCAGCCTTTTTTCTGCAGCTAAATGCAATTCCAAAAACATTGCATAAATAAACAAGAAGCACTGCAATAGGGCCTCTTCACCAAGGGAGAACTAACGAAAAAAAACACCAGGCATGAGCATTACCAAGAGATGTCATTAGTATCATCAGAGTATCATTAGCCTGATAGCCAGTGCTACTTTAACATAAAAAAAAAACCCCAAACAATTTACTCAGGGAAAAAATCTGTGTGTAGGTCTGTGGCGAAATAAAAGCCTATAAGAAAAGATCCTTTTATAATATACTTCCATTCTAGCCATTATTTCCATGTGAGTTATATGCTACTGTATACAGGCCCAGTGTTTTACATGAAATATATAATGATAGAATTTCTGTATTTAATAAAATCCCTAGGAAACTGACACTTATCAGGTAAAATGTACAACCTAGCCCACACCTCATCTGAAGTGCAGAAATTTAAGCAGCTAAGAAACAAACCCTGAAGGTACAATTCAGTCTATTTTTCTGCAATTGTTTCTTTGTGCCTGTCGTTCTGAATGGAATAAAAAAAATCTGTGGGTGTTGCAGCAGAATCCAAATTTCATGTGGGAAGCAGTTTTTCCTACACAGACGCATGGGCAGTTGGAAGGATCGTGATGTTCCTGTGCTCTTCTAGTAATGAGAATCGGGATTGGTTTGAGAGGAATGTGTCGAGGGAGGGGTGTGTATTAAAAGTGGTTAATGTAGAAAGAGTCATTGGCCATAGTTTCTTGGACTAATTAGGTAATTAGGAAAACCAGAGGATGGGGAGAGAAATAGAGAAAAGAAAAGAGAGCACAAATGATCAAATGCTGTGTGTGAGAAAGAGCTGGATACTAGATCGAGTCAAAAACTCATGACATGCTTAAGCCTAATCCTTCTTTTGTGTTTCTTACAAAAGTGACTCTGCTTTGTTTTTGGGGTTTTTTATTATCTGGTTTGACGTTTTTCTCAAACTGTCCACATCTCTGGTCAGATCTGATCTGCCATAAAAAATAATTGGGCAAGAGTATAAAAAGATAAAGTGATATATTTGTTTCTCTCTCTGAATTTTTCTTTCACTATCACAAACACACACCCTCACTGTGTTCTCACCAGGTTCTTCATCTATGCTCTATAAAGATTTGTAGGTGGGGTACCTATTTGTGACCACAAACGCCACAGATGCTTTGAACAACATAAGAGTGAAAGGATAAGACAAAAAGAAAACAAGGCTGAAACAACAAGTTGGGTAAACTATGAAATGAAAGTTCACCTGCGGCCTGAAAAATGTGAATAAACTCAATTTGAAGATCAACTCAAATGTTATACAAGTTGTTTTACTAATGATTATTTGTTGTTTCAATTTGATCCTTTGAGTCGAAACAACTGACTATGTTACATTATCCATTCAAGAACATTTTTAATGATTTCCACTTCCTCATTTTGACTAATCATGGCAAGTTTTCCAGTTTCCTTAAACTTCACACTGTATCACTTCTGAAAAACAACTTTTCTGTATAACCCCTCCTCGTCCTCTTCACCTTTTACAACTTATAACTTACAGACATGTGTTAAACAGCCCAGATAAAAAACAAAAAGTAGTCAAGGCAATAGATTATATGCAGTTTCATTTTTGAAAACTTATAAACTTGAGTTCCATATCCAAAATTTGTCATGATAATTATATCATGAAGAGAAGGAAAAAAAGTTCACATAACTTAATGGGGTTACCATTTTTACAGTGAATGTACATTGTGCATTTTGCATTTAAATACTAGATGTTTATTGCAACCTTAATTATTAAACACTTCTCGCATTCAAGTGCTCATGTTAAGATGCTTATAAAGTTAGTATGAATAACAGTAAGAGACTAGTATACACTAGACAAACGGACAGTTACCAGCAAAGATAATAAATTATTGTAAGAGTAAATTACATCAAATTAATTGAATATTTTGGAAAAACTTCTTTGGTTAAACTAGATGCCAATCGACATGTTGTGTTGCAGCAGCTACACTTCTTATAGGCTGATTGTAGCATAATAAGTGTATATGTTAATCAGTTCGTCACTGTTTGGACACAGAATGTATTTACAGCATGCTTCATTTCCTGTGGGACAGAAACCTCTCCACCCATGCCTCTTTCTCTTCATCGCCCCCTCCTTTACTCCTTCAATGAGCCACATTCACACGTTCCTGACATCAGTTTCCGCCAATCCATTAGCCATCACCACGGCAGTGCACAAAGACATGTTTAGGAGGGGGACGTCACTTAGTTGACACACTCAGCCATCAGAGGACTGACCGGTCCCCACATTCCTCTCACTCAGCAGGCATGCGCGCAGCCAGATGCTCTTTTTTTCTTTTTGCTTTTTTTGCAAAGCTATCAGGCCAGTCCCATGTTTGGCCTTTCACTTGGCCCTGCCTTTTTATTATGAGTTGAGCTTCAGCCATTTCTTTTTATTTCCTTTGCCACTCTTACTCCTTCCAGCTCCCAGCTGTTCACCTTCCGCTGATCAAGATCAAGACGCTTTGTTGCCATATACGTAAAAGAAGAGGAATTTGGTGCAGTGAAGCACAAAAACATATACAACTACTTAAATCACTTGTTACATAAATGCAACAGTACCACAAATAATAGTCAAATAATCAATCAATCTATCAATCAATAAATAATAATATACAGAATGGCATGAAGACTTGAGGCTGGTGCTGATTTCTTTCTAGCCCAGACTGCATCCTATTAGTGACAGTTGTGTCAGGTGATTACACAGCATGAAACACCCCATAGATTTTGTATTAATTGAGGATGAAAAAATATTTTTCAGTCTGCTTCATTGACACATCTTTAGGAAATCATCAGCTGTGTCTGAGAAGGCACATAGGAATGTGGGTGTATAGGCTTTATCGAAGGTCACATGATCAAACCAGAAAACGTCTCATTACATCCGCTTATCGGAGAAGACTGTAACAGCAGTACGAGTCTGAATGTTGGTCATAAGAAGAAAATGCCAAGACTAATAAAGTACCAGAAGCAGGATAACCCTAACAGTGATTTTAGCTGTGTCACTAAGCACGATGTCAGGGAAGTTCAACTCCACATTAGGTTTGCATCACTTCCCAACTGATCAAACCATAAGAAACATATAGATAGGTAATGTGAGCTGTGAGAAGTGGGTAATTAAGAGGACCTAAAGTTACTCTCAGGCTGTGTGGCTTCTCATTTTTCATCATAGACCTGAGACAGGCGGCCCTGATGTTAACATCACCAGTCATCCTATCTTTAGTGAAAAATAAGTGACAAACTGGCTATGGATGTCTAAAATCTAACAATCAGAAACCAGAAATTTGCAGAGAGTGACAAGTTTTCTATCAGCTAAAATGAACTAGTTAGTGTTAACATTAGCTTGCTAGTCACATACTGCATTATCCCTATTTGGGATTACTAACATTAGTAGATGAATACCCTCATAATCTCATATGTATGAGAAAGAGCAAATCTTATACCGCTTATCCATTTTGGTGGCAAGAGTTTTAAATGTCAACCTGCATATGCGATGGACATCGGATATGCTCATCTTTCGGTATAAGGCATTTTGATTAAAACTTTTAGATCTCAGATCCGGAAGAGACGTGACCTGTTTTACAGAATACGGAAGTTTGTTGCGCATAACCCCCATTGAATGAGGTAGGGTTAGAGTTAGAGTTAGATTATTTTCTCTATTATTCTTTTCCCCCCAAAATGCCTTTAAAGGAGTTTGCCTCACATTATTATGTCATCAGTCAGTGCTGTTCTTTGTTTCAACCCCCATTAGTCACCAAATGTATTGATGGTATGCATGACCAAAACACTCAATGGCAGTTGTAGTTACAACAATATTGCTATTGAAGGTGCTGGAGTTTGGAAAGACTACATTTTTGGAACATTTACAAACAGCTTGTTGCTATGATAATTCAACAATTAATTTCGAAGCTTGACAAAATGTCTTGAGAAGAGAAACGAAAAGAAGACTATGCAGGACAGACAATGCTTTTTGGTTTGAACCAAAGACTTTTCTGTTTGCCATGTTTGGTTTTCTGAAGAAACATGGCATGAACCAAGTAAAGGACATGAAACGTAAAAAAAAAAAAAAAATGCAGCTATGAATTTGTGTGTATAATAGTTATTACAATAATTTATTATCATAAAAAGAAATGTATTTATAAAACACATTTTAAACAATAGAATTTGACCTAATGTGCTGTACAATAATAAGGTACACTACCAGTCAAAAGTATGGACGCACCTTCTAATTCTTTCTAATTCTAATTCTAATTTTTATGACTTTAAAAGAGACTGGATAATGATGGACTGTTGTTTCGCTTTACTTAGTTGAGCGGTTGTTGACATAAAAGGTTATTAGTGGAATTTCTTTCCTTCTTAATGCATTTGAGAGCAA
>JAQQZR010000035.1:9260097-9285959 GCA_030068235.1 Notoglanidium macrostoma | reverse complement strand
CTTTGGACTGTGGGAGGAAACTGGAGCACCCGGAGGAAACCCACGCATGCACGGGGAGAACATGCAAACTCCACACATAGGCACCCTGGGTGACCCGGGGATCGAACCCAGGACCTTCACCGCACCATCATGCCGCCCTAATATAGTTTATGGTTCTGTTATTCAGAATGAAGGAATTTAGAATTACTACTTATAACAATTTTGCAGAAATGCAATAAGATTATGGGCTGCCGAGGTCAAAGATTTGAACTACTTGATCTACCGTCCTTAGCTACCTTAAAAAAAAAATTTAAAAACTGATTTTTATTATGATGTTGTATATGCGAGAAGAGGAACAAACCCTTAAATTCGTTCTTGGTAAATGTCTTTCACAGAACATCAGCATTTAAGATCCATGTTTTTTTTTTTCCCCCTAATAGCACAGAGAAACCTAAAATCCCAAATCCATATATCTATAAAAGATCTATAAATGAAGCCAAGGAGCCCATGCTAGTTAGTGATATATTTTAATTTGAATGCTTTTGGTTGTACTGCAGAATGAAAGATGTTGACCCTGTCTCTGCTGCTGGCGTAAGAATGCTGTTTGGAGCCCAAGCTGTCTAATGTGACTCAGTTTAATCATGAAGTACAAATCCAATCACTCATGCTCTTAAAATGCTAATCGTCATTGTGTCTCTGAGCCACCATGAATATGAATGTAGCTCATATTTGTTAGAGGATAACTGTAGAAACGGGGAAAAAACAGGAAATCAGCCCTTAGCATCTCCTCCCTGCTCCTGCTCAGTCAAAAAACAAAAACAAAAAAGAAAGACAGAAAAACCAACTCTCATATCTTTGGGTCACTCATAAGGGACCTGGCCATAGGGAGCTGCGTGACTCCGGTTGATCGTCACGACTATGCAGCAACAAATTTTTTTTTAATTAATACATATCTATTCTAGGATGAAAAAAAATTGTCCATGCCATTTTACTCTCTGCAAGCAAGATTTGCAGAAGTGTGTGAATGTGTGCATGTGTAAACAATGAAAAAGCCCTTTACTGTGGAAGATGTGAGACGTGAGATTCAGCAAAGCGATGGATAAATCCTTTTGGTTGTTTCATCTCTTATGTTGTTTGTCCAGGTATATGCCAAATAAAATCAGGAGTTATTTAGGCTGAGATCTGCTTAAAGCGCATTGCGTTTGCGTTATGAACGTGCTGTCCTCATACCATTCGGGTTTATTAATAAAATTTAGACTGCTCGGTCTAAAGATTAATAATAACATACAGTTATTGAATACAGAGTAGAGAATATATCTATATAAACATATTACGAAGGGCAGCAAAAGAAAGCGGACCTGCTTTGCATGCTTTTGTCGAGGTTGAGTGGACATATAAAAGAGGAAACATTTACCTCGGTAGTGATTCATAGTCCAAATATTACAATTTGACAAAAGCTTTTTCAGCAAGCATTCCTATTTCCAGTCAATAACATTGCTGTATATTGCACACATATCTGGAGCTGCATAATCTCCTATCATAAAGATATTGTGATGGCAAAACTACTGTATGCACAGGTAGCTTTAGTAAGGGAGAGTCAATTAGCGAATCAGAATGCTGGGTTTGAGCTGACGATTTGGACATTCGATTAAGTACGTTTGTACTTCCCGACTTATTAAACCTGTATTCTAGGCTCCATAGTAATTCTTGTGATAGAACGAGCAGCATATATGAAGCATATGGTTGGGCACAGATATGCACACATACACACACCTGCACACACTCGTATTTTCATTTTGATAATATACACGTAACTCATCCACGTGTCCCATCCTTTCCTGCACAAAGACCAGTAATGAAAAGAAAACGAGAACATGAAGAGATCCTGTAGTCATCTAGTGCAACTGAAATCCAAACCATTTGACACAGTGTAAAAAATATGGTGCGAGAGAACTCCACCCTAGAGAGGTCTCTTTCAACAAAAGGCTGTGGTGTTGTCCCTTGATCATGACATTGGATTAAGTTTGTCCTTTAACGTTCGCAAGTCTGTCTGCCTGTCCGTTTGTTTGCTTTGTTGATTGCATGTCCACAGTAATCCCGTCCTGCACTAGGAGTCCCAGAAAGCACTGCAGTCAGTCCGAGGTGCACCGAGTACTGACGTTTGCTGGCTGTAATGATCGTCTGCCTCGTCACTCCTCATTAGTGGAGTTCTCCTCCAGGGAGGACATGGTGCTGAGGTTGTGGGAGGCTGTGATTGTGGCCACAGTATGGAGTAGGACCAGGACTAGCAGGCAGAGTTTGAGCCTGCTGTTGCACAGTCTGGAGTTTGCTGACGAGCTCAGGGACGTCCCGTGCTGGCATGACGGGTGAGTTCTTTTCAAAGTTCCTTTGGAGCTGTTGTCAGACTTGCTGTCCCATCGAACATCACAGCACTCTGCTTCTACATCTGAAGGGCTGTCTTCCAGGAGCCCTGAGAGATACAGCAACACATTATTACACAGGATGCACTTACAGTAGGATTGGAAACACCTGAGTCCAACACATTTCCAACCTTTATCAAAATCCAAAATATCCAAAAAAGTACAAGTAAGATTGTATATCTGTTCACTAAAATCAGTCAAAACAGTTTGTATATAATGGCTAAAGAACTAAGTGGGAATATAAAGTTAAATTATTCATTAAGAGATGACTACAATTAACACTGTGGGAGGAAAATGCCTGTGTTTGTATTCAGTGTTTAAAATGTGCAAGTAAGGTATGAACAGGATATTTAGACACATTTCAAGTCCATATGACAATTTCTCAAACTTCTTAACCACAATAATGTCTCTTTGAATATGTGTTACTTGAGAATTTTTTTTCTCTATATTTCTGATTAAAAAAACACACTTATCAATAGAGATGGACTGAAATAGAAATCTTTTTCTAAAAACAAAAAATTCAAGACATACTGTATCCTGTGTGCTCTCTGTGTGAGTTTATTTATTATTATATAAGTATTATTATTATCACAATAATTAAAATAAAATTGAAATAAAAAATAAAATAATCCAAAAAAAAAAAAAAAAAAAGCAACTCCACAAAACAAGCTGGTAATAAATGAAATAAATCATTATAATATATATTAACATGCTTCTAGCTGGTGTATCAAACATTCAGTGCAATGATCATTAGGTGTAACCCGTTTTTCTGTGGGAATAAAAAAATTCCATGCTCATGCAGCCAATTTGGGCCATTTTTAAGCAAGCTTTTTCCAACCTACTGTAAGTAAGCATATTGTTATTGTATTGGAATTTCACTGTTGTTTGCACTGCCATCTTTACAGAATAATAATTACTGAGCGTATATCAATTGGGAAGCAAATGGAAATGACTTCCGTGGTTGATTCTACAATACAGCTCAAATCCAGCTGACATCACCGTTTAACTCTTTTTGTCTTGAGAGCTGAAACGGTCGTTTTTGTCTCTTCACAGGTGACCGGAGGAAAAGGGCGAACATAAGAAAATACTAAACTCTTAAATTCACACACTTCTCTGTGTGACCAGTAGGTGGCACTGCAAACAAACGCTGATGAGTAACTGGAGCACACAGGTCTTATTGCACTGCAATGCAACAAAGCAGAGAGTACGCAGGGCCTGATATCTGTGTATATGCCTACCTGTGCATATAAAACTAGGGCTTCCACCATAAATTAACTCATCATTGTCAGGCAATATGAAGGGACACCTCTGCTGGACCTCCAGGCAGTACCGTCTGCATGGGATCCTGTTACTGCAATGCATCTGTGTGGTCTGGAAGTACTGGAAACACAGCCAGTGTTTGTAGACAGTCTGAAAAAGAGAAATGCAGAGAAAGAGAGATCAGGGTTAGGTAAGGATGCGCTGCAATTGATTACATATCAGTGATACCGTGGTAACAGTTAGAACTTAATACCTCCTGCCCTACTATCACGGCAACCCTCCCTCCTTCCCTGCTGTACATGCATTTATTTTCCTCTTCTCCACCATCCAATATTCCTTCATCACAGACTGGTTCCCATTTCAGAATACATATGGCACTTTATGCCCATACTATAGCAGAAAACACTGCTGCACATAGATTTTGCATCAGCAAGATTTAATGTTAATTTTTTTTTTTTTCCGAGTTAATCAATCAAAAAAGAACTTTACACTATAGGTATGTCCTTCTAAATACAGTATGCCCTTCTCAGTTTTGATAGCTACTACAGTATTCCCACAGCACGAATTATCCTTTCGTCAGACCTTTGTGGAGTTACCAAAAAATATACAATGATACTTCAGGCAGTCTGTCAATCATCAAACCATCTGAGACCAAAGTGGTGAAGACGTCTGTCTTTAAAGACAGTGGTGAAGGTTATGCTGAGAGTTCACGGCTGTGAAAAGCCAGGGCTCGGCAAATTTCACATTACACATTACATATGTATATAAACGTAATAAGCAATTTAGTAGAAACTTTAAAGACACGTGTTCAGGATCTCTTTAAAACTTATCTCTGTATGTGCATATATCAATGTTTTATGGTCGTCAGTGTTGACACTGAAACAAAAGAACCACTTTTAAACATTTTCCTTGGAGCACAATCTGATATCCAGGTCAGCATTAAAAGGCTCGGGGCATGAGCATTAATGCACTAATGGTACTTTGTAGTTAAGAGCTTGAGAATGTGTTCTTTTATAGCTAGTCATCATTTACAGCTAAGACAACACATGACATCATTTCCACTTGTCCATCACAATTACTAATAAAGCACTGGTTCATTTCAATTTTACCTCTCACATCTTTAATCAGCGATAGATGGTCGGACAGACAGACAGGCAAGCAGGACCTGTTTTTGGCATCCACACAGGATTATTTGTTGTTAAAAAAGTACTAAAGCTGATTATTCGAATTTTTTTTATAAGAAAAAGCACAACAGAACCACTAATGGCTATAAGAAAAATATGAGGCAAATACGAAGAAGCAAGGCTGGGACTGATGTCCACTATATGGCCAGAGGTTTGTGGACATGTCTCCCTATTTAGATTTCCAGTGTTTCAACTCAATCTGTCTGTTCATGTGTTATTTACTCTTCTTGATGCCTGTTTCTGCCTATGCTTTGGACTATGATGACTAGTATGATGACTTTTGTTTTACCCTTATAAATACCATCCTGAGAACACACACTTAATTCCAGTGTGTTAATTAATATTACAATAGTAGTAGTATCCACTTGACTTAATTTTGTTTGAGGCTATGTTGCCATCCTGCCATACCAAAAGCTGTGGTCATGAGCTTTTTACCATGTTTGGTGTTTGTAAGAAACCTAGTATGAACCCAGTAAAGGACTTCACTAAAAAATAGGACTTACTAACACTAGTATTTTAACAAAAATTAGGAATTACAAGTACTTGACTTTGTGTGTGTGTAACAACAACAACAATATCAATAATCATTTACTTCTGTTCTGCTGTTGTTGTTACACAGAATTAAAGCCAGGTATTTGTAATTCCTAATTTTTATAATAATAATAATAATAATAATAATAATATCATTTACTCTTATTATTATTATTATTATTATTATTATTATTATTATTATACTTAATAATATATAGTGTAATAATAGTTTATGTAATTACCCCAAATCATCAATGATAATGCATTGCTCAACCCTAGTAATTTCATAGTTGAGCTGTTGATAGCTATTAGATTTTAGCCTTCACATCAAATATCACAGCCAGCCACCAGATAGGCATATAGATAGACAGACAGACAGACAGACAGACTGGTTGATTGACTGGTTGATTAATTGTTTGACTGCTCTATGTTTAGCCCCTTTTCAAAAAGTAACTTCTATAATTATGATTGCAGTGAATGTCTGGTTTTGCCTTAAGCTCAGCATCTTTCCTGACTGCACTTCACAGGATCATACGTCACGTCACGTCTCCACTCCAGTCAGATGAAATATTTATGTGGCATCACGTGTGTGTGCTCTCTAAAAAGCACATTAACTTCTCATGTGCTGTTTCTCTCCTGCTTTCTGCATTCTTGTGTAAGCACTGAGATTAGCTTGTGGGAGAACAACCCTCTTGGCACGCATTTGCTAATGTCAGATCACATAATGAATCCCTCCCGAGACATAAGTAAAGCAGACATTAGTGAAGGATGACAGATCACAGAAATGGCTAGAAATAAAGCCTCCACTTCAGTTCATCCCTGCCTGGATGACTGACTTTCAAAGTAAATACAATTTTAGTAGTGAAATCAGATAATATGCTGTTACAGTTATCAGAGGACATCAGAATTTAGGAAAATGCTTAATGAATCAGTTTTCATGAGCTTCATCGATCAATATTGATAATCAATATTGAAAATGTTGATTGCAAACCTCTTTATATGTAAACTAAACATAAGTTGGATCTCATCCCCAATCCAACTTTCTATTCATGTATTCATATTATAAAGTAATCACTTTATCCTTGTCAGGGTCCAGAGCCTATCACAGCAACACTGAGGCAAGGTCTGAGGCAAGAATGTACTCACTATGCACACACACACACACACACACACACACACACACAAACACTTAGTTAAGTGTAGCTAATCCACCTGCATGCAAATCTTTCGGAGGTGGGAGGAAACTGGGGAACTGATACAAAGGGAGAACATGCCAACTTCCACACTGAGGGTAACCTGAGCTCAGGATCAAACTGAGGACCCTAGAGCTGTGAGGCAGCAGCGCTACCCACCATGCCTCCCACAACACTCACAATTATTTTTAAATCTTTGAAAAGCTCTAACATGAAACTCTTAGGGCCATTTTATTGTAACTACCAAGTTGGTGCAAGTAGAATCTGTGTAAATATTCTGACTATGAACACTTACAAGGTGATTGAACATCCATTTATTGAATTATTGTAATATTTGATAGAAATTTTATTCAGATGATTAATTTACTCTATTTCCATTTAAGTTTCTAATCTATATGAAGGTCTTTGTAAGACATAATACAATGTGAGATTTGCAACGCAACTAGACACGGAAAATAGATGTAAGTTAGGACCGTGAACTGACCACAATGCCCAAGGACAATAAGCACAAAAAACCTGAATGCAAAAAATACCAGGAACACGAGGTAAGCCTTCGAGAGTGTGAGGCATGCTGCTGGTATTTGGAGCTGGGACATGATGTCATTAATTCTGAGCTCATTTGGCATGGTGTGATGTGGGCAAGGCCACCTGCATCATCAAAACGGAGAGAGACAGAAAGTGGAAGAGAGAGAAAGAGGCTAATTTCCACAAATCAGCTGAGATTGGGCGGTGAGTGTGGACACATGGATCCATCAGTGCGTGAATGTCACATCCTTCCTCAGGACTATTAATCTGTGCCATCATCAATGATGATTTCCATCCACAGGGTCTGCAGCAGGCCTGCTTCCTGCTCCTAACCATTCCCTGCAGATGAATCTTTAGTTACACACAGGGCGTCTACTGAAAACCAGAGAAAAAGACACTAGCTGACACCCACCCGAACAAATACGCACAGATTCTCCTTAAGGCTAGAAGACAGCTATACTTAACCCACATACAATAAAAAAGATTGCTAATAGATGTCAAAGGGCATGCAGCACGTCTTTACGGCTCAGTGCCGCACTCCACTTACCGCTATATTTTCCTCAATCCCATTTATCTTTATGTGTGTGTGGTATTTACTACAGCCAGAGACTAGCATGATCTCCTTGGTGTGTTTTCTGTCTGTGCCCACTGCTCCATTAGAGAGGTGATGGGGAGCGCCCTTTCTAAAGTGTGGGATGAGGATAAATGCATTTACGCCGCTAAACACACAGCGTGAGGGATGAGGAGGGCTTGGTCGTGTGAACACAGGGCCCCGGCTGCACTTCGACGAAGGCCAGGCTTGTAACTCAGGCTTTCATGCTATTTCTGTCAGCTGTTCAGAGCTGTTGTGTTTTGCTAATACATTTTTACTGTTTCATTTCTGATGACTAGGGAGAAGTTCATTGGGGGAATACTGAAAACCTTCATATAAACATTTTGATATTGTTATGGTATTTTTAACAACTAAAATACAGAAATGAATAGTTTTGTATTTAACAATTACAAAACAGAAATATAGAATCTAAACAGGTAAATCAGCGTGCATCGATTGTGGCTCATATGTACGTTTTACTGAAACCGCAGATCCTGTGATCAGGCCATCCAGTAGATGGAGCTGGTGTGAAGCCAGGCTTGGTAAGATTTACCCTACTCAGCAGTAACTCATTCATCCTGACAATGTCAGTGTTGCTATTCTCCTTCCTGCTGCAGGGGGCTGATAATCTTCTACACACACATACTCCAGAACAACTGTCTGTTCACAACAGCAGCACCGCAACCAGCAAGGCAGTTCTGCTAATCCATCGATTGCGCTACTTAAGACATCAAATATAGCCTTGACGCAGTCCACAAGTACTCCATGGGCCAGAGAATACACATCATTGGCGCTTTCCTATTGTGGTAAAGACAACTCTTTCCAGCACCAAACCAAATGCTGGCAGTAAATCTGCATCCGGGGAGGAAAGCAGGGCAGAGAAACAAGCATTATGCAGTTTCTCAGGCAGGCGTTGTCACTTTTGGCTCCCAGTTCGAGGCAGGCTGGGACTGGTTTGATGGTGCGATCTCATTAGTATACGGAGCTGTGGGACTGCAGGCGCGAGGTCTGGAACAAGAGGAGGAAGGCTGAGCGAGACTTGAGGTGCCCTAGTTCCCAGCTTGGGCCTGCTCAGACCTGCCGGCATTAAAGCTGCTCCTGCCGAGCTCAGCACATGATAAATGACCACACAGCCTCAGATACACAGCAGTAACGAAACAGGAGGGGGCTGATACACACAGCTACTCGTCTTTTGTAAGCAAGCTCCCTGCACTGCTATCTATCTATCTATCTATCTATCTATCTTTCTTTCTTTCTTTCCTTTCTCCCTTTCCCTCACCCATCTCTCTTTCTTTCATCTAATGCTTTTATCTGAGTGTCTGTGTTTAACTTGCCACTGCTGGGGATTAGCTAAACTCTCCTGGCGGATTGCATTATTCTATTATGGTGAGGCTAATAACATTGTAATTGAGGGAAGGCCTTTCCGCAGCGACAGTGTTGGTTCTTAAAAGCCTCGATTGGCCTGTCAGTGCCTGGCTTTTGATCTTTTATTTTGTCTGTCTCTCTGAAGCTCTCACCGTGAGACACAGATCAACCCTTGAGCTGAACCTCGGAAGCACAGCTCTCATCTCTCATCCGTTCATTTCTCCCACCACTGTTCTTTGATAGTGAGGATCTGTTCAGCGTGAGGCATTACAGAGCTTGAACCAGAGAGAGAAATGGCTGATGTGAGAGATTGTCCTCGTCATATCAACCAGCACATCCATCTGTGTAATATCAGCCCAGGCTCTCAGAAGAGAGAGGAGCAGGCATAGACTGAGTCACTCTTGCTGATAACCCACATGAGTCACCTATTCTGAGGATATGAGGGTCAGGGGGTTACACGAGCAGGCAAGAGAGTCCCTTGGGTACCCACGGCAGCAAGAGCGCATCGATACATAGCCAGGGTCATAGGTCATGACGCAAATTTCAGCCCTGCAGATGGCCACACACACAGTCACACTTGATTAAATCAATAAGAGACAGGTGGCGTAATCAACCATGGAAACAGCAAAGAATGGCTGTTTTCTTAACACTAAGCTGGAGCAAGGAAGGAAGTTCAACATAGCCAGTTTTTTTTAAGAAATGTTCTATTCATTTAATCAATTTAATCAAATTTCAAATATTCACTTAGCACAAAACAACTGCTGAATTGCTTGTTGAAATTTTAGGGCCAAGCCTGCATAGTAATAAAGATGCTGCACACTGGATATTTCACAAATTCATTCAGTGCCTTAAAAAATGTCATTATGCTTTGTTTCAAGTTTGCCATTTCTTGCATTTGACTAGATACAATGTTGATGATAAAATGCTAGACCTTATCTAAAAGAAAAAAAGAAGGAACCAAAAGTCTTGTCTTTGGTAAATGTTACAGCTCCATTTCAATACAATTTTTCACATACTGTATGCTCATCAGATTGGTGACACCATTTCCCATTGAAGACATCACCATTAATACACTCTCAGAAAGAAAAGTATGGTTCATTCTATCACTCATTTTTAGCAAATGCTTTATTCTTCTCAGTGTCTCATCGGAGACGCAGGCTAACCAGATAACACTGGGCACAAGGTGGGGGAATTCTACCCTGACAAGGACACCAGTCCATCACTGGGCTCCGTTTATAAACACACAGCTATTCACACCCATGGGCAATTTAGTGTAACCATCCGTCCACCTGATTGTTTTTAGGAGGTGGAAGTTTTTGTAGGGTCACAAACAAAACAGAAATGAGATTAGACTAAGCTGTCAATAGCAACACAGCAACTGTGTTCCAGCCATGTTGACAAATGTGCTCTGTGCCTTACATTTTGTCATGTGACTTATATATAATTTCAATACAATAAACAGCTAACAATTCATGTTTTCAAAAAAAGAAAAAACAAACACTTCCTGTGTTTTATGATTCATAACTACATCAGGTAATGAGTAGTTGGAAAAAAAAACTCTACCCTTGAGTATCACTTTATTGTAGTTAGTATAGCAGGAGGAAAGACATAACACAAGAGATTGCAGTATAAATTTCTATCCATTTAAGGCAATTAAGCAACGTAATAATAATTGTCTGAAACCGAATAAGATATTTAGAGCCTAGCTCACAAAACAATGGTTATCACCCATAATTAATTTTATTCCGTTTATTAAATGTCACCTGACACTATCAGATTTGATTTGTTAACAACGTTTCTCGACAATATGAATAAAACTTCGCTTGCCATAGAGAAGCTCAATTGTGAAGAAGAATAAGTAGCCATAGCGACCGAGTGTGCCAGGCAAATCCTTCAGTTAAATATGGACAGCATTGTTAAGCATTAAAATAACAATAAAAACACAGTTCTTAATAAGCTATATGAAAAATTATAAACTTTGCAGTGCCTAACATGTTCATTTTGTTAAAGCACTGAATCACCTCACGCTTACATGTTTAACCACTAGACCAAGCAAAGTAATATTTTGTGGAATACAGCAATTTTTGAAAGCTCTGTGCACCAGTGTTCCACCGTGACACCACAAATTACCACAAGCATCCCGAATAGCAGAAATAAACAAAGCCCGGCTTGACTCAAGGCACAACTGCACCACAGAACATGGGCTAATTAGAGTCCAGCTTCAGTTCAAAGCACATATCTGTAGCAAAAGATCCCCACTGAATACGCACACCCACATTAAAGATTGTCGCCAAAAGCAATGAGATATTTATGCAGCCATTACTAGTCACTGCTTGGTACCATATTCAAGCTGAATATTCTGTACAACAGATATGAGAGAACAAACAATCTATCTATACATATTCCTCTTAGTGAAAAGTATTTTTGGGAAATTAAATAAGGAAAAAACATGCGTTCCATCAAATACCTATATCTTTACTGTATACTGTAAATACATGTAGTTGGTCAAGCAGAACATGCTGGCAAAACCGAGGTATAATCAGTGTAATCAAATCATTTTTCTCAGCTAAAGGCTTTGCTCTATACATCACATGTAATTATGTTTGGTTTGTAACGTAGTAATATTAGTGTATTTTTATTAATAGGCCATAAATATTTCAATCATTTTTTTGGAACATTTTCTTTTATTGTCTATAAAGGAGACAGAAATTTAACTTAGCAAAAATAATCAAAGTTTTATTCGTACCAGAGGCTAAAAAAAAAATCAACTCTTTTTTTAGCTGTTTTGAAGCTGAACGTTTTCAACATTGAATTTATTTGTGATGTCAATCCACAGGAAGTTAATGGCTCATGTGAAAGTTGACATTCAGGGCATTAAGAATTTGCAATTTTTTCCAAAGTATTTATATTTTTACATAGGTTCAAATATTATAATGTTATTGGGACAGTTGTATACAGTGTTTTACTATCAAAAAAGCTCAAGTTGTGCTGTCCGTTTTATCTCTCTACCAGTGTGATTGTGGAGAGGTGTGAATTGTTTGCCCAGAAAGGGGCTCATACCCCTCTACTTTCCACTTTCAACACAGAGGCTATGTCCACACCAGTACGTCTTAGTTTTAAAACAGCATTTTAAAATGAAAATGATCTCCACCCAGACAAGCGTCTTTGCTCCATATCAGAAACAATCTACATCCATACATCCAAACTGCACAACAGCTGCTAGCAAAGACAACAAGGTCAGTAATGCTTGTTATTGTTATCCATGCTGCATTCAGCACTGGCAGTTGAGGCTGATGCCATTTATTTTCTTCTAGAAAAGGGTCACGTGACCAGAGCATGATGAATCAGGGAAGGATATGCTGTGACCGATAAGACCCAATCAGGAAGTGAATGTGGGTGTTTGTGTCACTGTTTTCAAAACTCTGCATTACTGGCCATCCTCATTAAAAGGTTTTCAAACTAAAACGGACCCAGCAGTATTTCCAAACTTCTAAGTTTTCGCGGCTCGACGACTCCAGGTGTAAACGTAGCAAGAGTGATGTGTTTCAAAACTAAAACGTATGAGTTTGAACATAGCCGATGTCAAGACACTCCACACACAGAGACCCAACAGTGTCCCGATTAATCTTATTACAAACATGCAGCGATAAAATAATTGATTTGTTTATATTGACTGAAAATGTCTGTTTTTTTTTTAAATAACACCAGTGTAAGAAAGCATTAATTGATTAAAGATCTCTCTTAACAACTGACTTTTACCTTTTCTGGACACCAACTGAGAATGAACGACTTGATGGTCCAGTAAATCTAAATCTGCTACAAGAAACTATCAATGAGTAGACCAATGCCCTCTATATAAAACATTTATATACACTTGATACAAACTGAATGCCTTCTGAATGGTTCCTTGGAATTATCAGATGCTAAAACACTCATATCAACTTAGCAATACTAACAAAATTAATAAAGTATCAGAGTAATAATAAGTAATAACCTGGCAGCGCCTGTGTGCTAAGCAACAGACGTTGCAAACTAAACAGAGCAGGTGTACACAAGTGTCCGCTAGGTAACCGGTTTTTTTTTTCCATCAGAGGTAGATAGCTGCTTTGAACAGAGTAGATAGAAAATAAAGGGAGAACAAAGAGAAAGGGGAGGAGGACAGAGATAGGACAGCAGTAAATGAGTGGGGGTTCCAGGAACAGGGTAGGATTAGTTGTACCTGCAGTGGAGAGGAGCTGCTTGACACTGTTTTGTTTCCTGGAGTCTGTCTTTTAATAAAGGTTTTTAACATGTCCCACTTGTGCCATGCAAATATCATTACCAACAAGTAGACTTTATTACTCACAACATAGCTTATTAAATATTAAAATACAGCTCAGGGCAAGTCAGACAGACAGAGCTAACTGAGGCAAGCATCTGCCCATGTACAATAGAGTGCTTCAGAGAATGATTACAGGGAGAATTTATCCATAAAATAGATGTTAATGTCAAGGCATATGATCTGAAGGGAAGCTTTATTTAAACAGTTTATTATGCTGACATTCTACCTGTTTCTACATGTCTGAAAACAATACAATATAGTCTTATCGGGTCCAGGAAAAGGATTTTATTTTCCTTTTGCTCTGACACTTTTCTTTTGGCATAAGTGTGTGTGGAGTGTTTTTCACTTTTTCTTTCCCTGTAGCACCCTACCCAGAAACACAAAGCATGCAAAAACACTGCTACGAATAAAGCTGCTCAGTGCCCTGTCTCCTTACAGGGCCTGCTTTCTTATACTTAGTTATAGAGCATTATTTTAACTTCCAACAAGAGTGATGCCTGGATTATTCCAACTGCAACTACGTTCTTGCAGTATTACCAACCCACTGCTCATGCTGAGTTTAGACCCACGTGCCAGGGCAGACAGGGTTCGACAGTGCACAAATGCGACTAAAAATACCCCACAGTGGCAGAGAACATTCGCGTGGCTCATTTTCGAGGATGTACTGCAATTATAATATATATGTATATTGTATATAATGTTTAAAGCAGTTTAAATTATAAATAATTACATTACAAGTAATGTCTCCTCATGTCATTTTTTGAAGAAAAAACACATTATTTGATCAATTTTCATAGCACCCCAAGTTCTTCACGTGCTCCTAAAGTTTTCAGCCTGGGAGCACATGTGCTTCTTTGGAAAAAAGCAAGAAAGGCTGTCACAGAGTTGGAGATGGAGGCAATTGTGCATATAAACCTTTTAATAATAATTGTAATTTGCCAGGCGCACTCGCGGTCAGAAACAAGCTGTAAGTCATCCCCAAAAAACATAAATGAAAGGAAGAGTAAAGCCAGATAAAAGTCAAGAAACAGAGAAAGAAGATAAAAAACAGATAAACTGTGAGGTAATGCTGAAGACTGTGAACAAGAAGGCCGGAAAACTTTGCAAAGGAAACCAGAAGTGGCATATAGAGTATACACAGAAATAATGAACATGAATTAAAGACAGTGTGTGTGGTGAAGTGAAAAGAGGAGGTTATGCTACTCTGGTTTTATATCAACATGATAAGGTTCTTTTATAAGTATATATACAGTATTAGATAAATATAATGAGGCGTGAAACACATCAGTATTTTAATTAGGTATGTTTTCATTTATAATTCACCAGACGGTCTGGTAATTCCCCCATATATATATTGCTCAAATGTGCAAACAGCAATGTTAATAGATTTTGCCTTTCTCCTTGTAATAAATATAGCTTGGTTATATTGTGGTTATTTTCTAGAGCAGTTGTCATCATCTGGCAGACCACGGCCTGGATACGGAACCAATAATATATTTAAAAAGCACTCTTGGTTCCAAATAATCAATCATACATGAATTGAATCTGCTGTAGGAAACTGGCTATAGTTTAGTAACTTCAGTTTTCTAAAACATGCTACTTCTGTACCTCATCATTCACCTGTATTCTATTTGCATGTTCTGTTGGTGTGGCAAAGCAGTGTTGTGTGAAAGAACAGAATGTGACAATTTAGGCAAGCTACCAACTGGCAGACTTCCTGTACAGCTCCAGTGCCAGGACACCGCGGCACTTGTAAGGACTACAGAACCCTTCCATTCATATCTCACAACATGATGACTACTAAGAGGTTCAAACAGCTTTGACCTTTAGCCCATAAGGACTTCCCAGAGCTTGCCTACAAGCCACACATAGACATGGAAAATGCATGTTCTCTACATGCATGCTGATCTACCTGTTCACACCTGTACAAAGCCAAAGACACCATCAGGACCATGTTCTTTATTTCTCCAGTGTCTTCAATCCCATCCTGTCTCTCTGACTGGGAACAAAAGGTAGAACCGTGTGCCGGAGGCAGTGGTGAGTAGTGCTGGAGCACCACAGGCAACTGTCCTGTCTCCTTTCTTCTTCACTCTTTACACATCGGGCTTCCAGTACAACACCTGCAGGAGTTCTTTGATGACTCCTCCATTGTAGGATGCAGCCACACTGAGGATGAATCAGAAGTACAGAAGGCTGGTGGTGGGCAGTAAAAGCACCTGCAGCTTAACATCAGCAAGACAAAGGAACCAGTGGTTGATTTCCAGCATGTTAGGGAGCCCATTAAATCAGTCACTATCCAGTGGAGGATGTGGAGATGCAAAGCCTGGGGGTTTACCTAATTAACTGACTGGACTGATAATACTGAAGCATGATACAGGAAAGGCCAGAGCAGGCTCTTCGTTCTGTGGAGGCTCAGTTATTTCGATGTGTGCAGCAGGCAGCTGGGGCTGTTTTATGAGCCTATTGTCCAGCATCCTTTCCTCTACTGTGGTCTCCTGTGGGGCAGCACAGAGGGTGCACAGACGCTCTATAAGCTGGTCAGGGAGGCCAGCACCATCACAACACCAAGTCTAAACAGTGTACAGACAGAGAAAAGGAGCACCCAGGGGGAAATTTAACCCCCAGCTGATTCCACCAAAGTGCTGGAGGAACCAGAAGTGCTATTGAGGACCGTTTCTGCCCTCTGCTATCAGGTCTCACAATGCCTCCTCCCAGCATGCTGCCCTGCCTCTTCTTCACAGGATGACCAATGGAACAAAATGTCAGTATGTTAAATAATTAACCACTTGCAGTACTACAGTCATTTTGGAACAAATGTGAATCTCTGCCAGATGTTTCAGTGTTTCAAAGCGTTTCAGTTGATGTTATGATGTTATGATAATGCATGAGGTCTGATGTTTATGCTCTTTGTCTTTCTTATGCCTTAATGTCTTTGCATCTGTCTGTGTGTATGTTTAAAGATGTGGAGTATGTGTGTTTTTTATTTTGACTATTTATTGTACCCATCAATAAAGTCCATCCATCCATTAAATAACTATATTTATTAGATACTAACAACTTTCTGATCACTTAGATCACTAAAGGCCTTTAGAACCAAGCTACCCCTGACAGCTACATGACATTTTCGGATTTACTTACTCTCAAAAGCCAGACCTTTAGCTTTTTGTTTTTTTTTTGAGAGAGTCCCTACTTTCACAAAAAAAGGTATTTAAGTTTTTTTTATATATGTGACTATATCTTGCCTCAAAAAGACTATTGTGTCATGGTACATGAAAATTTTACAGTGTGAATTAAACAGAGGAAGATAGAAATAAAAGATAGTGAAAAATAAAATATTAATTCATTCATTCATTCATTTGACTTTCAGATCTTGGTGCATAAAAAAAAGCCTGCTTCACCATTCTTTCCAAGTTTAACCCATGGAATGTGTACAAGGTGATAATACATAATTTGGAACATTTGATCAGGTTATGTTTTGTGTACAATAGATAACCCGACGCTCTAGGGGCTGTGGGAAGAGTGTGTGAGGCTGAGACTAGGGTTGATAACCTGCTTTACTGAATTTAAGAACATGATTTAGTGCTTATGTACAGGATGCAGTGAAATGAAAAATGGACTATGGAAAGTCTCTGACTGTCCACAGTACTGCTAATGAAAACATCATAAAGGTGTTAAAGAAATATGTGAATGCCATGTTGTACTGACATTTCAACCAGGAACCCCGCATTAATGAAGCAGAGAGAACTGAAAAAAAGACAGTTGTGCTTATTAGAGTTAAGGGCTGAAACGCTTCAATTAGCTTTAAAGCCAGGATATTTCCTCTCTCTCTCTCTCTCTGTGCTGTATGTGCAGCCTCTGCTTCGTCATGCAGATGACAAATAACCTCAGAGATGAAGACTCAAAAGCCTCTGGAGCAAGGTTATAGTAAACAAACATTATAAACAAGCAGACATACAGGGTTTGTGTGCCTGAACTGTACAGTACAGAGAATACAAAATTGCACAGCATAATGCCACTTACATGTAAAAACATGTTTATCTTGTTCCTGTATTAAAGCAGAAACAAACTACATTACTTCAAACACTTGAGGTTTACACAGACACACTACGGGGAGTTATTTTTATTTATTTCATTTGTCTTGCTAATTACCTGCTCTTAATTGAATGTTGTCACAGTAGAGACAGAGCCATCTGATGCTGCCAGCTGAGCTGCCATCTGACCAAAAGTCCTAACTACACAAGAAGACCAGGTCTCCTTGTTTGCGAACTCCCTTTGACCATGAAGTACAGACTCTAGCAAAAAAAAAAAATGAATTAGAGTGAACTTTTTAAAAAATGCCATGATTTAATGCATTCTAGAGAAGGCAGAGCAAACATCCAATTACCACGATGGGATTTCATTAAAGAAACAGCTATAATCAGACCTGCACATCTTCCTAGGCAGGGGTGGGGGATCGGTTGTACTACACGGTGTGAGTGCATATAGCTGGGACAAATTAAAACCAGTGGTAAAAAGTGACTCTCTTCAAAGCCTAGCCTCAGAAACAGGCTGTTTAATTAAAACATCGTTTAAGAAAAAGACTGCAGTCTGTTCACCAACACATTGGTTAGAACAGGATGTTCAAACATTCTGTTATTTTGTAGATTGACGAAGGCATACGCTAATGCACATTCAAGCTTGAAAGAAGCCAGAAAATCAATTAAATATAGACCGTGAAAATATTCACATGTTCTATCCATCAGTATGTAGAGCAAAATGACTATCCCCTTCCAAAAAATAAAAAGCCCTAGCTCAGAAGCAACTGAAATGAATGGTTATGTGTAACTCCAGAAAGCAGGTAAATAACATAGTCATGCAAAAGAGAACCTTTCAGACAAGGTTCATACAGTTTTTGGAAGAACAATCCAAAATATGATATATAGTAGTGTACTGTATATTTCTATATACTGTACATGTAGTGTTTGTGCATCTAGTGATAGGTGCCAAAGACAGTCTAGCATTCCATACAGAGTCTGGAATATTTTGCAATCAAGAACCTCCGACTTCTGCACAAAGAGCTCATTTGACTGATACGGCAGATGACCAACCACAGACCTATTGCTTATCATTGGTTTTATCTAGTATGATCCACAGGCTGGTTGGGATTCCCTGATAATCAGGTTAAATTATTTTTGCTAGTGCTTGCTATTTGAGTCTATCCAGGCTCTGCATTGTATGACGTCAGCATTGTGATTGATTTGAGTTTTCTTGTTGGCATATACCACACTAAAGGCCTTGACCGTGCACGGTCCACCTTTGTTGTCATAGTAACAGGACTCGCTCACTCATTCACGTTCACTCACACTTCATCCTGGTCAAAATCACAGTGATTCTGGAGCCTATCTCAGGAAACAGTGGACATGAGAAGGGAATCCACCCTGGATGGGAAAACAGTCCAGACAACAGTACAACCCACTACAGTCTGCAATCTGTCTATTGTAGCGAATGCTATTTACACTGTCACATCATTGACTCACTATAATAGCTTATACTGTCCAACAGTTACTCAGAAAAGGGCTGCCAGATTAACTGAACCTTCACCAGACATTGTGATTGACTGTATGTGCATTATTTCAAAACCTTTTTACTGAAAACATTAAGATAAATTAAAGAATGGAGGTTCGTGTTATGTGGTGACACATAGCAGAAGTTGTGAGCAGTGGTCTAGGTCAACAGTGTACTTAGAGAGATGGATCACTTCACACCACACAACAGGGTTTCACAGCACTGCATGAGCTTTTGGATTCACTGGAAATCGATGGGTTCTCTCACTTTAATTACCAGCCGAATAACTCCATATCCATGAAAGCATATTAATAATGGAGAAAGTCGCCTGAACTCTGGAGCCATTAATGGCTAGTGTGCTGCAGCTAATGCATCTTTTTAATAGTGTGCGGAAGTCCCATTGCTTATAGTGACAGGCATCTTCTTCCCCTAGGGCCCTTCCTTTCTCATACTTATTGATGTAAGGAGGCAAGGCTAGAAAATTAAGAGATTCTCTTATATACCTACTTTGCTAATTCTAATTTCGTATGCCACTTCAAGGTATATATATATATCTTATATATTTGTGTGTGTGTGTGTGTGTGCCTAAACACTCATTCATGTGGCCGCACATAATCATGCAGCCAACACCAATATTAATGGATTATTTTGATGTAAGTATATTAAAATGAACCACATATTCACTGTCCTGCCATCTTCTGTCACACTCTTTATATTTTGTCCTAAAAAAGGTTTGCACTAAACAAGGCTGCGTATGTGCATGACAAGAACATAAAGAACATGAGAACATAAATTATGAATGAAGTTGATCAAAGCTCCTGGTCTAATCAAGTGACTCCACAAAAAATTAAACATGCTCACAGAAATATATGAATGATATTGACCAGCACGTTCAAATGTACGCTATGTTGTATTTGGGTTAATTTATTTAACGTATATATCATGATATATAAAATATTTTATACGTCACTAAATTTTTATTCCACTTGATTGTACAACCCTGATTCCAAAAAAATGCACTGAGATGCAGTGTATAAATTAAAAACAGAATGCAATGATTTGCAAGTCCTTTTCGACCTATATTCAATTGAATGCAATACAAAGACAAGATATTGCTGTTCCTTCTGATAAACTTTGTTAGTTTTTGTAAATATACACTCATTCTGAATTTGATGCCTGCAACATGTTTTAAAAAAGCAACAAAATTGTGGAATGCTGGAAAAACACCTGTTTGGAACAGTCCACAGATAAACAGGTTAAATGGGAGCATGTGATAGTATCATGATTGGGAATGAAAGGGACACCATCAGACATCCCACCTCTCCTGGAAATTCCAGGAGTCAATTATATACAATATCCTGCAATTTGTTTTTTTTTGGAGCAAGAGCGCGTGAGAGAGGGCAAAGTTCCCTGAGCTTACCTAGAATCTTGGGAGAAGGAGAGCGGGTGACGACTAATGTAACGTGAGAGTAACACAGAGAGAGCATCCTGATTCATCTCTCTTTTTCTGCTAAGCAGACCTATCAGTTTTCTCAGTTGGAGGGCTTTACAATCAACCTCTCTCTCTCTGATCTATCAGTTTAGTATATTATCCGGCATCGCCATGGCGGACTGCCCGAAAAAAAAGATATAAAACGCCTTTCCCATCAGAACATATAAAGGTGTACCCCTGCCTCGTAGCAGTAAAAAGTAATGACAGAGATGCGTGCTGCACTGTTTGTAACAGTGAATTCAGCATTGCCCATGGTGGGTTAAATGACTGTAAAAGACACAGAGGTGAGTTTAACAGGTGTCATTTGTTAATAATCATAGCTAACATCATTTATGCAGCTGGCTAGCTACCAAGGAGTTATGTTATAAGCTACATAATAATCTCCCTGTAGACTCATTAAAGCTGAAATAGAATAAAAATGACTCTATGAGTTGAATAATTTAAGTACATATTTTATTATGTATTATTTTATTATTATATTTTATTCTAATGAGTCTGCCAGCCAAATATGTATGATGTGTGTTTAATATTTGAAGTATGTTATTAAAGAAATTTTGTTCTTACATAGTCAACCTTTTTTTTGGGGGGGGTGTCAGTATTGTTTACAAGGTTACACAACCAAGAGGATGGGCTTCGGAAAACCGCTGTTGGTAAATGCAGTTCATCGCTGCATCTACAAATGCAAAAGCCATATGTCAACAACATCCTGAAACACTATCAACTTTTCTGGGCCCAAGCTCATCTGAAATGGACTGAAACAAAGTGGAAAAGTGTGCTGTGATCTTATGAGTCCACAATTCAGATTGTTTTTATAAAACATGAATGTTGTGTCCTCCAGGCTAAAGAGAAAAAAGATCATTTCAAGTTCAAAAGCCAGTATCTGATGGTATGGGGGTGTGTTATGCCCATGGCATGGGTAACTTGCACATCTGTGAAAGCACCATTAATGCTGAAAGGTACATACAGCTTTTGGAGCAACACATGCTACCATCCAGATGATTTTTTCAGGGTCATCCCTGCTAATTCCGCAAGACAATACCAAGCCACATTTTATATTTGTTACAACAGCGTGGCTTCTTAGTAAAAGAGTGTGGATACTAGACTGGCCTCCAAATTAGTACAATTAATACAATGATCATTTATTCAACTACACATTTCAGAACTAAGCCAAAAGAAAACAGTGGTGTCCTTGTTCATCTGTCATAAGAGGTCCCTTTACCAAGGAGTGAATGAGCTCAAAGCATGTTCATCTCAGTCAGATACTGTAAATGGCAATGCCCAGGTCATTTTTTTAATGAGGAGATTATCATGCACAAAGGGCATCACTGCATGCTGCCTAGAAACTGCACGCCCACAGAGGTCTACTCCATTTGTATCCTCTAGGGTAAATTATGTGTGAAAGGTCTCACAAACATTTTTTGCCCAAATGAGTCTATTTATTTTTATACTACTACAGATCCAGGTACACCAACACACTATTATGTTTATCATATCTCTTAGACTCATAATAAGATTTCAAAATTCATTTTAGTAACAAAAATAAATATACATAAGATCATTCTCAAATAGAAACACTATAATTATATTTTCTAACTAATTATGAATTCAGAAGGATTTCAGAAAGTTTTCAGTTCTATTAATAAATTTGAATTTTATATAGATGCTGTATGAACAATGAATTCATGTATTCACACAAAATCGAAGCTACGTGAAAAACCGAAACAACCATACTCTATGGTGTATGGGGCAGCAAAGAAACAAGTGTGTGTGTGTGAAAGTTGTAAGCTGAATGAGTACAAGTGTGTGTGTGGAAGGTTTGCTTGGTACATTAATGACATTGGTCTTTGGGGGGAATATCAAATTGCACTGAATTGTAAATGAAAACGTTTACAGTAGGCAGATAGTGCTTGCTATGAAAACTCCTTTTTATATGGTGATGTACATGTAGCAGGCACAGATTTATTATTTATTATTAAATCTTAATGATCTATTAATGACAATTATCTATTAACGAGAGAGGTTGGATGTAGCACTCATGGGTGACTGTTCAAAATCCAAATCTGACATGATGCATGACGAAAAGAAGTCCAAACAAATGGGCTTGGCTGCCTGAACTGCAGGAAATGCTTTATGTCTATACAGCAATCAGCCATACCATGACAAACCACTGACAGGTGAAGTGAATAACATTGATTTTCTCATTTCGATGGAAACTGTCAAGGGGTTGGATATATCATGTAGCAAGTGAACAATCAGTCTTCGAAGTTGATGTGTTAGAAGCAAGAACAATGGGCAAGCATAACGTTCTGAGTGAATATGACGAGGGTCAATTTGTGATGGGTAAATGACTGGGTCTGAGCATCTCCAAAATGGCAAGTCTTGTGGTGTGTTCTTGGTATGCAGTGGTAAGTACCTACTGACACACTGTGCATTGCAGCTTGCTGAGTATGCATGTTGACCCTTGTTCACCACTGAAAGCAATGGAGCAATGGAAAAAGGTGACCTGGTCTGATGAATCACATTTTCTTTTACATCATGTGAATGGATGGGTATGTGTGTGTGTTGCTTACCTGGGGAAGAGATGGCACCAGGATGCACTATGGAAAAAAGGCAAGCTGGTGGAGGCAGTGTGATGCTCTGTGCAATGTTCTGCTGGGAAACCTTGGGTCCTGACCTTCATGTGGATGTTACTTTGAAATGTACCACCTACCTAAACATCTTTGCATACCAAGTACACATCTTCATGGCAACGGTATTTCCTACAGAAATGGCAGTGGCCTCTTTCAGCAAGATAATGCTACACTGCAAAAAATTGTTCAGGAATGGCTTGAGGAATATGACAAAAAGTTCAAGGTGTCGACTTGGCCTCCAAATTGCCCAAATCTCAATCTGATTGAGTATCTGCGGGAAGTGCTGGACAAATCTATATAGGCCGATCTATATACACCCCAGCTTGCAACTTACAAGACATAAAGGATCTGCTGCTAATGTCTTGGTGCCAGATACCACAGCACACCACAGGGAGCAGAAGAAGGAAAAGCTTTTGGCTTCAGGAAGGGAGTGCACCTCACGACAACAGTTTAAGTGACTAATGTGTGAGGTGAACACTTGTGAATATTAGGTGATTTTATTTGATTATATCTTTATTCTGTTATGAAGTACTACACAATTTTTGGTAAACATTACATAGTAAAACTGGGATATGGAAAAATGAATTATAACCTGTAGACCATGGTTAAAATTTCACTTCTTTATTCACAAACAGGAAGTGGATACGTCTGTTGGGTTTTACTACTAACCAACAAAACTCTACCATATATTATTTCTCAAACCTTCAAATATTTATTGCTATAATAGTATTAAAATATTTGATTTAAAAGGAGTTTCTTTTGACTAGGGAATTATGCCAATTCCCAGTGTGTTATTCACCCTCAGTATCCCATGGTGCTTTGGTTGGTTTCCATCACAGATTCCCTGGACATATCAACATAGAACCAAATGCAGCCCCCTTCTTTTCTGTGGTTGTGATAGTGAGCTACCACTTGTTCCCCAAGGATGGTTGATATTCCCAGTGTGCTTAAAGTGTGCATTTTAAGCCTTGGTACGCATCTTCTAATAATGGCTTTAACCATACACAGAATGCAACATTACACTGATATCACAGACTTGTCCTGTCCTCTTCCATCTCTAATAAAGAATCACCCAGCATGCATTTTTTTTCAGGATGAGGCTTTTATGCTGAGATTGTGATGACAGAACGTACCCCTTGTACCATGTCTACTAGTGTGTATAGAATAATCTAGCATTCTCTGTCAAACTGCTAAAAATAACATGGTTGTATTTTATCTGGGCTGTATCAGAATGCAGGGAATTTTTGATGGAGCTTATAACTACTCCTCCCTCAAACCAAAACTTGATGCTGCACCACATGATCAAAAGTTTGTTGACACCTCACCATAGCATCCATGCGTGGGTCTTCCCCAAACTTGCCACAAAGTTTTCACAAAGCACACAATTGTATAAGATGTATGCTGAAGCATTACAATTTGACCTGCCAAGGTTGGAGTGCAAGAACTCAAGTGGCCTGCACAGAGCCCTAACCGGAACGCCTCTGAACACCTCTGTGATAAACTGGAATGCTGACTGTGCCCTTGGCCTCCTTGTCCAAATTCACTGGCAAATCCCCACAGCCATGCACCAGAATCTAGTGGAAAGCCTTCCCTGATGAGTAGAGATTAATATAACAGAAATGGGGGGACTAAATCTGGAAAGGGCTGTTCAACGAGTGCATACAGTATGGGCATGATGATCAAATGTCCATAAGCTTTTAGCCATACAATGTATCTATAGCCACCTTGATACTATATTGATATTATCTAAGACAGGAGGTGACCTCTTTGGTTCATGGCTATCCACAATGGTTCAGTGCGACTTTCCTTTAAAAGCAGCCTAACCCATTTACCTCTGGACATCTGTTGTGTGCCCAGCCTTTGAGCAGCCTTAAGTGGATGTAACTGAAACCTGTTTTCCTATTTGTGATTAATTTGGCTACAGTTGAAGGGGGACAGGCAAGCCATGCCTTGGGGCATTACACTGGAATAATCAGCTGGTACTGGTTAAATGGACCAGCTATTTATCTGCTTTATTAATTCATTCATTTAGCTACAGTAACTGCTTTTTCCTGGTCAGTGGTTTGGTGGATCCAGAGTCTATTCCAGGAATGCTTTGCAAGAGGTAGGAATATACCTTTGATGGGATTCTAGCCCATTGGAGAACACCACGCACACACATTCACATACTCATTCACACCAAGGGGCAATTTACAGTAGCCACTGCACCAACTGGCAATGGGAGAATATGTGAAACTTCAAACACTAACCTGATGTCAGGATTGATACAGTGACCCTGGAGCTGTGAGGTGGCAACGCTACCCACTAGTCTACTGTAGAACATGCTCAGGAAATACTTCATGTATTAACAGCTCCTTTTTTAGATTCTTCCCAATGTTTATTTAAGGGATATTTATTAAGGGTGTTTGAGCTGAGAGACCTTGAAATAGATCTATAGGAGAGGTGGTTGAAATCCTCCACATTAGAATACAGCAGTCCATAGCTTTCCCAAAACACACATGAAGCATTACATTTTGTGATAATCAGGCCAAAATGTAACATTTATATTTATCAGTGTTGTCTTTTGAGTAGAATGGATGTAAAACACTCATCATGCATTTCAGTTGAAGTGCACCTACACTTCAGAATTTGAACAGTATGCCTGCAACACACACACACATACAATCCTCTTATATTCTGCACTAAGCTCAATGCACACCATTACAGGTTGCACTTGGTAGGGTATTCCATTCCCTCTTCTCCTACCTGTACTCAATGTGACTATTTTATTCTTATATTCTTTATTTCATCACTTTCCTATGACATTTTCCTTCTTTGTTGTTCATA
>JAQQZR010000035.1:9207664-9239246 GCA_030068235.1 Notoglanidium macrostoma | reverse complement strand
ATGCTGGGATTGGCTCCAGCTTCCCCGCGACCCAGATGGATAAAGCGGTATAGATAATGGATGGATGGATATTTATATATTATCAAAACAATCCATAGTGATGGCCCTAGACTCAGTACTGACTGAATTACAACCAGAGGTTTATCATGGAAACTCACAGCAGCTCAGGGACATTATATTATAAAGTATATCCTGGTCTCTGATAATCAGGATCATGGTTTTTGTTTTTCACTTTAACAAAAAAATAGATCAGTAATAGCTTGAACATTTCATTTGTTTAATTAATCCTGCCACACATCCTTTAAGAGTAACCATTAAAGCCTCTAAAATATTTGTCGCTTGACACTTTTGTGACTGTCACTCATGTCCTGGAGATGCTAGGAAATGTAATGACCCACACAACTATGCTAAATTGACTGTGTAATCATTGACATTAGTCTGCATGTTTGTGTGTGTTGCTCAATTGCTTGTATAATCCTTCATGTTGACTGTCACCAGCACTTTGTGCTTATTGACTGTGGTCAGATGGTCTCTCTTGCTCTCTTCCTTCCCTGGCCACAGTGTATTTGCAGAACACTTCAAAAGATGTTTTATCCACTCAAAACAGTCACCAGCTACCCCAAAAGCCACTCACTCGGCATCTGTGAAAGACGAACACGTCATTGTTTATTCATCACAGCAGTCCCACTTCATCTATAAAGGCAAGGTGAGGTGTTTACTGCAGGCCCAATCATCTGCCAAAAACAGACAACAAAACATAAGGGTGCTGTAAATCGACAGCCAGGCATTCTGCTGTGTTCAACATTTAGGTTTGGTCTGCTTTTAAGATGAGATAATGGCTGAGGTATTTTCGAACATTCACATGCGTAAACACGCACAGACAGAAATTCCTGAACACGGGCCAGCGTACCCTATCATATTCGTGTTCATGGTGTGTAAACATAAACTTTAGTTTAGAAAATCCGAGTAAATGTTGCAGTAAGCTTTTCAGCTGAGTGTGTGTGTGGGACTCAAGCACGAGGCCCTTAAGCTTTAATGAGCTCACTGTCACACAGCTGTCCTTGTGTAGTCCAGTCAGTTCTGCAATAGTGACATGAGACCAACGTAATCCTCAAAAGCTCAAAATGATTTGATTATTTCTGACATCAAAATTATCCCTTGAATGTTTATCTTTCGCAGTTCTTGTGTCTAAAGGTATGGGGCATTTTTCTAGTATATTGGCACCTTTGACAAACATAACACGACATTACAGAGCACCCTACTTAAAAACATGATAAGATTACACAGGGATCACTGCTGCTAGAAAATTTACATTTATCATGAACGCTGTGAGAGAACCTCATTTTTGCTTTATGGTTTATATTACAAGGATTGAAAGCATTCAATCTATATTCCATTTCATTTTCACTGCAAGTCATATGCCTTACCAGCATGTAGATGTCACAAATCGTTGTAGTGATTAGTCATGTGGCAGTAATTATATGTTACAATATTCAACTATGGCTGCATAATTCTTGATTAAATACTATATAAATCAGGGGTTTTTGTCACCTATTTCTGCCCCATTTTCTCCCAATTTGGTCATTTTCCAGTTTCCATCCACTAGCCTTTATCACGCAACACTTCCTCTGACACATATGAAGCCACGCTATCTTTTCAATCTTCTGCTCATGCTACATCACAGAGTAACTAAACATACTCAGCTTGCTCTAAACCAACTGCCATGTTCTGCAAACATTAGCTAACAGATGCCCGGGATTAGCTAGTATTGCTGTTATTGACAGGAGAGAGTACACCATCTCTTCCTCTTTTTTGTTTCTTTTCTTTTGCACTACTCAGGAGCTGCAATCATGATTTTTTTTTTTTATTCACTTAATGATCATGTATTTTTTTTTACCCACAATTATTCAAAACAGCTATTTTGTAAGGAACCACATGTTTATTTATCATTGGTATAACTTATGCTAGGGATGCTGTAGATATGTCCCCAACTCCGTTTTCAGGGTGTGGTTAAAATATTAATATTGATTTAATAAAAAATATTCTATAAAGTCAGGACAGAAACCGATTTCTTGAATTATCTCTTAATGGTGCACTATGTAGGGTTTTTATTGGCAGAAATTAAGTATGTCTTCCATTATATACTTCCGGTATTCAAAAGTACGTTTTCATTAGTGTATAATTACCTGTAACTACAAATCATTATGTTTTCAGAAGTTTAGAACGAGCCCTTAATATCCACATAGCGTGAGGGTCCACTACCATGGAGCCGCCATGTTGCACTGCTTCATTATCCCAGAACAGACAAACCTCTATAAACCGCCTTCTACATTTGGCATTTTTACAAGTGGCAGCGTGAATGCAGGAGGAAGCACCGGAAGGACCACAACGAAGAAAAAAGGAAGACAAGGAAGAAGAAAGAAGAAGAATCACTGTTTGCTGGCTAACAAGTTTGAGAACCCAAATTTTGAAAAATGAAAGATCATATTTATTATTTAGCATGGAAAAAGTAGGGGATTGTGAATCTAAGGGGGGGCATTCAGGTGGTTGAGTCCTAAATACTGGACCTTTAAGGCACAAATACTTAAATGACAATCTGCTAACATTTACACATTTTGCACAGGGGCATCACAACAGGAAGCAAAAAAAACCTCCTTTCTAAACAGTTCATTACTGTGATTTTTAGTTCATCAATGTAAAATTTTATCTATCAATGTACAGTACTGTGCAAAAGTCTTACTTTTTTTTTTTTTTTAGTAAACGACTTCAAAAATAATGGCAATTAAATCTTACTACTTAAAAGAAAAATGCTACAGTATGCAGTGAACAGAGTCGATATTTGGTGTCGTGCTTTTTTTCCCCCTTAAATAGTAGTCCCAGGAACAATGTGTAGAGTTTTATAAGGACATGAGCTGGTAAGCTTTACTGAGCGTCTTGGTTCTTCTGGAGACGCTTCTTTTCTTGCAGCAAAAACCCAGGAGCCTTCATTATGTTTCTTAGCCTGAAAAGTGCTCTCCTGCGTGATATGTTGCTTTCTTTACTGACATACAAATGTTTTTTAAATGCAAATTATTTTTTGGCAAAGTAATGTTTGGAAAATCTAAAATGTTTTTGTATTGACTCGACGCAGAATTCAGAAAATAAACACCTATAACAAAATCTATACTAAGAAAAATGGTATGGCTCAAGACAGTGCTTTATGTCAGACGTATAAAAGGATTATTCCAATAATATACTGTTATGGTTCGTACTGTTCACTACCTTCAGAACCCCTTCTGCTATAAGACTTCATTTCATGTATTTTTTTTGACCTTTTTTTCAGTTAAGAATAGACAATCTTGTCAGACCAGTCCTTCATTTTTGCCCTTGTAATATTTGCGTGTGTGGACCAGCCGTGACGAATGGTTAATTTTCGTTTGTACCAGAGGCCCTGTGTGTGGATGTGTATATAAGCTTCATAGTAACTCATTCATGGTTTTTTCTTTGAAGGAGTGACACATTCAGGCTGCAGGCAGTTGCAAAGCTCTCTCCCTGGTTGCACTTCTCTGCCTATCACTGCTCTGCTCTGTCCTGTAGCAGAGTGCTGAGCTCACACATTCGCTGCTCCAGGGCTCTCTGCACACCGCAAATCACCCAATAAATGTCTGCTTGCTCTAATAAAAGTCAATCACCAGTATCCAGCACAGAAAAAAGAAAACAAATTTTTTCCCCATGAATTATTGCCCTCAGCAAGATCCAGTGGAGGAAATGCCCTTCACATAGGTCAGAAACTCATACTGCAGTAAACAGTCACATAACCCCAAAAGCATATTCCCATCCAACTTCAGAGTGAGCCTACTGTATATGACAAATAACAAGTGCTTTAATTGAGTTTTAAATGAATATTCCAGAGGGAATAGAGAAGAATAAAATACCTATTAGCCTTCTATCTACATTCTTAAGTTTCAGCACATCCCCTCCAATCTAACGCTCTTGCTGCACTGAACTATTCCTCAAATACCTTTTCCATTCATACACCACTGTTGTGTGTGAGTGTGGAGCCGCGCCAAGAAAATCTGCATTAGCTAGTTCCCCCTCAGACGACTGATCAACAGATGCAAGATATAATTTCACCAGTTTTTTCAAGAATTTTTATTAAAGGTCCACTATGTCGTATTTAGGGGGATCCATTAGGAGAAATAGCACATGATATTTATGTTTCCATTAGTGTATAATTACCTGTAACTCCAAATCATTGTGTTTTTTAATAAGATTAGAAAGATTACCTTTAAAGCACTGCACTCTCCTCATGCCTTATACGTGCTTTTAAAAAGGGGTAGTACAGTGGCTCTGCAGGTCATGTCTGTGTTTTACAGCTCCAGGAGCTCAATCCAGAGCTCAGGTAACAGTCTGTGCAGTTTTGTATGCTCTCCCAGTGTCCTGATGGGTTTTATCCAGGTTCTCAGATTTCCTTTCGGAGAATGGCTGTGCTAAATTGCCCCCGCTATGCATAAGCATGTCCCATCCCGGGAATATTCTCTTTTTTTCCCCCAGTGATCGTGGCTTAGGCTCCAGATCCACAGCTATCCTCGTTAGATAAAGTATTTGCAGAAGACTAATGAGTAATTTACAGTAAATCTAACTCCATGCCTCTCCAAGCCCAGGAGAGGCTTCCTTTAGGTAGAAGACATTTTGACGCAAAAACCAACTCTTTTGTCATGAAAAAACAAACGGCTTAAGCAGAATAAGACTAAAAGTGAAGGATCAGAAAGATCTGAGATTAAGAGCCTAAACTCTGGTCTACTAATCCTCTCCAGGTCTGTAGGAGTTTTAAAGAGGAGTTTTAGAGCTTATGAGTGCTACTGTAAGGGGGAAGGAGATGAATTAGCGCCTTGTCCACCAACTATAAATAGAACCTGAGTCACAGTTAGTGAGGAACTTGCTATTACTGCAATTATCGAATGCAAACACACATACACATACACACAATTTTGAGTGTCAAATCATCTGAGTGGGTTGTTCCTGAAGCTAAACTGCATTAGCTCAGTGTACCGTGCACGGGAGGAGGCTCATCATGCTAATACACAAACCATAACAGCTCCCACATGCTTGTGAGAGGCCAAAATGAAAGTGACAGACTTTGGCTTTCATTTACAGGAGAGTCTGTAGGTGTGAGTGTGTGTGTTGGTGAGTGACTGCTAACACTCTTACTGTACGTGACAGCAAACATTAGCTCTTCCCTCCGTGTTGTTCAGGGTTTTGTCTCCTTCGTGTCGAAGCGGCATATCGCCAAACTCTTCCTGAGATACAAGTGGATCAGCTGAGTCTACGGGAGCTGTCTTATCTGTGCAAATAATAAAAGAAGCCTGAATTCCTGCAGGTATTTTCTATCTTCCTTATTCTGCAAGTGGAAGAATTTGCAGTGCACTTGAAGCATAAGCTGAGCTCACTTTTGGAACCAGCATGCTCCCTCACACACATGGCAATTTTAGGTAAGCTTACCTCATCTTCTCCCTAATGTCTATATAAGAGAGGGAGAGAGAGAGAGAGAGAGAGAGAGAGAGGGACAGAAAGAAGTGAAATAGGCAGAAAAGTTATTAATTAAAGAGGCCAAACTGCCACTGGGACTTTGTTTATCTGTAAGGCTGCTAATTAATTCGCACGCAGCCCTCCGGCCAGGGTTTGTGTTTTCTTCCCTAGCAGCCTCTTCTGTCTCCGACCCCCATCTTTATAGTATACTCTTCCTCCTTTTGGGGTGATAGTACCCTAATAAGGAGTCTCTGGTGTTTTATTTAGTCTATTACATAAAATGTTATTAAACTCACAAGAGCCTTATGCAGCATTTCTTTATAACATTTCAAGTCTTGGATATGCAAAAGCAAAAAGTTCAGTACACACACAGGCAATGCACACTCTGTAAGCAAACCCCTAAGTTACACTTCTCCACATTAACCCAAAGCTAGCAAAACGAGTGCTATTTAAAGGGTTAGCCGTGACTGCATTAGCAACAAATTGCCCCAGCCTGCCACTGGGTCGTCGGAGAACATTGGCTGAAGCAATAATTCCACTGGAAACTAATCTTCCACACAACTGGAACATTACACAGTAAAGAGAATGAAAAGAGAGAAGTTTTACAGTCAGTTTCAGCAAGAGCTATAAAATTATTATATTGGAAATCAGAGAAATCTTAAAATAAAATTTTACTTTAAGTAAAACATTAAGATTTACGTCAAGATTGCGCACTGTATGGAATTTTGACACTACAAATGAAACAGATTACATGTTTGTATGTATGTATGCATGTATATATATGTGTATGTATGTACGTATGTATGTAGGTTTACTTGACAGCTTTGATAGTCACCATTTCCAACAACCTCTAGTCAAAATCGTCCATCTCTTTCCTGAAGTGGAAGCGGAAAGCTCCTTCCAGCACCAGCCCGCTTCAGACGTGACACTAAAAATCGGACATGATTATGACTATCACCAAGAGACCTGACTTCATATAGCAGTTTACACGTTCCTACTAATCCCAGATGTACAACCCACAGGCAAACATAAAATCAGATCTGTTGCACTAAAATATTCTGGTGATGGTAGATTGTAGTGACAATATAAATCAATCTCTCCCTCTCTCTCTCATGTGCATACCAATACATCTCACTAGTGAACTAACCACGAAGCTAAACCAAGATTTCCCTTAAGAAAGATCAGAATAAAGCTTTGTTATTTTCAATTAGTTGAGAAATTCCTTGATGAAATGAAATGCCCTTCCACAGGATCCGGTGAGTTGGCTACAAAATTATTCACACGTTGCTTTAGATCACAAACATAAATCATTAGTGAGCATGTGTACGCGCACACACACACACACACACACACACACAAACCCTCTGCCACCACCACCCCATTCACAACACGCACACACACACACACACCACATAGTCCTTCAACCACGCTGCTTTCAGCCTACACCTTAATTAGCTTATCAAATATTAAATTCTCTTCTGGCTTGTTCTCAGTAGACGTGTGCGTGTGTGTGTGCGCGCGTGTGCGTGTGTGTGTGTGATTTGAAATAGCTCAGCATCAAGCACCTTTCCCTAAATTTATGAACACCTTTCCAGCCTCCCTATCTAGCCTTCATTTTTACTTTATCGCTTTCTCCCAAACATCTGCTCCCTCTCAGAAGGGTGTAGTAAAGGATAAAAGCATGGAAATGCTATTAACATACCTTTTAAAAATATGAAATACCATGTGCCATCTTCTCGTGATTTAACACACCTTTTAAAAAAATATTTTACTAACTTACTGGTGTGGAATTAAAACAATTCACACAGGAAATATCAGTTAAATAAGGAAAACTGGATAATTAAAGGAAACATTAATATTGTTAACAATTGTTTGAGACTATGGGTTAATTGAGTGTACTTAATAAACTAGCAAATTATATAAAAAAGGAACATCCATGGTTAATGGATGGATTACTACGAACGTGATGCAACGCAAATGCACTGGCATCTCTGTAACTGTTGAATTTTATCCCTGGCAGTTCTTTAATATGCATGCAGATATGCATGCACTTACACACACACACACACACACACACACACACTTTACAGGAATATTCAACAGATATCCTCATACAATCTTACAAGAAATGAAAATTATGTTCAGACTACACATAAATATGGTCTAATAAATACTAATGCATGTCACTAGAACTTAATTAAGTAATTAAGTTGTTAACTCTGCTACTCTACTACTATCTCCCACCACCATGTTCATCCAGGTTGAGTTGCACCTCTTCAACCTTGCTGTTGTATTTCTTATCTTTATGACAAGGTCATTTACTGAATCATGAATTTGCCGTGAAGCAGAAGAAGGAAAATGCAAAACGTGGTCACTTTTGTGCATGGATTTTAGTCAACAGGTAAACTGGGACAAGGCGTCAGCTATCACCCACAAGATAATATGTTGGAGAACCAACCTAAGCAATAAACCAAAAATCAGCCACTAAATTCTGGGCTTTCTTTCTTTCCCAAAACAAAACACATCCGAGGTCAATAAATGAAAAACTCATTTTGAGTTTGATTTCTTCATACTTTTCACCTCTTCCTAAGTCTAGTCTAGTAAAGATCAGCTCTTCTGAGAATTTTCCATCGCTTATGTCTGTCTGCCAATTGAGGCTGACATGTTGTCGAGTTCAAACTGAGTTCAATCAATACAATGGTTCCACCCTCCTGCAGAAGAAGAACTTCAATCAGCAAAGAACACAGAAATGTGGAAACATATCACAAGAAAGGAGGAGTCACAGAACGAGGGCTGTGTTTGGTTTATTACCGTGACTAACGCATGAGTACTACAATATCTAGTGACATGGTGTCAGTGCCGATGCTTAATCAAAGAGCCTGTGAACCTTTTTTTAGGAACTTGCTGTTTTCACCAGATTATACGCAGAACCAGTACTGAACCAGAGGTAGCAGTTTTTAACACACAGTATCAAAATAGAAGCAACAATGGAGGATTTTACTTCTCATTGTAAAACTGTCTGCCATCCAAAATCAGATCCCATAATGAAGTTGTCAGCACCAAGAAGACAATGATCTCTTATTAAGTTATTATTATACGCTTATTTCTATAATGCTGCTTTGTGTCAATGCCCATTGTTCAAAGTGTAAACAAATAAAATATTTTTTAAATTTTTATGTAATTGCTAGTACAGGAGCTATTTCCTCAATAATCATTTATATTTGCAATATTTAATTTCACGATTTCAGATTTTTAACAATAAATTGTTTATGTCTTAAGGTCAATTCACACCAAATGTGTTTCTGAAACTTTCTTTTTTTTGGACACACATGAGAATTATATCAATCAGCCATTCAGGGACTGGGGAACACAATACAGTGTTATGGGCAAAACAGGAATAAGTCACTTTTTACAATCAAATTTCTAAGAGGAAAAAATTCCAAGGTGCTTTCAGATTGGAGGAACTTTACATAGTTCTTGAACTGTTGGAGGAAGTAGCCCGCTTTCTTTGTGTGTTGGCACCACAGGAACTGGGAACGATTATAATCCTTAGGATGCTGTTTTTAGGGACTTTTTAGCTCCAACTTCAGAGTAGGTACTTTCCCAGTACAATAGGAACCATGAGAGACGTGTGTGGACGGTGAACGGTCCAGATGTAAGTGTAGTGAGATTCTTCGAGTCACACAGTCAGTCAGATAGGATCTTAAACAAATGTGCTTACTAAAAAAAATCCACATCAGCATGCTTTGGTTAACAGATGAGAGAAGTTGAAACCTGAGGTGGAGTGTTTGGCAAAGTAAAGTGATTCTTAAAAAATGGGCTATAAGGGCTTGATTTAAACGGAAATGCACGTGAGCTGCCTGTCTCATTATTCCGACAAATCCACACGGTAGAAACGTAAAGCGGAAGCGAGCAGTGCGAGGAGAGAATACATGACTTGCCTGACATCATCACTAAAGTCGCTTAAAAAATCACCAATGGATTTTCTAATCGCCAGACAGTCTATATGAAAAATCATATTGCCTTCATACTGAACAGCTGAACAAAGAAAGAACAAAAAACACAACTCACAGCGCATGCACTTCCTCTGAGAGATGCAGCACAAGATATGGGATAGGTTGGTCGAAATCACTAAAATCATTGAATAGAATAATCACTAGTGGATTTTCTAATTGCCAAATAGGCCTATGCTATATAGGAAGTCTTTGTATCTTCATATCTTCGTACTGAACAGCTAAATCCAGTCGGGTACATACTTAAATCCACGTAAAAAGGTAGTCATGTAAACAACAGCTCTTAATGTTAGTGTTGAAATGAAAAACGAATAAAAGTCCAGACTTTATTGAGCCTATATGCGACGGAGGAAATACAGTGATTTAATACCTCTTACGTTTCTTCAGTGTTCCTACTGGCGGTGCGAATGCAAACTGAAAAAAGGCCTGTGAAGGTGTGTAGGTCTCAGGGCAGTTGCCCAGGGGGTAGTCCCTATGCAAAAGTCCCTATAACTGTTTGGTTTGAAAGCTCCCTATTTTGACCCCTATTTTTGACTTAAGACAGGTGTAATGAATTAACACCTTTGACCATTTCACCATTTACAAGAGGACCTTTCTTGCTTTGGGTGCTGCAAACTCTCCAGTTATCTTGGAGTAATCCAATTTGCAACGGATTTGGTGCTCAATTGAAGTTTTGGCGAATCCATTGAAACAAACTTGTGACGTACGCAACTGTGGATAGTTCTTTACAAATTTGAGACATGAAAAAACTCCTCTCTCCTGATGCTACGGTTATTGGACTAGTTAACAATAACCACAGGGAAATGCTAAGATTTGTTGTCAACTCCATATCTTTCAATTGACGCACCCAGGCATGCCAATGAATGAATCGTGGCATCATGGTGTGGTGCCCGGTAATGGGCTGGCACCCTGGGCAATTGCATCATTTCTGCCGGCCCTTCAAAATGTGAATATCACTTCATATTTGTACATAAACTATGCAAACCATATCCAAACTAACCAATGGGTTTAAAAGATCGCTTAAACAGAGCTTAAAAAAATCCCTTAAACAATGCATTACAGGGTTGTATTAAAAACAAAAAAAACAACCATAATGACATCATTGCAAGGACTACCACATGACAATTTTGTGGATACAAAAAAAACTGTCAGCATGACAAAATGATGACATCTCAATGACAGCCCTTGAAGCTGCCAGTTACTTGTTTTAGACCATCTATCAGATTTCTGCTGCTTCCCTCTTATAAAGAGATCAATATTCACCACCCTACTATTGTAACACTCCGTCACCTCCACATTGTACATACAGTATATGTATACTTCCATTCCACAATACACCCCACCATGACATCACCCCATCCCCTTCAGACACACAAACAGGCAGGGAGACATTGCAAGCCCAAATCAGCAGGCTAAATCACAGTCTTTTCCAGTCCCCAAGCTCCCACCTGTGCTGTGAGCTGACTGACACTTCCTGCAGTGGATGTCAATAATGCAAAGCAGCGGTGCTGATAGAGGGAGGAGAGAGGCATGCTGTGCTACCCTGCGCAGCAGCTATATTTGGGGTCTGAGCAGGCTGGCCAGTGGGGGCGCTGTGTGGCACCGCAGGAAGTGAGCAGGGACAAAGGACTGGCATGACTACAGCTCCGTGCTCCAGCCAGTGAACATGCAGTGACTCATGTCCGTCAGTCATGGTACACATATCATTAACACTTATAACTCTATACTCTACAAAAAACCTAATCTCAAACACCCGTCTCTGAGACTAATAATATTATTACTATATTAAGTAGTATTAATCCTATTAATTTCAATGTTGCTAACTTCGTTACTGTTAATTCTGCTAATGAAGAGCTAAGAGCTTTGGATCCCATGCTATAATGTCTAAAACCATATGACTTAGCTCTTTCTCACCTTCTTATTTGTTCCTCTCTTGAGAAGACCAAGCACATAAAGCACACCTGCTTGGGGTGAGGTATCAGTTACACTCTCACAGCCACACCTGGAACTGCTATAACAGTCTTATCAGCTATTTATAAATAACTCAGTGAAATGACGCACCACTCAGGGTCTGACGCAGATATAACATCAGTTAATCGTCATTCAGCCATGTGATTTTTACCCAAAGCTAAGCTGATCTGTGAAATTATGTCTGGCATGGAAAATGCTCTATCATTTAATTCATTTGTTTGCAAGCAGCCATTTTTCTCTTAATAATTCTTTGTAGGTATAACGGCCTGCTCCATTAAAGAAATGCTTTGCTATTTTAAACTAATCACTGTCCCCCACAGCTGTAGTGTATGTGTGATTACCATGGACAGACATTTACTGAGAAAATAACAATAAAGCTGTTTACTCACTTTTAATGTGTCCAACAGCTGATGTTAAATTCTGTCTATGAACCGTATTAACAACTAATCGTTACTCATAAACGTGCATAAAATGAGTTTGGGCAGGTGGGGGCATGTTTTGGAAGAGTTTGCAGCAGGAGCATGGGGTAATGGCCAGTTAATTGCTTATTTGTATGCGAGCTATACTAGGCAAGCTGTTTGTCTGTCTTTCTCTCTTGTAGCCTCCATGTCAGTCTCCCCTTGGGAATAGAAGACCTGGCCAGTAGATTGAGCTGCTGAATTCTTGACCACCATGGACAGTGGGAGTCTCTTTGGCCATGGTGCCAGGTGTGGTGGCGCGTGCCAGTAATCCTGTAATTACTTGGAAGCTGAGGCTTGTGGAATGCTTGAGCTCAGGGGATCTGGACTAACATAGGCTATGTCGATCAGGTGTCTATACTGGGTTCAGTGTCAATATGGCATTTGTAGGAAACTTGGGGCCACCATGTCACCTAAGGAGGGGTCAATCAGCCCATGACAGGAACAGTGCCACGTTAAATGCCAACTCTCCCATGCTCTCATTGGTAAACCGCACCCCCACCTTCCACAGTGTTCGAAGCTTCAAAGGTTTCAGTATGAGAGAGAAGAGATAAAGTTTTCTCAAATCTGTTCTTATGCAGTCCAACACTAAATCAATATGGTAATAATTTGTCCTATTTGCATGGCATGACTGATACTTTCATGGTGCATGTTTGCTTTAGGCTAGCTGTAAGCTAGAAGCCAGCCGAAAATTTCATTAAAATTGTTTTCTTCAGACAAAGAGTGTAAAGACAGATGTACTGAGTCGTACCTGTATATGATTAATGTGCAGTTGCAATAAAATAAGGAGGAAAACAAGACAGAGGAAATGTGAACTATCAAAGTAAACAGAAATTGCAACAGCCAGGATGTGAACAGAAGACGCACACATAGGCAAACCATTTCACCGTTAACATGTTTCTTAGCAAATTAGCTTACTGTCCATGATACTAAACATGTCTTGGTGTTCTGAAACCTCCACCCACACTCCAACACTTCCCTCTGAATCCCTGCTGAAAAAGCAAGTTTAGTCTGACCATCTAATGCTGATTATGCTACATCATAGACACATTCATTGTAAAAAAAATAATGTAGCAGTAAGGCAATGAGCAAATCTGAAACGTTAATTGATCCAGATAAGAAAGCTGGAAAACCAGCTGGCAAAGATGGTCTACCAGTTGGACGAGCTTAGTCAGTGCCTCATCAGACCAAGGCTGGTTTTTAAAAAGGGAAATGTAATTATGTTTTTGGAAGGATTTTACAGAATAAGCACCACATTTACAAAAAAGAAAAAATTCATAAGCATAAATACATATTTCACATAAATATTCGCCGAAAATACAACAACTGCCCTTACACTTCCATTACAATTTAGCTTGCAGTTAACAGGTTTTCCAGGTTTTGTTTTGTTTTGTCTTTTGGTAATGACTGTAATGTATTGGACAGATAATAGGTTAAAAGAATGCCGGAGTATTCTTATAACTGCACTAAAAAGGTCAGATTTGTCATACTAACAGCTCAGCTTTCTCTGTATGCACAATATGCATCATCAGTATGGGAACAGTGTAAACTAGCAAAGGGAAGGAAAATCCCTAGTGCATATGATTGTCAGCTAATACTTCTTGTTGCTTAGGAACATTTTCCACTGATCCCTTCTATGGTACATAAAGTCCAGGCTAATATTCAGTGTAATTTAGAGTTGTTGCAATGTAAAGAGCTATACATTTTTCTAGTCATTATTATTTTTACTACTGATTATGAGAGGTTTTGTCCTGATCACAGCAGGCTATAATGACACACAGTGTAATGACAATACATAGTTACAATACAGTTGTGTTGGTGACTAGATTTGTTCCTAATCAGTATAATTGTGAGTTAGCGCTGGTTGGCACTATCAGCAGGGTTGGACACACATGCAGAGCCAATTACAGCGTGAAGAGGGGTAAGCTTTGACTCATTAACACTGCTTCACGCCAGGCAATGCTAAAGTGAATTATTAAAGACCTGAGTCTCAGGATTTTGCCTCAGCATTTACTGCTCTCACAGAGCTCGACTCGGTAGCAGCAAATCATAGTGAATGCCTTGTAGTTTTAGCCTTTACAGACAAAACAGGCAAACACTGAACTCAATTTTTTAGACCGCTAAGATGTGATTCTGTATCGACCTCTTCATCTGAAGTGACATGAAACAATTTTATCTCTGTGCCAATATTTATATTACAACAAACATCTTTTTTTGACCTGTCTACTTCCCTGGCCTCCTTGTGTGATGGCTCACTGACAGCTCCACACGCATACCCACATTTGTCTTACTGTCCTAGGGAGGATGTTCCACTGCCATATTAATGCAGTAGGTCCCAAGCATTTTGAGCAAACAAACCCAAATGGAAATTATGAATTTTCTGTGATCCTAAGCCTTGATGTCCCTGCATGTTTTTTCAATTCCAGATTTATAAAATGTGAACATTTTATTATGTCAATAACACGTGTGTACCCAACCCAAATTTATGTCTTGCACTGGCTTACCAGTCTAGTGGGAAAGGTGAACTTTTGCATTTCTTGACACAGCCTTTCAAAAATGTCAGAGGTGCTGTATATTTCAAAGGGTGCATTTCTTTCAACTGTCAGATCCGGCTTTGAACAATACATAAGAAATAAAACATGCAAACTTGCAATATGGTCTGATATGAAGGACAGAAGCATAGTTTATATTTGAAGCATGACTTCGCTTGCATTTGCAGAAGCTGACATCTTGATTGCTGTCATGAGCTGCGTCTGAAATCTATAACTCTGAGCTTTCATTCAAACGTATTTATTAATCTAGAAAATCCAGAAGACTGGAACACAAATCAGGACTTTCACTAGTTTTGCAGGCTACCGGATAGGTTTAAACACTAGGAAAACTATTTTGTGTTAATACTCATTAAAGGTCTAGACTTGTACATAAATATGCAATTTGAGAGACAACATTAGTTTATTTAGGGCAAGTAGATGGAAAGGGAAATTTGTCAATCTCTATTGCTGATTTCCTTCGCTAGTGCAGCATGTCAAGATAGTGAAAAAACAAAAACAGCACGTATAGCTTCCATTTAAAATAGTAGCTTGCAAAATTCATCTTCATAGGTAAAGTGTTATTGCTAATAATAAATAAGTAAAGTAAACAAATAAAGCAAAAAGGCGATTATAATTTTCTCTTGAGACACTATTTGTAAATCAGACAGACCCCTATTTTGGGAACCCCCGTATTAATGGAATGAATTAATTCTATGTTTACACCTAAACCTGATCCTAACCTAATACACTTTCTGTCAAATTCGGCAAATAATTCGGAGGGGAAGTGATGGGTGTCAATGTGTGTCTAGTAATTTGGGGTGCTACTAAAGGAGCACCGAGGGGAGATGATGTGTATTTGTTTGGCTGTTGAGTTCGAATATTTCTTTCTTCAGAAAATAAACTTTCTTCAGAATCCATAACTCCCCCTTTAATCTCAGTAACCAAAAGGAAATTATTTTAGTTTCTTTCAGTTAAGCTGCAGTTTTTTGTTTTTTGTAAACTGTATATTGTATACTTGTATACTGGATATTTCTATCCTTCAGGGGACATTTGGTCCCCACCAAGATATAAAAAGATGCCCATAGTCAGACACACACACACACACACGCACAAATGATTTATTACATTTTTCTCCTATGTATAAATAACAGTGAATTATACCTTGCTCAAAGTCATACACAGACACACACACTAGCTTACTAAAGCTGCTTCTGTAAATCAATGGGCTGTTCCACTGCCTCCTGCTTGGCTGACTGACAAGCACCAAGGTTACTGGGCCAGAACACAGGAAGAGCAATGGCTTCTCATTTATCAGGCAACCTCTGTGGTCTTTGCGTTTTCCATGGGCAGTTACTCATGCGATTTCATCCCCACCCTCTCAAACCTTTTGTGCTCCTCTCAGGAATGCACCCATACTCATTAACGGTAGGAGGGAGGGAGGATGACTAGTGGAGTGAGATAATGTAAGAGGAGGGAGAATGTAGATGGCCTGTTATAGTGTTGTTGGACTCATTAGGATGATGACCTCTTATTCAGAGTGCCTTCAGGTTGCCTAGCACAGGACTGCATAGAACGTGGAATTCGCTCATTAGTACGTTATCTATGTGACCTCCTAATGGCAAGAGTCTGTTTGTTTGAGTGTGTGTGTGTTTGCAAACATTTGACTTCTGTGTGTGCATGTGTCGGTACAAGTGTATGAGACATCTGGTGCTCCAGTGGGAAATGTTCGTCTTGGTTGGACTGGTGTCAGATGTGTGCTATTGAGGACTTAATAATAGAAAATTAAAGAGCTGTCTGAGCAGGGGGGGGGGGGGGGGGTTAGGGCTGTGCTGGCGGGTTTTAGAGAGAATTCCTAGCTAAGTTGGAAAATCTCAGTATTCTGTAACAGTCAGTCCTCTCCGCTCATTTCTACCATTCATAACTCAATTACATCATCCCAGAACATTAGGCATGCTCGTTCTGCTGTGACTGTGAGAGGCACAAAAGAATACTAAAAATAATTCTACTTATGCATCATTCCTGAAGGGTGCTTTTATTTTGAGTCACTACTTAGTTTAATAGTCATTAATAAGTCATTTTAATGCCATGTCTCCTCTTCTGTGACTGGAGGAGACAATCATCAATATCCTGTATTCTGAGTTTGTGGATAACCCATAATTCCCCAGGGGTAACACTTTTCTTAAAGATAGTGTTCAAATACGGCTATATACCTAAGCCCTTCATGACATCTGACATAAATCTATGATAAATATTTTCATGCAGGGAGTATTTATGCTTGGCCCAAATTCGGGGATCACTATGGCAAGTTTGCAATTCATATTGCGGAAGAATTCGTTCCAAACCATGAATCGATGGAGCAATACCTTAAGTCACTGTTATTCACACAGGTTTGCAAGTTAGTAGACACCAGGGGAAACCATTTGCTTTTTTTTTTTTTTTAATTATTACTTTTCTTTTCTATAAGTGGCAAAGAGCAGCACTCTTTGGTTGCATGGCATGTCATAGAAGGAAACGTTCTTATACAAGAAGATTTTTAGCCATGAAGCTTGCCATGAGTTCATTTTTTTCTCTGACGGTCTCAGTGCAAGCACTAAAAACCACTAAGGCGAGCTACTTAAAGTGATCCAGTCCTATAACAGTCTAGTTTTATATGCCAATATCCATGATAACCCTTTCATTGGCATCATGAAATTTAAAAGATAAGGTACCACGACAAGATGAACTCATTAAAATTACTTGGTATTTGGTGCTGAACAAGGATAGCTTCCACACCTGATACAGACTGCTTTCAAGAGGATCAGTTCTCTGGACCAGATTCAAAAACTGCATTCACACTTCACCAATCATAATGAACTCTGAGCTTTATTGGCACTAATTCTGGGGAAAAAAAGCATGGGTGGGGACCTCATGTGTTTATTTTTATTTTAGTACCCACTTTATCCAAGTAAAGTCTCGGGAATACGATACATGAGGAGGGACACACGCTGGATGGAATGCCAGTCTATTACAGTACACTATGCACATGCGCACAGTACACACTCACATGTGTGCAATGTTTAGCCAGTTCAGAGGAAGAACAGGCAAAATTCTACTCAGACAGTAACCCAAGCTCAGGACTGAACCAGGGACCCCGAAGCTGTAAGGTGGCAATGCTACCCACTAAGTATGTAAATATGTATAAAAGCTTATTCCAACATCTGTTAGATCTGGGTTTTTTTGTTTGTTTGTTTGTTTTATTTTCAGGGTGCTGTGACATCATAATGACTGACTTTGAAGCTCAAGTGTATTTCTAGCATAGACAGCTAATAATAAAACTAACTCTAATTTTGGATTATAGTGTCATGCCCGTACCTGCACACACAGGAGAACACTGACTACACTTCCCATGAGCACTTGCACTTAGAAGACATGGCTGACATCAACAATCACTCAGACGATGACATGGACTACGAATCTAAAAAGCTAATGCCTACAGACAATATGGCTGACATGCTCCTGAATTAGGAGTCACCTGACATAAACTGAGCAAATGCAATGCATCCTGCCTGGCCTGGTTTTCCTGACACAGAGAAAATATACTTACAGTAACTTACAGTACAGTAAGTTATTCTGGTGTGATGGAATATTTCCTCTCAACACCATCCAGCCTAAGAGATAATCTATTTATCAATCTCTCAATTCAGAACACTCATATGAATTTCAATTTATAATCTCAGAACCGGCAGATTGTGAAAACACTTCTAATGCAAATTCGAATGGTTTTGTTCAGCATTTTGATTTTGAGCAAATACAACCGCTCCAACAATAGAATATTTTTAAAGCAAGGATTTTTTTTGGTATGCAGGATGCAGGATGCAAATGTAGGATGAATCATCGTTAAATATAATACACAGACAGGATTTATTCAACTGTGATCGCGCTCTGCCTTGAAAGCCAAAACATTCATGACGAGTTTAATAATACACATTTTAAAATGCAGCTTTTTCAACATTGCAAGCCAGATAACAAAGTTTGTCTGACGCTCCTAGTGCTTGGCCAGCATGGCCTTCAAATATGTTTAGAAGTTATGGTGGAAACCTGAGAGACATTATTAATACACATATCACTTGAAGAATATGAATGATCAGAACTTCCATATCGCAGATCATAGGTCATAAAGCATGACAGAAAAACTGTCATTTCTATAGTCACTTGAGAACTTACTGCACCATCAGAACAAAAGACAAAGTCATCCTCAGAAACTAGAAACTACTATACTATAGTCACACATACACACACACACTTTTATACACACCTTCCTCTATGCACACCCTTACTCGTCTGAGGACTGCTGAGGTCTCAGCATGGCCCTGGTGCTTTGTCATGGCTGCAGCACTGCATTAGCACAGTCCCAAGAGAGCCTCAGTGAACTGGATCTGTCATAACACTGCAATTCGTCCTGAGAATGGCAAGCTTGTCCATTGCCTATAGTAGACTAGCCCGGTACGCACAGCCCCAGGGGTGAGGAGCTTTCCACAGAGCCACAAGTAAGCAAACAAATGTCACATCGCTATAAAAAGCACAGCACTCGTTCAAAATCATACGGTTGTCTAAAGCTCTGTATTGATGGGAGGTTCTCAGATATCTAAACCAATTTATAGGCATTTCTTCACATAGTGCCATATGTGTGTGTAGAGCATGAGAATGTCATTATAACGTTAGACTATCATAATAGTGTTAGACCAGCATACTCATTTTCTTTCACCTTCTAATGTACCGTCAATTAAAAGAGTATGGAGGTTAGGTGATATTCTCCATTAAAGATTAATCAAAGATACTTTTCCAAAGCATTCACATTTTTTTCAGCCAGAAGTAGCTAAAAATGAAATGCATGCAAAAGCCTTAGAAAACAGGATTCATGTGAGGTCTGTAGTAATAAGAATGTAATGATAATATTAAGAATGAATAATTATTAATAACTATAATAACCTTAATCCATGATAAAACCTCAAGCAGCAATTGAATTGAATTGAATTGAATTGAATGCTGGGCAAACAAGTTGGAATCACAAATGGTCGTATGTTTTACATGCATTGCCAATTTTAATATAGAGAAAATATAGAGGGAAAAAAACATAATTTCTCTCAATGATTTACTTATATTTTATTTTATATTATTTTATTTTATCTTTTGAACAATTTTGCTATATCAGATTTCTAAATTAACTCAGGTCACCATAAATCTAATTCCACGCTGATGCAATATGCTTTCCAAAATCATGAACTGTATCTGCATGTGAAATCATATCCTGTATAATTAAACAGAATGAATGTCCATACTTGAAATAATTGAAAAACAGTATTTTGGGTTTTCTCAGTGGCATAGAGAGACAAACACAGACTGAGAAATAAAACGAATAGGTATAGCAAGTAATTACACCAGGACCCCATATAAACCTAATCCCAACCAGGATTAAGCTGACCTAATAAAGTCTTTAAATTACAATGCCTTAAATATATTTCTGCTGTATCCAGACCTGTTCATTCAGATTACAGTCATTTACTCACAGCCTGGTAATTTTGGATATTTCTGAAAGGGCATTGATGCTTTAATCAAATAATCTCAATTTAGTTGTACAAGGCCACTTTACAGTGCAAATAAAAGCCTTTTCACTTGAGAAACTGCAGCATTTATTGCATATATTGTAGATTGTATAATGACTGGGCTTAAAGTACAGGTGTTTGGGTTGCATTTTATTGATTAAATGACATTAGGGATGACATTAGGGAAGAGAATATATAGTTAAAAGTAGTCATATACTGTTAAAATATATAACACATATTTACCTTGAGTTGTTGGTTTATTAAATACTATATTACACAACCCTAAATATGTGTACTAATGTTATAGCTGACATGTTTTCTCTCACATTTAAAAATACACTATTATTATGCTACATACAGAAGTTTATCTCTAGTAGACATAAAGTAGACAACCCTAGTTACAAGCCTCATCCAGTTTAATCTACCACCTAAACATTCGCCTCAATTTCCCAGTGGTGCATTAATCTAGTGTATCCTGCCTATCCATACTTGTCCTGTGCTATTATCCTGTCCTGTTCTCAGTGTCTGGCCTCATGCCCTTCTTCCACATCCTATCAGCTGTCTCACTACACCTGTCTGTTGCCCACACAGTCATGAGCCTGAGAGCCCAGCTGCACTACCACTCCACACCTGAGAGACAGAGAGAAACAGTGTCTCCAAACAGATGCCTCTTCAACTCATGCAGAACAGCCATCACAAGATCTGTGTTTGCAGGGGCACATCTGCTTTTAAACCACTCTTTTTACTTTGAAACTTCTCTTTTTATCTATCTTGCATTCTGGTGATTATTTGGTAAGCATAAGGACAAACAAAAAGCAATTACAAGACCATTGAAATGCATTTCATACAAAAGCCTTTTGTTTCCCACAATCCTGATATTGTGACACATCTGAACTTAAAATGAGCCTTTTATTAGCTAATTTAATCAACCTGCAGATTGTGTACGTTATTTTTGCTGATTTCTTTTTCCGTTTACTTTGCAAAGGAGTAAAACTCATAGCACAGTGGGTAGTGAGTAACCACTTCACAGCTCTAGGGCCCCCAGTCTGATCCTGAGTTCACAAATTCTCCTCTGGGTTTCACCGTGAGCAGGACAAAGTGGTTACTGAGGAGCAATGAACAGGAAATAAAATAAAATGAAAACTCGCAACAGCAAACTTTTCAAAAGATGTGAGATATACAAGCACCAGTATGGTTGAATAACCTTTGAAATTCAAATTTCATTTTTTGTAAGAAGTAACATCTGGCTGCTGAAATTTTATCAGGGGTAAAGAATGCTGATATTGCCAGTGCACACAGAAATAAAATCATAAAGTAGTAACTGTACAAATGGAGATCAACTCTCCATGTAAGTCACATCTGAAAAGGCCTAAAGATGACAACTTCAAGGGTGTGCTTCTGTACTATATGTAATCCACACTTATTCCTCATTAAGTAATGGTAAAATGACAATTATTACAGGTATGAGGACTCTCTTAGTTTCAGAACTCTGCCGGTCTTAGTTCAGCTGTCTCCTGTGGCTGCTACACTAATCTGTAAAAAGTAGGTTCTCTGAGCACTTTCTGAGGTCTTTCTGAGACCTGCTTAGCATATATACTCTTGGGTACCAAGCTAATTAAGTAGCAAGCTAAATGTCTGCCGAGACACTGCTGAACAGGGTGAATTAGCAGAATGACACAACTGAGCAGTGCAGGTGTTGTATTAACTAACATTCACATCAACTTTTTTCCCCTAATACTATCTACAAAAGTATGTACACTGAAAAACAATATATGCTGTACATTTGTCATTCCTACTAAAGTTTTCTTTCTACTAAAAATACTGTACATCAACATACATACATATGCATTTCTGATACCTGGGATGTCATAATTGCTACCTGGGAGGTTGGCACAAGGGAACCGAGGCCCACACATTTGGTCCATGTGAATGGCATGTGGAACTGAGTGAACCCTGGACGACATTCAGATCACACCATCTGACAGTGCACACAGCCTTTGGGTAGTTCTGGACAACCAACTGTCTCTCCTGGCTAACATCACTAACCTGAGTCAGTCATGCAGGTTTCTTCTTTATATCAGTAAGATCTGACCTTTCCTGTTGACAGAGCCCACTCAAGTACCTACTCAGTTCCTTGTCATCTCAAGCTCAAATCAAATCAAATCAAATTTTTTTGGTCACACACACAACCACGCACTTTACAACATGCATTGAAATCCTTTTTACGACTGTCCAGTGACATACAACAGAATGTACATAAAAGCAGAATTTATTTACATAGAAATAGAAAATGAAAAATATAAAAATATAAAAAAGAACATAGACATATAAATGATAGAAGGCAAAAAAGGTATGAGCTGTTTGTGGTATAAAGTGTAGATATGTGCAGTTATATGTGCAATACAATGATGTGCAACATCAAACTGAGGTAGTTGCAGTGAAAAAAAAATCTACCAATAAAACATAAATACTTATATATACAGAATATGCAGTGCATATTGACAGGAATGTTGGTTGGGTGGGTGTTGTGCAAAGAAGTCCAAGGTAGGTGTTTATATGTGCTGCAAATATTCCTAAGTATCATCCTGGTTGATGGCCCAAATGGCCTGTGGGAAGAGGTTCCCCCTCATTCTCTCTGTGTTGGCCTTCAGTGTGTGGAAGCACTTCCCTGACCACAACAGAGAGAAGTGGCCATTGTTAGGATGGCTAAGGTTCTTACTGGCCTTGGTCCAGAAGTGCTTGCTGTAAATAAGTCTGTCGGTCAGGGAGGACAGTGCGAATCGTGCACTCAGTTGACTGCACCGCACTCTGGAGAGCCCGCCTATCCTGTTGGTGCTGTTCCCAAACCAGGCTGTGGTGTTTTCTATCAGGATGCTCTTGATGGTGAAGGTGTAACAGTTCCTTAGCACCGTAGAGGGCAGATCAAAGTCTCGTAAGAGTCTAAGGTCATTAAGACACTGATGGACCTGCTTCACCAGGGTGTTAATATGACAGGACCATGACAGGACAGTAAACTAAGAATCGTTCAGGAAACAGTGACTGGAGCACAGGGCTGTGGGAAGCGAGCACACTTATCTCCAGTGTTTTGTGTTTCAATGATTAAGTGATTTTTTAGGGGCTCTCTTCATTTGTTTTTGCTCGGTTTAACCTCATATCTATGCTCTCATATAAAAGACAGTGATCTCATGCCATAGTTTTTACATTGTGGATTATTGTGGCTGTGGTGATGCATGGCCCTCTCACATGCTGTACAGATTTATTAATTATAATAAATGTGGTGATTTTCAGTAAATCCAGAAGGAGAACAATCGAGCAATCGAGCCTGAGAACCTTTTACAGAAGAGGCTGACATTGAATTAAGAATTTGCAGCTTTACTCACTGACTACAATCTGCATTCATCAATAAGGTGAGAGCCAGACCTGTTATTAACCCTAATATTCTCTAATATTTATAAGTTCGGAGCCTGGGTGTGGTTAGCTGTCACACTGTACATGAACCCAACTGATCTACTCAACCTCTTCTAAGCGGTCCAAGTGACCCACCTCCAGGAAGTGGTTCTGAGTCATCACACTGGTCAATCAATCCAGTCTTTAGGGGTCAAACACTACCAGGAACAGTTCAGATCACCATGTGTGAGTATGCCCTTAATCTCCTTCAGGTAGGCCTTCTTGTTATTACCAGAGATCAGGTCCACTACAACAGTATCATCAGCAAACTTGACAATGGTGGTAGATTTGGGAGTCATAAGTGTACAGAGGGCTCAGGACACAACACTAGTGCGCTCCTGTAGTGAGGGTGAGATGGTGAGACATGTCTGCCCACCCATACTGCGTGTGGTCTCCCTGTCAGGAGATACATTGAAACATGGATGGGCTATGTCCCAGGTTCTCAAACGTGGTGGTGAATTTGGAGGGGATTATAGTTATAAATGCTGAGCTGTAGTCAATAAAAAGCATTTTAACATAATTTCCCTTCTTGGTGTCCAAATGGGTCAGGGCTGTGTGTAGTAGGTGTGTGATTTCATATATCAAACAATATGTCTGCAAACTGTAATGGGTCCTGGCTGATGGAACTGAAGAGAAAATGAAGTCTCTGACCAGCTTTTCAAAACACTGTCTGCACCACTGGTACTGTTAGTGCTGTTAGCTGCAGCCTCTAAGCAAGTGTAAAAAAGTGTTCAACTCATCCGCCAGAGACTCATCACCATTCTGGAAAATGGTGTTTTATAGTCCATTATCATTTTCATTCCCTGCCACAGGCTCCTAGAACTGCCTTGTTGGAACTGGAACTGGCAGTTTTGTAGACTCTTTCACAAATCAGATTCCCAATAAATCCCCCAACCATTTCCTTAAATATTTTGATGTCATCTGAGCTACTTCTGAACATGTCCCAGTCTGTGTCATCAAGCATACTGCAAAGTGGCCACAAATTGGTCTGTCCTGGGCACGAAGCCCCTCTGAACCAGAGCTTCCTGTTTCAACCTTTGTTTTTATCTACTGTAGGCATGAAGATGGCGGCATGGTCCGATTTCCCACATGGTGGATGAGACTGTGCCTTGTAGCCAGCTTTAAACTGAGTTTAGCAATGGTCCTTTCACCACTGATGTGTGATGTGTTGGTGGAAATTTGACAATGAGTATTTGATGGTGGCACTGTTAAAGTCTCCCACCACAATGAGCACAGCATCCTGGTGATAAGTCTGGTGGGTGGTGTGAGTGAGAGCCTCATGTAGTTCACATAAGGCAGTGTCTGTGTCCACCTGAGGTGGAATATAAAAGGCACTGACTATGACTGAAATAAATTCCAGATGAAGATAGAAAGGGTGACATTTGATGGTCAGGAGCTCCAGGTTAGGTGTGGAGGAACATGTGAGAGGAACAGTGCTTGCACTGTCACACCATCAGACACCTACCTACTAATTACACACCTACCCTGAACTCTCCTCTGGGGCTGCTGCTTCTGGTTGCATCCTTTGTTTTTCCTCAGGATCTCACTTGGTCAGTATGGATTAAAAACAGTGATAGGTGAGTGGATTGTAGACCAATAGAAATAAGAGTATTTCTATCATATCTGTTAAGAGCTTTGGTGAAAAGGAAAAGACACTAAAGAAAAGAAAAGTGCAAAAAATAAACAAAACAAAACGTCTGGTTGGAGCAGTCGTGACAGCAGCCTGCCTCACTTGCACCATCTTGAGTTATTGGACTCCTTCAGCTTGCTCCCAGCAGGTTTGCTTCTGCATGCCATATCAAGGTTGCAAGACTTATGTTTAACCTCCCCATGTTCTTCCACACCACCCCCATTGCTGTGTTCCCTCCATTGGCTTCTTAGTCCTGCCAGCTTCAGATATAAAACACTAATTCCATGTCACTTAACTCATAACTATCTGCACCATGCTCCCTTCAAACATAAGCTTGACTGGACCCAGAATCCCTCAAGACACAAGGAAGACATGCATCAAGACTATTTTCTGTCCTGGCACAATGGTTTTCCAAACTGATGGGTCACTGGCTGTTTCATATGAAGACTAAAGATCTAGTTCTTTACCAGTCACTTAAATTAGCACTTCTGTTCAAAGGACATTTTTTAAGTTGTGTTAACATCCACCAATAAGGGTTTAGCTGAATGGTAATATTAGATATTAGTCTTAGTTATTCTTAGACACTGACGTAATGAAGTAGCATCAGGAGATTTTGATAGATACCAAAAGGCATTTCTGTAAGTAAGTCTGGATAAAGGTGTCTGATGTCATTTTGATAACAAAACTAACAAATATGTAAGACTGGCCATCCCGATGTAGATTACACTCTTGGGTCAGACAGAGAAATCAAATACTGTACTGTTCTAATACAGTTTGGAACATATGAAATAATCATGGATTCCACACCTTCTAAATTCCAAATTAATCTTGGATTGCCACCTCAGAATAAGAGTGACGTAGTTGATCTCTTGCCTATACAGTGGTAGTAGATGGTATAATGCCTTCTCTGCTTACTTCAAGTGCTCACTATTATGATTTTACATGAAGATTTCACCATGGCCAATTACAGAAGTAAGACTAGAGAAAGAAAACAAATGCTAAAAATGTCTTCGCGATGGTACCCTAAGGTTAGCCACATTGCAGTTATACGATTCATGATAGTTTAGACACAGATAAATGATAAACTGGTCTGATACGTAGGTTGATGGTAAATAAATGTAATTATTTGAGCAAGGAAAGTAGGTTTGGACCTGCCAACGGGTATCATAAGTTTCAGGGTTTAATGTCACTGTTGCTACTGCAGATAAGAAAATGATACTGTTCATAAGTTATGTCAAAACATAAATCTGCAAAAAAAAATTTGGATGTGCAGTCTAGCATAGTATGATAGCAAAGCAATAATCCTAAATTTTGTTCTTGTTTCCATTGCTAAATGAACTAGTTGTGTTTGATTTTGGTTGTCCTGAACAGGGTTTTATGGGTGGAGTTTGAAATATTACAGACCATTAATTACTTAGACACATTTATCACAGAGTCACAAGTCATCACTAGAGTCTTATTGGTCTGTAGTTGGAGCAAAAAATTCAAAGAGATCAAGATGAGGTTGAAACAAAAGGTCTACCAAGTAAATTTTAAAACAATCAACCAAATAGAATTAAAGGCAGACATGAAAGCTTCTCCATTGTTGTCAATGTTGGTATTTATCATTAACACTAGCATCATTAGAAATGATGTGGCACCAGTATCTATCCCACAACTTCCTTCTACTTTTATAGTTTTGGTTATGTGATAGAAGTACTTGACCAGAGTATGGATAGTTTATATCATAGGTTTCTAGCTGTTGTCTCTGAAAACCTCCTGTCCCACTCATATTAGAATTTTCCCTGCTCCCAACACAACAGTTCCAATTATTCAGCTAATTAACCACCAATTCTTAATTTAAGAGGGTGTGTTAGCACAGGGAATCACTAAAATGTGCAGGACAGCTGGTATTCCAGGAACCTGAGGTTCTGATTAATATCCATACTGTGCCATACTGCAATGTATGATGAAAAAAGCACCATTACAGAAGAAAAGATGGTGTCCTTGTGTAAAATATATATACGAAATATAGGCATACATATGCTTAGCATGCACACACACACACACACACACACACGCTCTCCTCACCTTTATTTGCCTGGAGCGGCAATGTGTGCTGCACTGCACGTGCTCTGAAAGCACACTGGCATTCACGCTCACCATGCAGCTTCATCAGTGATAAAGGCACGGGGGTTATGCAATCAGGTCCGCACACACAAGCACACACACATAATCATGTCAGTGTTAGCATCCTTGGATGGTAAAGAAAAAGTTGTTTTGAAAAGGACAATGGACAGAAAGACACACTGCCATATGCCAGAGGCCTGTTACTATGGCAACGCAACACTTCCTCTCTCAACCCGGATGCATCAAAGACAGAGGGAGAGGGAGGGACAGATGTATTCTTCTCCTTCTTCATTTTTTTTTAATCAGGTTGCAAATTGAAAACTTGGTATATGGATCAAACCACACAGAAGATAACAGAAACACACTGCTGTAGCCATATTTGTAATATTTTTTTAGTTTTTATTCTAATTTGGGATAATGACACACACTTCAGTAAAGCAGTAACTCTACTGCCTTTGTTTCAGCAGCTAAAGCTTAAGCATAAAGCACTTAAAGAATAAGTGACTAGCAGTACCACCTCCACAAAAACAATACCTAGGGGTCACCTCCTCACTGTCTAAGCACTCAGTAGGAACTGCCCCATACCTAACTCTATGAAAAAACTCTATTAACCACACACACACACACACACACACAAATAATAAAATATATTTATACACTCACCTCTCACCTGTAAACCTGCTCATTTATGCAGTTATCCAATCATGCAGATACAGGTCAAGAGCTTCAGTAAATGTTCACATCAATTATCAGAATGGGGGAATAAAATATGATCTCTGTTGACTTCAACTGTGGCATGGTTGTTGGTACCAGATGGTCTGGTTTCAGTGTTTCAGAAACTGCTGATCTTCTGGGATTTTCACACTCAACAGTGTCTAGAGTTTATACAGAATGGAGCGAAAAACAAAAAAATGCAGAGTGAGTGACAGATCTGTAAATGGAAACGCCTTGTTGATGAGAGAAGTCAGCGGAAAATGGCCAGATTGATTTGAGCTGACAGGAAGTCCATACTAACTCAAATAATCACTCGTGACAACCATGGTGAACAGAAAAGCATCTCATCATGTAGAAAACATCAAGCTTCAAGGAGGATAAGCTACAACAGCAGAAGACCACATCAGGTTCCACTCCTGTCAGCCAAGAATCTGAGGCTACCATGGACACAGACTCACAGATGAATTGGGCAGATGAAGACTGGAAAGAAGTTTGTGTGAGTCAGTGCCCATGATAGCGTCTTGTTCTTGGCTAACAGGAGAGGAACCTAATGTGGTCTTCTGCTGTTGTAGCCTATCCAGCTTAAGGTTTGATATGTTATGCATTCTGAGATGCTTTTCTGCACACCATGGCTGTGAAGAGTTCTTATTTGAGTTACTATAAACTTCCTGTCAGGTCGGACCAGTCTGTACATTCTTGGTCGCATGGTGTCTGCAGACCCTCTGCCCATAGAATGTTTTATGTTTTTTGCACCATTCTTTGTAATCGCTAAAAACTGTTGTTTGTAATAATCCCAGAAGTTTCTGAAATACTCAAATCAGCCCATCACACACCAACAACCACATCATGGTTGAAGTCAGTGAGATCACACTTTTCCCCCACTGATATATATATATATATATATATATATATATATATATACACACACGCACACGCACACACATACACACACGAGCACACACAAGACGTTTAGGAGTTTTTCATCCATACGAATGGATAAAAACATGCACGTATGCACACACACACACACACACACTATTATTGCAAGGCAGGTGCAGCACAGAAAGAGAATAGATGCACCAAGAATAATGGTCTCTAGGCAACAGCTAATGGGGACATGAATAAACAATAAACAATAAACCTTACACTTAGCAACACATACACGGGCACACATGTGCACACACACTCCTCTTCAGTGCCAGCCCTGGGCATCGGAGGCTAATGTTTTGGGGAGCAGACTGTCTTTCTTCATTTTGTCTCACTGTCAGTCCTTACAGAGAGAACAGACTGGCTCGCCTCAGGCTCTCTTTCACTCTGTCTTGAACTCTTTCAGCACAGTTCTCCCCTGCACTGGCTACTGGACAGTCTATATGAGACAGGCTATATGAGACAATACACCATTCACACATATGAGTACAATTACATGGACATAAAGAATTATAAAGAAATAGAATGTTAGACATTGCTGGTCCTCTACAATTTTAATCTCAACATGAAGCAACACAGATCAAGGAAACTGAACTCAAATGTTTTACCCACACTCACTCATGCACACACACACACACGCATGCACACACACACACAGTGCTGTGACTGATAATGCAATAATAAATTATATAAGAAACTAAATTCTGTAAAGTGCCATAATAATATTGTACAACTTAACAAGCAGCATAAATAAGTATGGTAAACTTAATTAAAATAACCCAAAAATGTAATGTGTGCAGTAACTACAATATTATTTTTACCACAAAGTTTGCAACACACATACACACCCAGACAGCCATTTACGATTGCCTGGTACACACTATATTTCCTGTATGTCATACTAGAGCATTACCTAATGTGAATTTTAGCAGCTGACGTCTGAAACTGCTGACATCTAAAACAATACGTAAACTGCTGTATTCTCGAATACAAGCAGAACCAAAACAACACAGCAATATAAATGATGAATGAGATGATTCACCCAATTCAAATGAAGTTGTGCATCTCGAGTACCATTGACTCCTCTGTTTAATGCTCTAATTGTAGCTATGAGTGTGTGTGTATGTGTGTGCGTGTGTGTGTACGTGCGCACGTGTGTTGCCTGCCTTGATTAAGGGAGTTATAATAGATAGCACTTATGCCCACTGCACACAGGCTACACAACTGACAGCTAAAAAATTCATTCTATGACAAATTCTAAATTAATATGCAAATAAACATGCAAATTTAAGACTTAAAGTCACTTTGCAGAAACATATCATTTTTTTGAAATAGAATCAAGTTTTGATGCATTTTGATGCATTAAACTTGCAAACTAAAACAGGTTATAATCACATGTTGGAATGAAGTTACTGAGCAATATTTAATGTCCATTGTAGAAAGAATGCCTCAAATTAGCTCTGCTATTATAACGTCTAGAGGAGGCTACTTCGATGAATCAATGATGTGACCAATTTTCTTTTCAATTTCCTATTCTTTTACTCAAACAGTGAATTTGAACGTATCATTTGTTAACTATGAATACCGAGTGTCTAGAATTTTTGGGGGGGAAATTAAGTGACATTGATTATGTAGAAAATCTTAGTATGTGCAAAAACTATATATACACACCTATATACAGTATATATATATATATATATATATATATAAAACCACAAGACCTATATCCACTCTGACTAAGAAACAGCTCTTGGCCTAATGCTCTAACATCAATAGAAGGCAAGCTCTCAGAGCTTAAACTTGAAACACTATAGGTGGTAATGATGGTAATGATGAGCAGACACAGCCAAATATCTCCAGAGGGTCAGACAGGTGCTCAGAAGCCAGCTAAATGGCTTCTGGAATAAGATCCAAGCCATCAACATGTACTATTCCTGCCACTTGGTTATGCCTTTCAGTGTATGCTCTTCCAGCTAGCGCCATCAACATGTACACCCTACCAACCATCAGATACCCAGCTGGAATAGTGAACTGGCAACAGGAAGAAATAGACGCCACTGATGTCAGACTTCAGACTTGAGGCTTAGAAATGCCTTGTTTGTGAGAGAGGTCAGAGGAAAATAGCCCGATTTGTTCAAGCCAACCGGAAGAATACAGTAACTCAAATAATCACTATTTAATACTGTGGCGAGCAAAAAAGCATCTCAGAATACACACAACATCGATCTTCGATGTGGATGGCCCACCACAGCAATTACATGGGGTTCCATTTCTGTTCCTCTTCTGCCAGCCAAGGACAGAAATCTGAGGTTATAGTTTTCACTAAAGTGAAACAGCTGAAGGTTAGAAAAAAAATCCCCTGGTCTTTTTCCAGTCTTCACCTGCCAAGTTTAAGTGATCCTGTGCCCACTGTAGTCTCATATTCCTGTTCTTGGCTGACAGTGAAACCCAATGTGGTCTGCTGAGTTTTATTGTTTTATTGTTCATTGTTATTAGTTCTTTGTTTCAGAAACAAAAAGTTTTTAAAAGATGTCAAGACAAAATATGTATGGTCATGTGTGTTAAGGACTTCTTAATGTCTTAAGTGGGGCGGCACGGTGGTGCGGTGGTTAGCACTGTCGCCTCACAGCAAGAAGGTCCTGGGTTCGATCCCCGGCTCACCCAGGGTGCCTTTCTGTGTGGAGTTTGCATG
>JAQQZR010000035.1:9172731-9199071 GCA_030068235.1 Notoglanidium macrostoma | reverse complement strand
TGCATACCCAGTAGGTACCTGTCACAATCAGCAAAAACTTTTCAGGAAGCAAGACTTTTCAAAAAAATTGTTATGCATTGTAATTATTGATCGTTTTTAATTACCTATTTATAATAATTATAAAAAGGTTGAATGTAACCACTTTATTTGAATTTAAATACTTTAGTTTTATCAACAATTTCCTCAGTGTTGTCATGTCCGGTCCTGGACTACGCTTCCAGACTATGTTCCCAGACTTCTCAGTGTAAAACATAAATATGGCCTCTCAACAGCTACTCTCAGTCATGCAATGCTCAGCATGATCTTTGCCTGAATTTACCAAGCCTTTTTTATCATGTGCATTCCTGGTTTAGACTTTGTATGGTACTCTGAGACACATATTTTGTACATAGCCATAGACTCTGATACTCTGTTTGCCCATTGCCTGATCTTTTACCTATCTGTGACTAAAACTTTAATTCATGTTTTGCATGTGTTTGCCTGTACTGTGAATAAAAGAACTAACCTGCATTTGCATTCGTCTCCAGAACTGAATCCTGACAATTGTCTGCACTCATTCTCTCACTCCACGCTGTTTATGTTGTGTCAGATGTCGACGTTGCAACTGAACAATACCCTTGTTGAATGATTGGCTGTTTGCGCTTTACTTGTAACATGCTCAATTTTCAAGGAAAATGTTGTTGATGTTGCTGTTTATGAGCCAGGAAGAGAGCAAGCTTGGAGTTTATTCATGCAACTGAACTTTGCATATTCTTTATGTGCTTTCCTAGCAGGTTGGACTTTCTTATTGCCTATTGCCAATTGTTTATCACATTATATATTGCCAACCCTTTTATAATGATTAAAGGGGGCTAGTATGAATAAATTCTAGGCTGCTGTGAAATTCCCAGGGGATCAGCAGATCTGAAGTACTCAAACCAGCCCATCCGGCACCAATGACCATGCCACGGTTACAGTCACAGAGATCACATTTTTTCATTTGTTTGATGTGAACATGAACTGAAACTCTTGACCAGTATCTGCAAGATTTTATGTATGTAACATGATTGGCTTGTTGGATAACTGCATAAGTGAGCAGGTGTACAGGTGTTCCTATTAAAGTGGACAGTAAGACAGTGTGTGTGTGTGTGTGAGTGTGTGTGTGTGTGTGTGTGTGTGTGTGTGTGTGTGTGAGAGAGAAAGAGACAGAGAGAGCGAGAGTGCTACTGCTACCATTTTCAATATGCACTCTGCTCATTACTATATGAATGTAAGCTATTTGTGTCAGTGAATTGCATTAGTCATTCTTCCATTCACTTTGACAGTACTCCTAATAATATGAGACAATTTTAGACCCTTGGTGAAATAACTAGTAAATGGAGTGTTTCGTTAAGAAATAGAATTAGAACAGAAAATGGAGTGTTTCATTAAAAAATGCAGGATGACTTTACGTTTGAATATTACAACTCACTTTCAAACAATGGTCATGACATCAGGTTGCTTTTAGCAGATTTGGCAACGCTGCTACTGATGAAATGCAATCTCAAGTGGTCCCTGAAAACGCATTTGAGACACATGAAAATACTGGTTGTGAACTGCTGCATATCTTGGCTGTTCACCTGTGACTGGATCACAATCGAGACAGATAACTGATAACTGAGTCTAATCAGGGCCAGAGCCACACAGCGGTCTTAATGAATCAAGACACAGAAGAGCTCATATATCAGTGGACATTAATTAGAACAATAAAGGTGATTGTCTTTTTCGTATGCATACGCAATATGTCAGGGGTACACAATATGGCAGCATGTCCAAGGTTCAGCTTCCTACCTGAATTCTACCACTCTTCTAGATGCTAGATGCTTATAGCTGACTAGAAAAACATTGCATGGGAGACCATACACACATGCTATCAGCTGAACTAATCTTGATTCCAACTGTCTTCATTTCCCCAAGATTGGCTAGATACTGTGGTGTTGAGTGGAGCGAAGCTGATTCATAGAGTTCATTTGAGTGCTATGAAAGGCTTGATTGGCAGATGTAAATCCTGTCTCGTCACACTGAAAACAGTCAAGCAAAATACTGCTTCCTGAAAATTATGGTACTGAGCTGATTCTACTAAAATCTTCATCCATAAAAGCGATAAATGCCATCCTCTACAGCTAGACAACCCTACACAGGCCTCATATTCATATTAAATGTTGCTGGAGGCAGCTGAGAATCTGAGCCAGTTATCATTACTGAACGCCTTACACTGACCATACACTGGAAGACTTTGAAAAGACTGAACAGACTTTTAAAAGACTAAAGTCTGACACCCTCTCACATCTCACACGGTTTTTAGTCACACTTTATGATTTTGCAAAGACTGGGGATCTTACAGGTTCACTAATTGCAAGACTGCTACTAGACTCCTTTTGAGATTATTTCCCATCATGCTCCTGTACCTGCTGTGCTGCTTCCTGTTTGGTGTTGGAGAACGTACACCTATGGGTTGTCAGACATCCCACCATGCAAATATTCATTTCAGTGAGGTAGCAGAACCATCTAACCAGCTAGTTTAAATAACATTACATGCTAATCAAAAAATGACACCTGATAAACTCACCTCAACCTGTCTTTAACAGTCATTTAACCTACCATGGCCAATAGAAAAGTCAATGTGGCAAACAGTGCAGTGAGCAACACTGTCACAATTTTTGACCCTTATTAGGCAGGGGTATAGTTTTCCAACTGGAGTGAAGTGCACTTTATATTATTTTTTGGAACACTCTGCCAAGGCGCTGCAGGACACTAAACTGAACTGATGGACAATGAAATAGAGAGAAAGGTTGACAGTAAAGCCCACCCACAGAGAAAACTGATAGGTCTACCAATCAGGATGATGATTCCTGCTACGTCTGTCACAATTTCTCTCTCTCTCTTGTTCGTTCGCTCTAAAAAATTGATTTCTGGGATATTGTATATAATTTGCAAACGCCAGGCAGCCACTAACAATATGCGGGAGACTCCCAGACCTTCTAGTAGAGGTGGGCTGTCTGGGTTGTTGACAATGTCCATGCCACTATTTGCTTGAGCCAGGACTAAAACCATATGATAATATTAAACACAGTTGATTTCATCAAAATGTCAATATGAGAGATAGACTAACTTAGCAAAGCTATCCTCACCACCTTACACCTAATTATTGAAATGCGGAGAGTGCACTACAACTCCAGCAAAACTCCCACAGAGTTTATTCTGACGTCGGAAATTTGTCTGCGACAGTGAAATCGCTTGAAAAGTCCATAGATGTAAGGCAGAATTATACCATCAAAATATAGAGGACATAAAGACAGAAAGAAGGAAACTGAGGACCTGTTCAGAAAGCACACTTCCATTTGGCAGAGTGCAGTGTTCCTTCAGGTATGATAAGGCACTGAGATCAGAGACGTGCGCCTCCTACATCCTGTATGGCCATGGGCATGTAAAGCCATCAGAGAGTAGCAATAGGATGAATTCTTCAAAATTGTACAGAAATATCGAAGCTGCTCAGATCCAACCACAAGCCTCAAAGTACACTACATGATGTTTCACCAGCAAGATCAAGCCTCAAATCATATAGTCCCAAAAAAATATTGATTTATCCAAGGTTACGAAATGAAATATTCCTCAAGGAGCAAATACAACTCCAAACCACAGCCCCTCTGCCAGACAAGAACAAGAACACTTCTACCTTACTGCTCTACATTTTGAGGCATGTATTGGCATTGTATGCAAGGACATTTCTACAGGTGGTCTTGGTGTCCATTTTCAATTTTCTATGAAGAATGCTGTTAAGTTTTTTAACACTGTAGTTCATTCTACTTTGGCTGCAGGGCACACACAGTATTATCACTTGTATGGACGTAAGATCCACTGCACACAACTTCCAAATGTCAAAATACAGTATTGACACTGCAATAAAATTAGTTCCACATGTTACTAGTTTACAGTATTTATAGTATTTATGGCATCATTGAGCACTATTGAAGTCTCTCTGATACAATTTTAATTAAATGACAACAGACAGATCAGTGACAGATGCCAATATGTCTTCTTTCACTCTCTTAGGATGGGAAAAAAATTAATGCAGCTGTCAAGGATAACTTAACATGTCTGGATTTTAACAAACAGCTGTGTCTCTATGTCTGTGTGTGTGAGAGATATCAGGATTGCAATGTAATAAATTCAACTCCAATATATTTTTATAATTTGACCACTTTATAACGTAGACCAGTTACCCTGGATGTTAAAATGTTTTGTACTAAATGTTTCATTTCCCTTCCTTTTCTTTGTTAACTTGACTTCATGTGACCGCAAAATGTAGGCATCTGAAATGAATGTTTACAAAAATAGCCTTTTATTACTATACATTTTTTCATGAGTTGAAAAGATATATGAAAACTAATGGAGCTGGATAACATTAAAAACCAGCCACCGATAACTAAGAAAAAAAGGTAGAACAAACTTTTAGGCACATTTAGGCTTGTCTGTCAGTTTTATACATAACAGGCATGGTTTTTCTCTAATATTGCACTTTATTATGCCTAAGTGGCACAAACAGCACAGTACATCTGACCCAAAGCGTCTTCTAGCATGGATTGTGCTATCGAACAGTTATTTGCTCTCTTTCTCTCCTTCATGCTCCTCCAGGTTCAGGTCTTCTACAGTCTTTTCCTGTTTTATATATCCTCATGGCTCTAAATTTCTTTTCCTATTATTACTTTTTTATTACTTTCAGTCCGTTTCTCTCTAGCTCTCTGTCAGTCTCTGACACTGAAGGGTAGCTTGCTGATGGTGATCTCCTCGAGGTCAGGCTAATAAAAGCGTTGTTTGAATTAGGGAGAATATTCAATAAAGCGGCCCCTCACGTCCCGCCTGCTCCTCACAGCTGATAAAGCCTTTAATGAGCCACATAAAAGCCGCTATGTGTATGTCACAGGTGTTGAGAGACACAGTGCAAACTGTTTACATACAGAGACAGAGCGAGACAGAGAGAGAGAGAGAGAGAGAGAGAGATGAATACTGCATGCAAAAATGAATGAAAATTAGAATCACAAAAACGACAAGCATACAAACAAAAACGTGTAGTTACAGGGGTCAAAAGAGGTACTGTATGTTCTCTGAAGGCATATGCTCCACACATCTGTAAAATGAAAAATTTATTTGAATGGTGGCCATAAATAATGTCAGTGCATTAAGACGTTTAACTGCAGGCTATAATTTCTCTATGTCTTTCTGAGTGTGCCGTGCTTCAGACTGTGCATAATTGGTCTTATAATAGCTCCTGTGTGTGAGTGAGTTACTAAAGAACCTGACAAATTGAAGGTAGGTCACTGTAATAGAAGGAAAAAAAATATTTTTTTGTGTTGAAAATGATGGACTATTTCTCAGCAAAGGGAGAAAATGAGCTCCATCCAAACAAGCCACATGTTCACACATGTAAATAGATCATTATAGGAGGAATCCGAGATCGAATGAAAAAGATAATTCTGACAGCAACATAATTAGCGTCACAGTACAAAAAAATTGCATGTATTTTTTCGCTATACTTCAAGTCACTAAGAAAGAATCTCCCTTTTATTTTGAATGTAGTAAAGGGGGCATTTTGCATTGAAGCACAATGGTAATTAATGGTAACCTTAATCCCATTCCACCCTGTAATCTGTGAAACAAGCTGTCCAACTAATAGCATGGTATGCAAGCATTAAAAGAAAAACTGAGACTGAGTAAACACAGAATATGAAGCAACAACTATAAATAATACTATTACTGGTAATACCAACAAGAGTTCCTGGCATTTCTTTTATAATAAAAGCCATTTCAAGAGACAAATTACAATTTGTGGATTTGTTGCTGTTGGTGTTTCTTATGTTGCGAGTAGACGACACCAGTCTGTACTGCGTCCGCCATTCTACAGGCCCGAGTTGATGACAATCTGCCCACATCCTGATTCATAACCTGTACTGGGTCACATGGCACTGGTTGGAAACCTATGACAAAATGGCCCTGAACTGCACTGCGGTGATTCCACCATGAGGGAGCAGCTCCATCTGCAGTGTGTACCTACAGAACAGAGGAGATGGATTGAGTGGATATGGGGGAGCCTGGGCCTAAAGGATAGTGCTGTTTAGAGACTGCATCATCCATAATGGTAGGAGTGGGAGACATTGTCATTAAGCTGTGGCCTCACAAAGCTAGTGCAGGAAGTAGTAATCCTCTGCAACATTACAGAAACCAGCAGTGAGAAGCTTCTTATCTGCTCCCTTATGAGAGACGAACACTGTCATTTAATGTGACATACAGTTTCTGCTGTTTGCCAAAGGAAAAAGCAACGGTGCTCTAATTTAATTATACTGTACCTTCAAAGACGCATATCATGCTTGTGTGTGTAAGGAAGAGAGGGAGCGAGTAAGAGAGAGAGAGAGAGAGAGAGAGAGAGATGGGGGAAGCTGCTAAATGAATCTCTTTATGTACACATTAACAAAATTCTGAACTGTTCGTTCATAGAAGTGTGTCAGATGGAAAGTGCGTTCCCTTTGCACCCACATCCATCTCCACAGAGGGAACTGAGATCAGCCTGTTGTGTTAAATAAGAGCAAGCTTCCATTTCCACCATTATTCCACTAATCACAACGTGCGAAGTAAAACAGGCAACACACACACAAACCAACTGTCCTTTGCGAGTAGATCGGGGTCGCACACAGTCGAAATCATACGAGAGCAGGATGCAATTCTACAGCTATCTAATTCAGAAAAGTGTGGGGATTATATTCACATAATCCTGCCTCTCTTCCTTCTCCCAGCAGTGAGTTCTGATGAGTGCCACTGCTTCACTCTGCCTCCCAACATGCAGAAGTTGTCACTCCTAATTACCCAGCCCCCATAGTATGGCACCTCTACCTCAACAAGAACCCCACTCGCAGTCCCCGCCGAGAGCTTGTACGCTCAGCCTGTTCCATTCGTGTGACTGAACATGTCCCTCCTGTGCTAATCAGAGAACTCATTACACCATTGGGGTGCCATAAAGCTCTCACTCTAACACACAGTTAAAATGTGGACCAAAGTTCAGCAGTTTGAGTCGCACACAGCAAACATGTTACAGAGTTTTATTGATTATACAATGTTTAAAGTGCTGGGGGTGGTTGGGGGGGACTATCAAGTTAACAAACTATAAAAATAAAAAAAGTCATAATTAGCTATAACTGGCAATTGAATTGGGAAAGGGCTTTTTATGTGACGGAAACCTTATTTTTCATCACCAGTTTTCATGGCTATTCTGCTTGGTTCTGTTGCAGAAATGCTTCTCTTTAGGTTCAGTTTATCTGTGTGATTGAAACGCAAGTGTACAGCACATGGATGAAACTTAACTAAAAATGCAAATTTTTCTGTAAAAGAGATTTTTTCCTCTCTTTAAGTCAAGAAGACAAAAATGCAGTTTGTCATGATACAGAAACAGCTTATCTTAAACGTACTGACTGTTACAAAGCTCTGACACCCGAGACTCCTTCCACAAATGTTACCTAAATGTCTCCTTTTTTAAACAAAAAATTCCTATTAAAAACGGGTATATATTTCTCTTTTTTAAATAACAACATATTTTTAAATCTCTTTATGATCATGACTTATATTATGTCATAATCACAAAGCCAGCATCTGCCATACAAGTCCCTGTAGATGAGCCGTTACTATAGAAACGCTCACAGACTAGAATGAGCACATTAATACAAAACTATTAGTTATGCTACATCTGGAACGACTGACAGAGCTGTGCAGATACAGAAAATCCATCCATACTTGCTGACCAGATTCTAAAATGTTTCAAGAATAACAGAGATCATTCACAGGGATACATTTGAAGCCAAACAAATGAAGGGATTTTCTTCATTCTTCAGGAGGATGATTATTTAACATTCATGGAGTTTTCAGTATCAGCACTCAGTGATAGTCAGACCCAAAGCTGCTCCTTTATCAGTAACATAACAAGGTGCATTTTTTTTTTGTCTTATTAAGTTATAGAGTTCCATCAAACGATCAGTCCTGTGTGTAGGAGCACACATACAATCAGACCCAGAGGAGAGACCAGCTAAAGCAGGCACAATCATGAGGGCGCAAATTAAATTAGACCGGAAGAGAAGGCTAGGTCTGGACCTGCAGGATACAGCACCCCAGAGAGACTGACTGCCTATTTGTTTCCTTTAAAATGTGTGTGTGTGTATGTGTGTGTGTGTGTGCTTGTGTGTGACTTTTGGTTGTGGGGTCAAATTAATAAATGAATCTCTTCCACTTATTACAATCCTGCTTTCAAAGCTTTGTAGCGTAACAGTATAATAAATGTGTAATGCAATATAATAAATATTTTGCTGTTTATCCACCAGTGTACGTTACATAAGAAATAACACATGACAGACCATGTGGTGATATGAAAATAATGCAAGCTGGGACAATGTGGTGGCCATTATTTTCGAATAACAGCAGAGTTTTCACTATGCTGTTCCACTTATACCACAGTAGTTGTTCAGTGATTACATGCGTAATTATTGATGTTCTTTTTAATGGTTTTTAGTTTGAGTTAAAGTTGTGGAACACCCACAAGTCAAGCTGGTTCCTTTTATCATTCACATTTTAAGCATGAAGAACAGTCGTTCCCTCACCTGCATCTCTTTTTCTCACTCTTCAAGTTAACGGAGCCAAAAAAATGCAGCTTGTTATTTTACTGAGAAACGGGAACGCAACTTCTGTCCTGAAGACTAGCCCTTAATGAGAAACATTTAACTGGTACAAACTGCTCACACGTGAAACTCCTCCTATTAATGTTAAGTAAATGTCTCTTAACATATATGCAAATTCACCACATGATCGATTTTCTTTATTAAACAACATTTAATATGAGTCTTATGTTATGTGGAGTGTCTTCCATACAAGTCCCTGTGTATGAGCTGTTACTACTGAAACAATAACGCATTAGAAAAAGCACATTATTATAAACTAATGGGTCATGTGGCATGCTACCATTCCACGCCGTGCTGTTATACAAAAATATTGCACACTTTCTGACCAATCAGATTTGAGAATTCCACCATGCTGTGGTATAAAATACAATAAAGTAGCATCTAACATCTCTCTATTTATATGTCCTGCTAATGCTGCAACCATCCAAAACCCGCTGTCACATGCTGAACACATGATCTCTCTTTCCGTTCTCATTTTCAAGCCACATCAATATCTAATGGTTGCTAAAAATGGGATGAAACTCACTAATGGCCTTTCCCACCAACAAGTTGGCAGTGCTGACTGAGGTGCTGATGCCTAGTCTGCGACTGTTCATATTTCAATCAAGAAAGATCTGGTTCTCATTTCTAGGACTGAGAGTATGCAGAACCAAGCAATATACTTCTTTCTTGTTTTTTTTTTAATGGGTTATGCAATGTAACAACTAAGGATAACTGTATTAACTTTTGAAAAGTAGTCCAAGGAGTTTCGTTGCTTTCAAAATACTCAGAAATGTCTTAAGCATAATTATCAACTCATTATTGGTTGCATGGATTCAGCAGGCTTGTTTCCATTGTGCTACTGTTACAAGACTTGGATGGTATTTCTATCTAGGGACTCTGTAGGGACCCCTGCGCAACCTCATGGCCACTGAGAACTTTAGCATTAAATTAGATTTTTTTTTTCATAATTCATTTAATTTGAATTATGTCTAATAAATTATCTAAAAAGAATTTTTCCCTTCACTGGAACTAAGGTGCTAAACCTGTTCCAGCATGGCAATGTCCCTGAGCACAAAGAGACATCCATAAAGATATGACTTGCCAAGGTTGGTTTGGAAACACTGAATAGGTCTGCACAGAGCCATCAACCCCACATAACAACTCTGGGACAGACTGGATCGCTGACTGCATGCCAGTTCTCCTTGCCTGTACCTGATCTCACTAATGCTCTTGTGGCTGAATGGGCAAATCCCCACAGCCACGCTTCGAAATCGAGCAGAAAGACTTCCCAGAAGAATGGAGGTCATTATAACAACAAAGGGGAGACCAATTCCATATGCAACATGCAACATGCTTCTGTGAACATCATGAAAAGCACACACAATACCTATGACATGGGCTATAGTCAATATGTAAAAAAAAATGTGGTAAAATGTTTTGTTATATTGGTTAAAATACTGTATTCCACGACATGGCATACAGAGTAATCAAATAAAAGTTTTTATTTTCCAGTTTTATAATATTTTTGCTTTGTATGCTTGTATCTACTTCACGTTATAGAAGGTGCTGTTAATAAGTTGAATGGAACGTTTTGTCTGTGAAATTTGGTTGGTATTATTATTATTGTTATTATTATTATTGTTGCTTTTATGCTTATAAATGCCAAATTTTCATAATATATATTAACAAAATTGTGTCATATTCTACATCCATGGGAATATCTCCAAGTTTTGTATAGAAGCTACAAAATTTGACTGAAAGAGTTGATGGTAAAATGTTTTGGCAATCGGGGATAAAACTGCTCAGGATTTTCCACGGTTGATGTTAGTTTTATGCTGTGTAACAAGAAACTCCCACATCTGATTACATAATTGCTTTGGATTTAAAAAGTTTGCTCTTATACTGATATCACCAACACTGACATGATGTTAGTGGAATAGAGGTGTAACATTCTACCCTGTCTTAATTCAAATCATGTTCTGGATGTATTTTGTCAGAGAATATTCCCATTTCACCACATGTTCATAAAGCAGATGGTAATTGGTACTGATTTTACAAGTGTTCCAGGCTGGGGTAAACAATGTTAATGCGAGTGCCCTAAAGGCTGGGAGCCTGCTGCTCATCAGTAAAATGGCAGTAGAATAGAACGATGATCCTTGGATTTGTCCACTGGCTTCCATGGAACTTCTGTGCTGTGTGAAAAAAGCCCCAGGGCTGAGGACATTAAGCCTGCTAAAGGGATCCAGAGTGCTATATCATTTCCAAGCCTGAGCTGCTGAGCAAGGCAACACTTCCCAGTTACCCACTGCTAACATCTGTCCTTCCTGGAAGGGTTAATAATCACTCAATTTAGACGCACTCAGATGCGGTGTGTGTGTGTGTGTGTTTGTGTGTAGAGGACAAAACTAATAGGTTAAACAAATTTGTGCATGTTTTCAATATCTGTGATTCAATATTTGATACCTTCATTACACTGATGAGTCGAGTAAATGACAAGAAATTAGATATTCTATTTTCTTGAAATGTAATCCTTACCTTCCTAATGCTAGGTCTTTAGGACTCTCTTCCCAGACTCAGCAACATACAAGACACCCACACACAAACACACATTTCCTGTTCTTTCTTTCTGTCTTCAAACAAAGAGCACAAACATAAGACATGAAAAGCCTCCACACAAGAATAAAGTATTTGAGTTCTCTGCAGGCACATATCCTCGTCATATTTAATGATCGGCATCCTCAGTGCATTCCTTCATGACGAATAAAATAATAAACAAAATGTAATAAAAAGTCCAACTTAATTACAAAAGTTACTGTACTGGATTTCAGCAAGCTATGAAACGCCATCCAACAATTTAATACAGTGCTGATATTTCAGTGTGAAATGCTAGCACAAGTGAATACAAAATTCCCCTGCATTTGATGAAAGCTAAAAGCACAGAAGCACAGCTGGCAGAAATCCCTGCCTTTCCACCTCATTAATTCTCCCTGCAAACAGACAGCTTACAGGTCCGTGGCACTTTAATACCATCCATATTTAATGCTGCAAGGAAGAAAGGAGGGTTTTTGCCCACGGCTCCCTCACTACCCACTATGGCTTAGCTGGTCAACATAGAGTTCCCGTAAAGTCCCTCAGTAAGGCTTTCAAAGGGCCTCCCTCTCACTATTATCATTCCACTTGTATGCAGTACGATGAACAGGGAGAGAGGGAGAGTGTTAAATGGCTGACTGATTCAGATTTATTTCATTAAGAACAGTGCTGAGGCAAGGCTTATATTCAACTTGCTTTCTGCCCATTGATTATGTGACAAATGAAATAACACTGGATAAATGGTCTTGCTGTTTCTTACTTCTGTCAGGACAGAGCAACGCAAAGTCTTGCGTCTACTAAAGCCAATACACGGCATACACACAACAAATACGCTACAGCACCCAAAGCCACTCACAGCTGCACACAAATATTCAAAGTATGTTTTGTCGCGTCAGTGTAATTCTGCACATAACGTTTTGTGAACTAAATGTGAAAATAGGAGGCATTTGTGAAATTTTCCATTTGAACGTAACGTACCATCGATAAGCAATTATTACCCAAAACACCAAATGTATTCAGTATACTGTATACTGTAATGTACATTTTTTATGTGAATTCCATAAAAATAAAGATTACATAGATTAAACATCCATCCATTATCTATACCGCTTTATCCGTCTGGGTCGCGGGGAAGCTGGAGCCAATCTCAGCTCTCGTTTTGGGCGAGAGGCGGGGTACACCCTGGGCAGGTCGCCAGTCCACCACAGGGCCAACACAGACAAACAACCACACACGCTCGCATTCACACCTATGGGTAATTTAGAGTAGCCAGTTGACCTATTCTGCATGTCTTTGGGAGGAAACCGGAGCACCCGGAGGAAACCCACGCAGGCACGGGGAGAACATGCAAACTCCGCACGGAAAGGCACCGTGGGAGACCCGGGGATCGAACCCAGGACCTTCGTGCTGTGAGGCGACAGTGCTAGATTAAACATTACATAGATAAATGTGCATTCATTACATTAATGCAAACATTTGGAAATTGGAAACTAGTCATAGAGCACAACTGAGATATGATAATATAACTTTTGTCAAAGCTGTGAAATAATTATTTATGCTTTGATCAACAAAGTGTGACACTGTGATAATTGTCTTTGATGCCAGGAAATCAGAAACATCCTGTTTCACTGTATATGAACCTGGTGCTTGTAATTCCGCTCTGCTGTCAGTCGTTATCGTTTTCAATGAAAGCAAGGGGGACACAAACATTTCGCACTTATGGTCCATGTATGATAGGTCAGGACACATAAATATGTCATTCAGAGCTTTTACTCCTCTTCTTGTGTGTCTCTCTTTTTCTGTCATTCTCACTGTCACTCACACACAAGCACATATAGACATTTTGACAGAGAAAAGAATATGCATTGATTCTTGTCAGTCTTCATTCAACAGACTATAAACAGTATGCAGATAAATAGTTTACTATTTAAGTCATGCTTTAAAGATGAATATTTATAAGTGTGTTTGAATCTATAAGATTTTTCCACACCCTGATGGAGATCATTTTCAGAAAAGGTTATGCCTTTACCTCATCTACACTGCCAGTACATTGTGCTTGCCACTGTGAGGATTTCGTTTCTCTTTTCTGAGTGTCCATTACGTTATCAAATGCTGTATTGGTTTTAAAATATAAATGATTAGATGTGCTCACATTATAAAATTGAACAACCCAATTCTTCTCCAATTACCCAGTGTTTTGTGTAGAAACACCTGCAAGTAACATTTTCTCCTCTAGTGAAGATACTGAGAATACTGATCAAGCAAACATATTGACTAAGGGCTTACATAAAAGTAGGACACAGAAGTGAGTAATCAGAAATGAACTTCCGTTCTCTGAAGAAATGACTGATCAACAATGTTTATGTCAGAGATGTTACAGTAACAGCACATAAACCAATATTATCCTTAGCTAAAAATCCTGTTCCTGAAGCATTTTGTCTAGTTTAAGAGTCTTTCAAAACAGGCAAACAGCTCTTGGGAGAGTTGTGTGGTTCCGTTGCAACAATTATGCTTAGGGAACTCCTGAATTCTCTCTGCCAGATTAAAAAGATCTGCAGTACACATTCAACTCATAGTCGGTGCTGAACTACATCCCAAGAAAGGGAGTGTGTAAGTTGCATAAGAGGACTAGTAGTTGTTATTCAGAGCAGTGATTCTCAAAGTGGGGTCCCCAGAAGTCCATGGAGGATATCCAGGAAGTCTGTGATTTTTTTTTTTTTTCATTTTGTCACTACCGTAATCAAAGGTTTATATTAATTATTGAGTTTGTATCGTTATTAGCCTGCTTGACTTGAACCGAACAGGTTTAATCCAGGCCTCAACTGGAAAAAAACAAGTATGCTTATAAATAAAGTCAAATTGGCCAAACAGCCAAGATACACTTTATGGTCAAAGGTTTGTGGACACCTAAATATCACACCAATATGTACATGTTGAACATACCATTCCAGATTTATTTCCGCACTGTGTTCAGTGGGGCTGAGGTCAGGGCTCTCTGCAGTCCACCTGAGTTCTTGCAGTGCAGCCTTTGCAAACCATATCTTCATGGAGCTTGCTTTGTGTACAGGGGCACAGGCATGCTGGAGCAGGTTCGGGCCCCTTAGTTACGGTGAAGAGCAACTGTAATGTTGCAACATACAACGACATCCTATTCAATTAAGTGCTTTGAACTTTGTGGCACTAGTTTGGGGGAGATCCACATGGGTGTGATTTCCAGGTGCTCAAACCTTTTGGGTATAAAATATATTACTGTACACATTTATATAATTAGCCTAATATTTGAATAGATTATGTTCAGAGAGAAAGAGAGACTTGAAATTTATTTTACAGTTAAACAGTTCCCTGGCTGCAAAAAGTTTGAGAACCTTTGATTTAGAGGCAGCATTGTGCTAGTGCAAGACTTGGCCTGATTTCAGCATCATGGACAAGGAACAGCATCTGCACAGAAAAACCTGAAGAAGGATAGTATAGCAGGGAGAACGGGGGATGCTGTAAATTCAGTGAATAATGAAATGAAATAAACAATAAAATATATACAAATATTATGCATATGTGACAGACATGTGGCATATTTGTATGCTATTATACTATAGCTGGAGAAGTAAACTAGGACCACCAGGTCAGAAGCACAGTGGTTTATATATTGCTTAGCATTTTTGCCATCACGCCATGTTTCCTTCAAGTACTTGCCAAAGCTCAACAAAACTGTAAAGCAGTTTGTTGCAAGCAAATGCATACATTTAACGTGTGCTGTAACACTGTTACTCAGCACTGAGCAATGAACGCAAGAGCCTTTCGGGGATTAAGCAAGAAAAAAACACACTGTTGCGCTATTAACGTTATTGAAATTCCACAAAATAGCCTACTGCGCCATAACACACACACACACACACACATACACACACACATACAAGGAAACACACCAGCAAGCATTCAAATGAATCTATGTCGTTCCAGTCTTCCTGTTAATTCTTTAGAGCACAAGCACAAAAGGCTAACCTAACACAAATACCACAGCTGTGAGACAGCTGATGTTACGTTGTGTAAGACTGTCAGGTCTCCTCCAACCGAGGAGCATCACTGCCTCATCTGGAAATAAACCAGATTAGTTTGATGGATTTTGCCATTTGTGATCAAAAAGGACACGGAATGCAGGACCCTCACCATAATAGAGTATGTATTGGTTTGGGGAATCACCCTTCATATACTACTGTAAGTGCTAGATCCCAACAGATGAAAGAACCCCCTTCCTCTTTGCAATAATCCACAAGTGCGCGCGCGCGCCGAGCAGAGGCACACGGCCGCGCGCACGGAGCACAACACACACACACACACACAGCACACTGCACAAGAACACAGTTAATTCAAGCCCTCTGTACTTGGGTCAAACCCCCGAAGCCACCTGTGAATAGCATAGAAAAGACCACACAAGACAGCAACGAATTATGCCAACAAATTTGCGGGTAAAAACGTAGGCAAACCGCGTTGCGGCCTTCAAATGAGCGATTCCTACCGTGCATTCATCCATGCATGTCCGCACCGAATACGTGTCCGTTTCGTATTTCTGAACCAGGAGCTCAAACTCATGGTACCTCTCCTGAGCTCTCTGGTCGAGGTACTGGTAAGCCCGGATGCACCGGGAACACGCCGACATATCGAGGCCGCAGCTCACGTTGTCCGGACTCGAGAACCCGTAAAACAAATCCAATAGGGAGTAAGAATCACAAAAGGGCAGGTACAAATCACTCAGGTTCCACTCGGCGTCCGAGAGGCCCAAACACGCGGCCTCGGCGTCCGCCACCGCGAAGCAGCTTTTGGAGACGCTGTCGGGGTGGCACGCTTCCAGTCTCCACAGAAGTCTGCTAGAATTCCCTGCGAAAAGATGAGTATAGTCGATGGTGCCGGGAGAAGACCGGTACTCCTGATCCCCCGTGTCCCTGAACGCCACTGCGTCCCGTCGCTCGCCTTTGGTGCTCGTCCGATTGGCCGCGGCGCACAGCCACAGGCGATCAGCGAGCAGGACGCTCGCAAACAAGAAGGAGGCCAAGCGTAGTCGCCATGGCTGGGCCCGTTCCGAATCGGCAGATGGCTTCTCGTCCTGGCGGGGTGCAGAGCGGATGTTTAAGCCGTCATCTTGCTGCCGACACGTCCGAGCACCCCTGGTCATATTTTAGGAAAGCGCGGCGCCGGCCGACTCCACCGCGACGGCTCCTCTGCCACAATATTCATTGACTTTGGGGGGTGGACTAGATGGATTTTTCCCGTGTAAACGCGTCTCTCTCTCTATCTCTCTCTCTCTCTCTCTCTCTCCTGCTGTTACTGTGTCGATCCGCTATTCCGGATCACTTAATGCAGGGACAGAGAACGAAGCGCACCCTGGCATATTCCCGTAGTTCGTGGCTCTCGGGAGGAAAGCCCGCTCCTCCGCGCCAGCATGTCTCTCTCCTCCTCTCCTCTCCTCTCCTCTCCGCCGTGGATGAATCGCTGGGATGCCGCCTCTTCGTCTCCTCCTCTCCCTCTACCGGCGTTCGTCAACGGAAGGCGAGAACTTCGCGCTGTGGCCCGCCGAATTTCCTGGACAGGATCTGGGCGGATGGCCTTGAGCTTTTGCTGTTGACAGTCAGAGTCAGAATCATCTTTGGTCCTGTGCTAAGTTGCCGCCATGTTCGTCTTGGAGCACTTTTTTGGGGGGAGAGCTGGGTCATTTGCGTCATCTCCAGCGTGGCGATCGCTCCATCCTGGCGCAGTGGAGGACTCTGAGTGATGGCGACACGGACACAACGATTCAATAAGACCGTCACATTTTCCGCTTTGGATAAAAGAGTCTCCTTTATGAAAACACCGCATCCAATTTTTTCCGCAGTCAGTGGGTTAAACTCAAATCAGCATTTACAGCCGTGTGTTGATGCAGCTTTAATCTAGTGCTCCGTGCAGTGTTTCTGCTTTGTAACTACACTGTCAAAGATTCGTTCAGTTCAAGAGAATCTATTTAGATAGCCAATAAGTTGTGATTTCAAAATGGAACGTGGAAGAGGTTGTCCTTTAAAATAACGCGATATCATGACAAAAGCAGCAAAAGAATAAATCATACTGTATATCAAGAATGATGATAAGGGATCAGCAAAAAGGTTTCCGTATAAAACAGTCGTTGATCGTAAAGCTTTCTCCAAAGCGCGATTGCATCTGTGCTGCTGCTGCTGCTGCTGCTGAGCCCTCCAGTCCTCCCAGTCCTCCCAGTTCTCCCTACCTCTACAAACTTTATTAGGATGCGGTGTGGAAGTGGAGGTGTAACGGGCTCAGCTGAGATGCTGAGGAGCAAGCTTAGGAACGTGGTGTGTGTGTGTGCGCGCGCGTGCGTGCGTGTGTGTGAAATACTGAGTGCCTTCTAGTAACCCCGTATGGATGACAGTAATATTAGTGTTATATCATTTGTTTCAGGGTAAACACAGTATTCACTATTCTCAGTTGGAAACTGTGCACATCTTTAGAATTTCCAAATCACTATCAAGTGTGGCGTGCCAACAATAATATGGAAAGATTTATTTTGAATAAAATATTTATTAAAAACACCTATTGTTTGGCAGCATGGTGGTGCAATGGGTAGCATTGCTGTCTCAGAGCCTCATACTTCCCATTCAGTCCTGAGCATGGGTTACTGTCTGTGTGGAGTTTTCATGTTCTTCTTATGTCCTCCAGGTTTTCCCCCCACCTCCAAAAACATGCCTATAGGTTGATTTGGTATGCTAAATTTCCCCTAGGTGTGAATGAGTGTGTGCATGATGCCCTGCAAGGGACTGACATCACATCATGGGGTTTTCCCTCCTCATGTACAGTGTTCTCGGTATAGGCAAGGAATCCATTCAGTTACTGCAGTTACTAACACCTACAATATATAATCATTTTAAATAATGTTAAAATAGATTCAATATAAATATATTGATACTTGAATCTTAGGTAACAATGTATCATAAGTGATGATGATGATGACTGACATAAACATCATGATGCTGTGATGAGAAGCTGTTGCGAATTGCTATTCCACTTTACATTTAGTGATATGGACTAGAGTCGTGTTAATATTACCGGTTACTGTAATGATAGCTCCCATAATGTTAAAAAGAAATAAGAGAAAATTTACTTGAAATATGAAATTAATTATTTACATATTAAACTAAAGATTGATGTTGCCCAAAACTATCAATGATAGTTAATGGAGACATTTAAAAATTGGACTCTGCCTAGAAAAGGGCAAAATTAGTGGTGGTGGTGGCTCAGTGGATTCTAAGGTTAAAACCTTAAGACTGTATTCAGATTCACTCTTGGGCCCTTGAGCAAGACCCTTAACCCATAAATGTGTGCTTGGGCATAGACTAAAACTTATGAAATTCATTGTGGGTACTCAGTACAGGTGATAAATTTGTAATGTTATGCAATTTCTCAAACTAGCTAACTATCTACAGAATGAACAACAAAATTGTACAATGCTGTAGGTTACCTGTAACCATAAAAGGCTAATTATTTCACCATACTGTTTGAGACACAGCCTTTGAATCATCAGCAGTTGTTGGAAATGAACGACCTCCAGCTGTTTAAAACAGGAAGGAGAGAAAATGGAACAGTGTAACATTTCTGGTATTATATTTCAACAGGTTTAGTCATTACAAGGCCCTGCAGAGACCCATAGAGAAGCAGGTGCTTAAAGTTAAACATGTGCTTATGGATCACAATTTGAAATTACCAACACCACATGCAAAACCTGCTGAACTAGAGCAAAAGACATTCAAGCAGAACATAGCACCAAATCGTATTATTTTACTTTCTTGAGACAATAAACTACACTTTAAATTCCACACAACCTAGCTTTGAATTAATGCAAGATAAAACACACCATAAGCAATGACATGGGACATATTTCATTGCTAAACATATGCAGTATGTGTCCAAACTAGCAAAGATTTGAAGACAAAACTATTTAACAAGGGCTGACCCTAAATTCATATTGGATGGATCACATGTAGCAATCATCCATTCAATCCACACCATACTACCAGTATGAAAATGCATTTTATTTTTATCAAGAAAACTAATGGCGAGATCTACAGCTGTTTAAAAGAAACATGAGGGAGAGGGAGAGCCAAAGTTGGGCCAGCTGTAATGAGAACAGCTCAAAAAAATTGTGACATGACATAGAGGAGTAGTGAACAAACATTTAGTGACCCATAAAATTGTAAGAAAGAAAAAGCACACAAAGAACTGAAAACATCAAAATTCCCACAAACCAGTGAAAGAGCATTAAACCTTCATTAATGCAGCTCGTTCATTGTTGCTCATCAGCTGCCACAGATACACACTAACATTTCCTCCTTTTATAAGCTGCCATTTCTTTTGTTTTAACAAATGAACATTTTAGATCTTATTAGTCAATCACATTCGAACAGGATTGCACAGGTTTGGGCATAGCTCACTTTTCATATGTATGTAAATGTCATGCATATGCAAGGGTTTCCCCAATATCATCTCCAATCTCCAATCCAATGCCAAATTGTGCCAGTTGCAAATATAATCTAATGATTTGACAATGAATCTACTGACAAGGAAGCCTATTTAAAGAGGATTTGAAGGGGCATGGATTTTGCCTTATGTGTAGAATACATGTGACCCAAATTTGTGTCTGTGTTACTCATGCTGGAAAGGTCGGGGTAGGACATTTATCAGGACATTTATCACCACTTGCATTGTATCTGTAAAACTTTAAGTTTGACGATCTCAAAACCTTCTGTCTATTTACTGATTTGTGCTCTGTTATAAAACAGGTGACTTCCATTTTGTGTCTTATTGTCATGGCAACAAATATTTTCTGTGGCTTAAAGGATTCATGTGGGTTCGTGTCTTCGTATGATTTGTAAAATGGATTTGAGTGCTTCTTCATGTTCTTAACCTATAAAAACAAATTTAGACGAAATGGTTTGATGCTCAGATAAAAATCAGCACAACTGCATCATTACATGTATCTGTAGAGTATCGGTTTATATAAATCATAACTTTGACATTGAGATGAAAATATGAAGAAAAAAACCCCTTTGTACTAAGTGCATTCTCTAATATGTGCATGCCTCCTTTTCACCGTGTTTACCGTTTCTACCAAAGGAATTTGGATTGAATAAATCCTATTTTGGGAGTTGCCAGGATTTACTAATTAAATGTGCTATGAGACTTTTAGGTCCCTGTATTACTGCTGGGGCTCATTCCAAATGAATAAGCAAATCACTGAGTAGATAAATGCAGGAGAGCCAGGGTCAGGAGGCAGTTGTTGACTAATTTACCACAGTCATGGAAACAATACCACACATGCCTATTCTTCTGTAAGGCCATTATCCTTTATAATTAAACATGAACTCAAACAGCTGCTGCACTTTTGGTAATTCAACTTAAGTTTATAACAGTTGATTTAACCTCAGTGATTTTATTCATGCTCATCTTAATCAAGGGCATTCGCATGATATAATTTTAGATATGCTATCAACTTTGCATGACATTAATATGAGTATGCAAACACTGAAAACTTGGCCAAAGGTAGCCAGATTATTCAGAAGAAAGAATTCTTTAAACTACAATCACATAAGAACTTCATATTAAGTAGTGTTTACTAGGATAACTAGATAAGAGACTAAAAAAATGCAGTTATGTTTTCTTCATGATAGTCATATGTCCAATTAGCAGCAAGCAAATGATGTTCATTAAGGAGCATTAAGGACCCTTTCTGTTTTGAGTTCAGTGAACTGTGTGTGAAAATGGTACTCAGATGGAGCCTGTGAATTATTTAAGTTCACTGTTGTCCTTCACATTCCGTGAGGAAAAAGATGTAAGAATGTGTAATAAGTAAACTTCCCAGCTCCTTCAGTTCCTCATCAGTTTCTAGTCAGACTCCTTGGGTCACAGGTACATAGACATACTGTCTCGGTCTTCTGAAGTACAAAGCATTGAGCCTTCCTAACAGACCTACCTAATATGGTCAATTTTGTGTTCACCACAATGCAAAGGTTGCACCTTGTAATCTCTGTCTCCCCCTGTGGTCCAGGACATATGGTATCAACCACCATGTGTGCTCACACAACCTATCTTCTTCCAACTTCATCACACACATATTTAGTACAAATATTAGTACATAAACTCTCTCTCTCTCTCTCTCTCTCTCTCTAGACACACACACACACACACACACACACACACACACACACACACACACACACACACACATACATACACATACACATACACAGCCACACACAGCTTGTGCCACCTGAAAGGTGGCCAATCAACAACATATGTGTTTGTGGCAAACCAAAGGCGAAGAGGCGCCTATTTAATTAGCAGCCCGCTGCTTTTTTGGCAGCGGTATGATAGCGGGAAAGTGGCTGTGTACTCCAGTCTCAGCTCCCCAATGTTGTCTGGAATCCCCTTCACTGAGTTAGAGCTGTCAGACATGACTCACGCCCACCTGCATAGTCACTGATCACTATCAGGAGACGCTGTTTACTACCCAGCTACTCGCTGGAGATAAATGTTAACACTAATCACTGCTGCAAAAGATTCTACAAACTAAAAGATACACTCCGGTAAAAAGACAGGACTCACAAAAAAGGAAACTTACTTAACCCTCACTATTTGGTCCTCAGTGACTTAGAAATATACAATTATTGAGCAAAGGAGCATTGCTAATACACACAAAACACACAACACAATGATATCTAACCCTCCGCCTCTTTCCGCGTGTAGCTGCACCTGCACCACTCTGGTGGAGGCAGGTGTAGATGTCCTCTTGGTTGCGGACATGACATGTAGTAACCTGATCAGGAATCCTTTGATATGTAGCTGACCCTCAGATGAGCTCAACACTGATTTGATTTCAGAGCTGCAACATAAAAGGATCTTGCACTTGCTTGGGTGAAAGTGAGTTCACATGTGGACATAATTGCACACAGAAATACACAAGCTCGTAAACTTGCACTCAAACTGCATTGTATATCAGTATTCTGCATTCACAAACAAAACCAAAATGATTATGAATATAATTGGTTTTTTTGTTATGCTGCTTCAAACAGCATCAGTGCTGTCAATCCATCAGTGCTGGGAAGTAGTCACACTACTAGCTTAACTACATTTTTTTCACACTGTGGCAGACTAAGCAACTAAGCTACTTTCTAATTAATGTTTGCTTTACCAGTTTTTAATTTATGGGCACACATAAAGATGAATGACTTTTTATATTTTTATGATATTTTTGCTTAGCTCCTAGCTGCTTAAGTTATGATGGTGTCCGGGAATAATATCTGTTTAGGTGATGAGTATTTTTGTTGAATTAATGTGATAAAGCACTGAATTATCAATGGGTAACTCTTAGCTAGCATCTAATAGCTAATGAAACAACTAGCTAATAATTAATAAATAATAGCCAGTAAAATCAGCCAATTCGACATCAGCCAATTTGACACAAGCTATAATTATTATTATTCATATTCAAAAAAGTATTATTATTTATACTACAGCAATCATACAACTCATTAAAATCAGTGTTGTGTAAATTGCTCTACACTCGTTAATAACGACTAGTTAGCTAGATATTTAAAGAAAAACATCTGACCTAAGAGCGATGGTGTGAGCCCTGTCTGTAACACTTTTCACTGAGAGTGGTTTAGGAATAGAAAAGCCAGTTTTCTCTGCTGTGACATGTACCTGTGCAAGCAGGTAACATTTTATTTTGTCCAATAATGTATCTGCACAGTAAAATGAAAATATTATAGCTGATTTTTCCTCAGTTTGGCAAATAGCTTCAGTGTAGTTAGCTACTTTTCTTAATAACCTGCAGTATAGCTGACTATCAAAACTGTCCATAGCTTAGCTATGCTTAATCATGAGTAGCTTGTAGCTTGATCAGTTACAATGGCACACAAGCTTCCAAAACAATGCAAACACAATTGTCAAGAATACATCTTTTTATTCATACTTCTCTAAACAGTCCATGTGTTGCTAAACAAATGTGTTTTATGTATGTTTTAGACATTATATTGTAAATAATTTAGGTCTGTTCTTGAAACTTCTGAATTTACACCTAAATAAATTCTTAGGTTTATAACACGGCTCTTTATAACAAGCTCTTATCCAATAGTTGCCATAGATAGTACTGTACTGTATACATAAAGTATGCCAACTATATCTCAGCACAAACCAAGAGTGTGGTGCAGCAATATAGGATACACATCACACTGCACAATCATAGGCTATACATGTGTGGATCATTTGCTGTTAAGTGATTGGGCAGATCAATAAGGAGACAGTGACGACAGGTTCAGATTGACAGAGCTAAAGCATTTTCTCTACTTTCCTAGTCATTCTATCACTTCAGATTACTCACAATATCTGTCTCACTGATGCAGCCTGGTGATTTGGCCTAGATTCACACAATCCAATCAGGGTCTTCCACTTCCTGGCATTGACTTCAAACTGTGAGCCCATGACAGGTCCTTGTGATTTTCAGAGGGAATTTAGAATATTTAAAAAACACAATTGAAATAATCTAAATTATATTAAGAGGGAATGAATAAACAAATGGGGTATACATAAAGGCTACCACCCACAAATCACTTAATCAATACATTTCCAGGCACCATAAATAGTTTATATTATATTAAATGTTAATGAATAGTATTAAGCCTTGATGTAAAAATATGGATGAAGAAGACACACCTAGTGTTGAATTCAGGATACTTTGGACCTTTGATGTGATCGGCCGCACTTGATAGGATGATTGTGTTCTTTCAGAGTTTTATTATATGAAATAAGGATTTGTATATTTTTCCAATTATATCTAGCCTGAATACCATATTCAATACATAATAAATTGAATACCATATGTAATTCATAATAAATAGAGTTCACCTGAGTTTTGGTGGAGTTGAAAAAATGGTTCTGTTTTGTATCTGATTTTAAACTGTAACAGATTTATAAAATGGCTCACTTCTATAACTGTCTATGTAGGAGTACATAAAAGTGCTAAAATTAGTTTCAGTAAAATAAACTGTTACATAAACAAATGATCTGGATGATTGTTTCCTCTGTTGGAACTGTGTTAACAGTCATTTTCTTTTATTTCAAGACTTCTGGGGCTTCATAAAAGAATAACCTCCTTTTTATTTGCAGCAACTATGGATCCAAGCATCTTTTCCGCTTCTTTCCTGAGATCTTGAAAAACTGCAGGCTGCCGGATGCTTTCCTTTTACTGGCTCATTTTACTGCATGTTTCGTGTAAATGAGATGTATATGATGGTAAATTTGGGTGCTCATTGCTGATGTTGAATAATGATCACTGTCTTCTTAATTGAGAGAACATGAAGGTATCCTGAATATAAAGTTAAACTTGTAATGCCTACTATGTTTATGTTTATTTTATATAGCCCATGATTTTAGGTTTGTCCTTCAATTTATTGTGATTGTTTTACATTACTTTGTGATTTACACTGCTCAAAAATATTAAGAGAACACTTAATCATCACAGTATAACACCAAGTCAATTAAACTTCTGGGATATCAATCTGTCCAGTTAGGAAGCATAAGTGATTGTGAATCATTTTCACCTGCTTTGGTGCAAATGAAAGCAACAACATATGGACAGCAGGACCAGTATCAGCTTCTTTGTGTGGGGAGGAACAGGAGGAGCACTGCCAGAGCTCTACAAAATGATATTCAGCAGGCCACGTGTATGCATATTTCTGATCAAACTGTCAGAAATAGACTCCAAGAAGGTGGCATGAGGGCTCAACATCCTCTAGTGGGACCTGTCCTCAAAGAACTGCACAGGTTCGCCATTAGCGCCCTGTTGTGAAAGAAGTGAAAAAGTCTGAAGATGCCATGGTGAATGTTATGCTGCCTGCATATCATCCAGCATGACTGGTTTGGCAATGGGTCAGTGACAGTCTGGGAAGGCATATCCATGGAGAGTCACACAGACCTCCATGTGCTAGCTAACGGTACTCTGATTGCTGTTAGGTACTGGGATGATATCCAAAGACCCATTGTTAGACTTGTACGCTGGTGCACTGGGCCCTGGGTTCCTCCTGGTGCAGGACAATGCCTGGCCTCATGTGGCCAGAGTGTGATGGCATTGATGCCAGTGACTGGCCCCCATGTTCCCCAGACCTGAATCCAATTGAGAACCTCTGGGATATTATGTACCGGTGCATCTGACACCGCCAAGTAGCCCCACAACTCTCCAGGAGCTTACTGATGACCTGATCCCGGTCTGGGATGAGATCCCCCACGACACCATCTATTGTCTGATCAGGAGCATGCCCAGATGTTATCGGGAGTGCACACAGACACAAGGGAGCCATACACACTACTGAGCCACATTATGAGTTGTTGTGATGAAATTCATACAAGTCGGATCAGTCTGTGATTTCAGGTTTTTACTTTGATTTTCGGTGTGATTTTGAATCCAGCCCTCAATGATTTTGGTTTCCATTGACCATTTTTACATCATTTTGTTCTCAGTAAATTACACAATGTATATCAATAAAGATTCTCAACTTAAATATTTTGTTCATTGAGTTCTGATGTGTGATTTAAGTATGCCCTTAATTTTTTTTGAGCTCTACAGTTCAGGTGTATCCAGTTTCTCTATAAGCACAGTGTCAGGGATGCAGGTACCGACCCAGGTGCAGGTACAGTGGAGCTTTATTAAAGTTTGCAAACAAATCCAATACATAAGGCAAAGACTCAGGAGCTGGAAACAGGCAATGTTCAGCATGACAACATGGCAATATACAAATGCTTGGTAACGACAGGTACAAAAACACTGAATACATACACTACCGGTCAAAAGTTTTGGGGTCACCTTATAATTCAATTATTTCTTTATTTTTATGACTTTAAAAGAGACTGGATAATGATGGACTGTTGTTTCGCTTTACTTAGTTGAGAGGTTGTTGACATAAAAGGTTATTAGTGGAATTTCTTTCCTTCTTAATGCATTTGAGAGCAA
>JAQQZR010000035.1:9149615-9163897 GCA_030068235.1 Notoglanidium macrostoma | reverse complement strand
TATATATATATATAATTATATACATAGAATTATAATTCTCCTAAGTTCCTTGATTCCTGATAAGCCATATAACATTACCCTTTGAACTACTGTGCTTCAATGCTACCCTGGGCATCTTGGACCACACCTGATTAAGATTATTTAGAGACTCAAAATACCTTTTTTTTTTTGCATTAATGTATAATAATATGAATTTAGGCAGAACCTATTCATTTCTTTCCAAAGTAGAAGACCTGGAATGTAATGTCATTAACACAATTATTCATTGTTAATTCCTCAAAATGCACCCACATTTTTGTTCACAGTTCTCATTGCTTATGCATGTTATATGGAATGTAACATGTACAATTGCCTTGTTCATACCCCTCTACAGGGACTGACTGCATGCATTGAGTTACTCTCTCAAAGTAAATCTTTCATAAACAGGAAAAAGTCTTCTCTACGTTTCTCACAGTTCTGTTTACTTTCTCTTAATTGACATGATTAAATGTTTGTACAGACTCAATATTTTATACACCATGCCCAAATGTTTTGAGAATGACACAAATATAAATTTTCACAAAGTCTGCTGCCTCAGTTTTTAATTTGCATATACTCCAGAATGTTATGAATTAATTGCAAATTACCTTTTTGCCATGAAAATGAACTTAATCCGAAAAAAAAAAACCATTTCCACTGCATTTCAGCCGCAAAAGGACTTGCTGACATCATTTCAGTGATTTTCTCATTAACACAGGTGAGAGTGTTGATGAGGACAAGGCTGGAGGTCACTCTGTAATGCTGATTGAGGTAGAATAGCAGACTGGATGCTTTAAAAAGAGGGTGGTGCTTGAAATCAATGTTCTTCCTCTGTTAACCAAGATTACCTGCAAATAAACACGTGCAGTCATCACTGCTTTGTATAAAAAGGGCTTCACAGGCGAGGATATTGCTGCTAGTAAGATTGCACCTAAATCAACTATTTATCGGATCATCGAGAACTTCAAGGAGAGAGGTTCAATTGTTGTGAAGAAGGCATCAGGATGCCCATGAGAGTACAGCAAGTACCAGGACCGTCTCCTAAAGTTGATTCAGCTGCGGGATCGGGCACCACCAGTGCAGAGCTTGCTCAGGAATGGCTTCAGGCAGGTGTGAGTGCATCTGCATGCACAGTGAGATGAAGGCTTTTAAAGGATGGCCTGGTGTCAAGAAGGGCAGCAAAGAAGCCACACCGCTCCAAGAAAAATATCAGGGACAGAGTGGTACCGGGATTGGACTGCTGAGGACTGGGGGAATAGTCATTTTCTCTGATGAATCCCCTTTCTGATTGTATAGGGCATCCAGAAAAAATATTGTCTGGAGAAGAAAAGGTGAGTGGTACCATCAGTCCTGTGTCATGCCAATGGTAAAGCAACCTGAGACTATTCATGTGTGGTGTTGCTTCTCAGCCAAGGGAATGGGCTCACTCACAATTTTGCTTAAGAACACAGCCTTGAACAAAGAATGGTACCAAAACATCCTGGGAGCAACTTCTCCCAACCAACCAAAAACAGTTTGGTGACAAACAATGCTTTTCCAGCATGATGGAACACTGTGCCATAAGGCAAAAGTGACAACTAAGTGGCTCAGGGAACAAAACATCGAAATTTTGGCTCAAGAAGCAGGTGGACAAACAAAAACACACCAATTCTGACAAACTCTAAGCATTGATTATGCAAGAATGGGCTGCCATCAGGAAGGATTTAGCCCAGAAGTTGATTGACAGCATTGCCAGTGTGAATTGCAGAAATCTTGAAAAAGAAGTGCCACCACTGCAAATATTGACTCTTTGCATAAACTAAATGTAATTGTCAATAAAAGCCTTTGACACTTGCTTGAAATGCTTGTGATTATACTTCAGTATACCATAGGAACATCTGACAAAAAGATCTAAAAACACTGAAACAGAAATCTTTGTGAAAACCAATACTTGTGTCATTCTCAAAAGCTTTGGCCACGGCTGTACATTTGTTTTTGCAGAGCTACTATTTGCCAGAAGATGTCAGTAGAGACCTATAATTATACTGTCCACTGAAATAGTTTTGTATAAATATGATGTAAAGTGAAAATAACAAACTTATATGTTGAAAATATATATTAATATTATATATCAATAATACTTATTGTCTCTAAACAAAAAAATTTATAACACTGAACAACAAAACTCAAGAGATCACATTGGGTTCCACTTCTGTTCCACTCCTGTCAGCTATAGCTGCCAGGATATATGAACAGGAATCTGAGGCTACAATGGGCACAGATTCTACAAAACCTAAGTTGAAGCCTGGAAAAAGACCAGGGGATTTGTTTTCTCCAAATTTTCAACTGTCCAATTTTAGTGAATCTGTGCCCACTGTATCCTCAGATTCCTGCTCTTGGCTGGCAGAAGAGCAACAGAAATGCAACCCCATGTGATCGTCTGCTGTTGTAGCCCATCCACCTCAAGGTTTGATGTGTTGTGTGTTCCGAGATCCTTATTTGCCTACCAAAGTTTAAAAGAGTGATTGAATTACTGTATCCTTTCTGTTGGTTTGAAGCAATCTGGCCATTTTGATCTGACCTCTTACCACAGAACTGTCACTCACTCGCTGTTTCTTGTTTTGTTTTTCACACCCCTCTGAGTAAACTCTAGAGACTGTTGTGCATGAAAAGCCCATGAGAGCAGCAGATTGAAATAAACAGATCATGAGATCGAAATACTCAAACCAGCCCGTCTAGCACCAACATTCATGCCACGGTCAAAATCAGAGGTTACTTTTTTCCCATTCTTCTTATGTTATTCTTCTTATGAATATTCTTATGATTTTATACATTGCAGTGTTGCCAAATGATTGGCTGATTAAATATAATTGCATGAATGAGTAGGTGTACAGGTGTTCCTAATACCTATATCATATAAGATTACAGTGCCCGCGTAATCATGGAAAACTTATTGCTCACAAGTTACTATTGACATTTCCAAATAAGTCTATTTTTATGCGACTTAAGTGTGACTTGGACTCAAAGCAGGGAAGCAAAAAGATGAAACTGTGGTGCTTTTTTGACAACCCCCACTAGATAGGGCTGCAGTAGCATTGCCACCATTTTGGACTGAAAACTCCAGTAACAGTAGAAAACAGTAAACAGTAAACAGTAGTGATGTCTGACAAATTTCTCCCTGTTTAAATATGACCACCCAGACAATTCCAACTTTATTAGCCACTACTGTAAGTTGTTTAAAATACTCATGGTGCTAACAAGTGTGTGTGTGTTTGATATACAGTATTACTATATGTAATTTGTATTATGTGTTTGTTTTGTTTATCTCATTTGTCTAGGTAGAAGTTTTAGTTTTGACCTGTGAGGGGACTGCAGATGAACATTAGCCTTGGGCTAACACTGGTAATGCATCAAATGGTAAATGGCAACATTTATGTATAATTTTGTACATAGGTGTTGTAGTAAGCATCCTGAAGTCCTGCGAGACCATTGGATCAACTCTCTTGATTGTCCTCTGTGGTACTGGAGCACCACTAATGTACATGGTACATAATGTACGAGCCAATTAAGGTTTACTTTGTATACATGTAGTGTACTACAGGGTAAAAAATTACTGTAAATTTTGCAGTAATTTACTGGCAGCTTCGGTTGAAAGTTTTGATGGATTTGAAAGTTTTTGTTGTTTAATAAATGAAATTCTGAATGAATGCTTTTCTTTTTTTTTTTTTTTTTTACAAATTTCTGCTTTGATTCTTTCATAAATGTAATCATTTCTTTCATAAATGTAACAATAAGAAATAAATAATTACAATAGTTTTATAATATTGTTATAATATTGTTCATTATATTGTTCACACAGGCCATTCCAGTATATGCATTAAATATATGGTAATTGAATAGAAAGAATTTTGGTTTACTTTTGTACAGCGCTTTGTAGGCAGTTGGCATTAAGTTCTTTATTAGGTTTAATAGTCACCTTCATTCCAAAATGGTGGAGGTGTAGCTCTGCAGTTGCACGCAGATGTCGAAGTGGAACAGCCAGTTAGCTTACACTTCTTATCAAGGTAAGTTCTTTGACTGACGTGCCCATCTCTGAAATGTGCCTATGTATAGTTCCCTCTATGATGGGCATACCACTAGGGGTGAACTCTCCTGTTTTGTGCCCTGCATCACCTTGACCAGGATAAAGAGGTTACTTAGGATGAGCAAATAAAAATATTTCCTTTGCAAACACTAATGACTTAATCAGGAACATTTTCAGAGCAGTAAATGAGTAAAATGAAAAGAGTTACAAGTTTATACAGAGCAATGGTGCTTAAAAGTGAAAAAGAAAAGGCAGAATTACAATTGAATTCTGCCATCAAGCAGGGCAAAAAAGCCTGTGTCAAGTAACTCATAAAAACTGCTGATGCTGTGGAGGTTTCTAGAGGCAGAGAGAAGCTACAGGAAATATTTATTATTAAATAGCTGAACAGGTGGGGAGACTGATGAGACATAGAGTCTCAGTAATTATTTATTTCTCATAGACTGATATATTGTAAGGCATCTACTCCAATAGAATCATGAATATTATAGCAATATCTGCTGTGGTGACTATTATCACGTCCACATCAGTCTCTTCAGTAGCAAACAAATCATTTTGTTTGCTACTGAAAGTATTCCTTAATGTACTGAATGTACTGATTTAAAAAAAAAAACATAATTCTTCTGCTTAATTCCATCTGCAGCCTTCCTACTCTTAACTAAATAAGCATCTTCAAAAAAGTGCAGGTACAAGAGAACACAATATTAGCTATAATATGGGACAGATGAGTTCTCTCCTGCAGATGCTGTTTCTTTAACCTTTTAATTTCCCGGTGGACATGCCATGACTCTTCAAGTGAGGTGTTTTGGCTAGTATTAGACATACACCATTCATTAAATATGCATATTCATTAAAACGAGACCCCCTCATTAATTAAACTTCTAAATCTCTCTTAATTTTTATTTTCCACTCTGTACTACAGGTATAAAAACTCTCCACTTATAGCCCTTCCAAACCCTCCTCCAGTAAATATCAAATTTCCTGACTTATTAAGAATGTCTGAGTGGAGATCTGTAGCTTACTTAATGTGGTCCTGCAACTTGTAGACTGTTTCCAAATATGCTTCCTATTCCATATAAAGTAAGTAAGTAAATATGATTGACTGTCTTCCTAGAGGAAAGATTTGGAGGAAAAATATCCCGTGTTACATTTTTTTTTCAATTGCTAACACACTTTTCTCAACACTGAAGTCACTCAAAACTCTTCACATAATCGCCATAACTTCAGTTCATGTGGGCTAAAATGTGAATCATTTCTCATTTCTTTCAGACAAAATGCATTCAGTGAATAACTTGAACTTCTTCAAGAAGATGGAAGGTTTATGACCACTGTTGACATGATCACATGTCATTACTAGATGCTGTGAATACTGCATGCTGGTATTCAAATATTGTTTTTAGTCTCATGTTAATCTGATTTATTTGTTTTTTTATTATATAATGTCATTTGTACAATAGATTTTAAAAGGGTCTTGATGATAATGTAGCAAATTGTCAGTTTACAATGCATTTTAACAGTTCTGATGACAATATGTAAGCATGTGCAAGGCCTCTAAAAACATTAGGTTTTGATGGTGATGGATTTTGAGTGAGAAAGAATCCATGAATTTTGAAACATTTATTCATTTTGTATGAATGATAAATGATTCACCTAAACTGAACTGTGTGAAGACTTTTGATAAAGTAACTTAGTATTGAAGAGAGTGTGTTGGCAATAGAAAAAATGCTTTAAAAAATCCCTCTCTCTCTTTTGCCTCATCTTGAAATCAGGCACCTTTATGAAAAGACATGCTCTGGGAATCCATTTTTATGACATAATAGTGCTGTTTATATATATAGTACAATTTGTGTATTTTCATTCCTCTATATCACATTCTTTCATTCTTCCTTCCTTTCATTCATCATAATGAGTACTTTATGAAACAGAACACACAAAGGGAATAAGAAACAACAGCACAGAATTGCATTGTAACATGAAAATGCTTATCAAAATACGAACGAAAATATACAGAGAATAAACACAGACTAATATCAAGCACATGAATTAGTGTCTATATAAGAATAATGAAAAGGGAAAAAAGCAGGAATATAATAGCAATGTCAGTGTACAGAATATGGAAGCTGACGGGGTCGAATCAGGGCAGGCATAGACCCTTGGACCATTTTTACCTCTTCATAAATAAAGCAAGAATCTATGAATATTCATGACTATACAAATTGGAAATTTTCCCCTGCAGTCCTGTGGTAGCTGGGATGGACATTGCAATGATGTAGTTCCCAGTGTTTCTAAGTGTTCTCAAAGTTCCTAAATTATCTGACCGAGGCAGGGAACATCACAAAATAGAAGTTGGACAAAGAACTGAATGTTGTTATAAGGGCAACAGAGGATTTAAGTTTAGCAAAAGATACAAAGTGGACTTTGAGTTACTGGAGTCATACTGGTAGATGTTAACCACATAAATCAGCACCACAAACTCCAATGGAGAAAGAGGAGAGAGAATGTCACGAGTCACTGAATCAAAGCATTTGCTCTGGTCAAGAAAAATAAGATTGTTGAGGGCACCAGAGTGAACAGAGAGAAAGGGATTGCACTTATTTTATTATTGCTTTCAAATCTTTCATTACTCATCACAGTTTGTTTTTAGTAGAGACGAGGGCTTGGGGATTAACATTGATTATAGAGTAGTACTAAGATGAACAAACAGATTTTAGTAGATCCCTAGCATAAATAGTAAAAGCACTGATTATATACAAGTGCTGAAAATGTTTACCAACAGATTCCACAGCATATTGAAGTTCAGGGTTCAGGAATAAACCAAGTTCATGACAAATCCAAAAGAGGTCTTGGTTAAAAGGATTGGTCAAGCCTTAGATCTTAAAACACAAGTCATGTTAAGTACATGTAATGAGGAATTATTAGCGAAATTGTACACGTCAGCATTCAGTCCTCGGATATAACTACGGACTTATGCGTGGAGTTTGCCAAAAGCAAAGTTGTCTCTCATCAGAACCTCAAATTTAAGTGCATTTTTTTTCAAAATGACTCAAGCAAAGAGCAGTATTCCGTCCAGCACCATTGTCTGACTACAAAATAGTAGTTTACTTCTGGCTCATTTAGCGAGAAAATATGATGTGCTGGATTAAGTTTTATAGGCTGCCAAATAATGTAGATGTATGCATTTTGTTAAATTACGATAAATTACTTTCAGGAGAGCTTGCAGCTGATGTATAGCACCGAGCACTCCTCCCACTCCAACACCTGTGACTACACAACCCCCAGCAGCCTGTCTTAGGCATCAGTCTGTCAAAACAAAGTATCTATGTAACAAAATATATGTAACAAGAATGAATCAGAAATGCAGTAATTTGCTTCAATATCCTTTATTTCTTCCATATCTTTGCAACTTTTCCATCAACATGCATAGTATAATCACTCATACTGTGCTGTACTTAATGTTTCAGATTTGGTTGATCCCCTAAACTATGTCAATAATTGTGGCCCGTATCTCATCAGAGACCTCTGCTCTTGATCTTCCTCTCCTTTGTCCTCCACGCATGTTCCCTCTCCCTGCCACTCTTCTTTCCCCACCAACCTGTCTTCCTTGAGCCAAGTTTCCCAACAAAATCATTCTGAAGCTGTCCCCTTTTGTTTGTTTGGTAACAAGACTAAAATCAGGACACCTTGGTAGGATTTCAGCTGAAATTGCAATCATCTGTATGTGGAATGATTATTATTTCATTTTGTTGTAAGTATTCTGCTACAATGTTCTATACATTTCAATATGCAAAAATGCATGAAATTCGCCATCATTCTCATTTGAATGTGTGTTTAACAGTTTTGAAAACACATTTGAAAAATGTGCTGCAAGTATATAGTGTTTTGCAGGTGGTGGAGTATGAACGAGAAAAGAGTTTCATGGATTTTGAAAAATGTGATCATTGAATGCATTTTGTGTGAAAGCAATGAAAAATGATTCACAATTTGGTCCACATAGACTTCTGTTTCGCTCAGAGTTCAATTTGACCAATGCATGTTAGCAATTGAAAAACACTGTAATACAAGATACATTTAAATAAAGCATTAAAACATTAAGAGATATGATTGATTATTATCTAAATAAAAACTAAATAAAAAATTTGAGAGTAGTGAGAGGGAAGGGGTGACTTCTTACAGGCTGGAATTCAAACAATATGAGTCTCAATAAACTCTGTACAGAGACTAACACCCATGCTTCCTTAAATGTCATGCCTTCTTAATGAGCACACAGCCCTGGCATGAAGCTAACATGTAGTGGCATATGCAGCATGAGGACAAAATATTCAAGCCATCAGGTATGGCAGCCCAAACAAACCAAAGGAAGAATGATGAATTGGGGTAAGCCAAACAGAGATGAAAAGGCTGATGTGACAAGGGGTGACAAAGGGATTTGGCAATATACCTTAGTTAAATCCTGCATTGAATTAAAGAAAGTCACAACCATCCGATTGAGAAGCCTGTCAATGCATGGCACTGGATATGTGTCAAACATAGACACCATGTTGATGTTTCTAAAGTCCATGCAGAACCGGACCTCCCTCTCTGCCTTGAGAACAGAGACCATGAAACTGGACCATTTGCGGTGGGACTTGCCAATTACCCTATATCAAGCAAGTCCTTGAGCTCTTTCCAACCTACTTGTTTTTGGGATCGTCAATCTTCGGGATGAACACACCAATGTGTTTTATAGACAGTTAGTTTATAGAAGACACTCCTTTATAGAGATCAGACACATTTAAAAATTTATTATAAAGTTCCTGGCTGGCTTAGTCATGTACTGTCACTTCAGCAGAAAATAAAGATGGTAGACTAGCTCTTATCTACCATAACAGCATGCAAATTAAGAGTGTTGCTCTCCATGGTATAAAGTCATGCGGACTTCAACATATACATTATTGATTACTGAGTCAAGATAATGCTAAAGCTTTACAGGCCTGAGATTGAGGCTACATTATTTGCAATACTATGGTCTGCAACAATGCAACATTCATCTTGAATAACATGAAACAGAAAAGTGTGGGTACTTAGTGTAGGTAAAAAAGTAAAAACTTACTGCTACTAAAGAAAGCTATCTATTTTATTTCCACTACTTCACTCGTCTCATCTGTGTCTTGCAGCATCTGTCTGCCCTGGATGGTGGTTAGAGCCCCATATGTCCTGCATTGGCTATGTTTCAGCTCCAGTGCCACCAGTAGCACATCAAAGCACCTACTCCAAGCACTCAGCAGCAGGGAGACAACCACAACAGAGCACCTTACATAATGCACTTCGTAGAAAAGCCTTGGAAGAAAAACAAGTATTTAAATACAATTATTTCTATGTACATTGTTAGATTTACTATGTATATAGATATAGATATATATAGCCTATGTTACCACTATTTATATAATATATATATATATATATATATATATATGTGTGTGTGTGTGTGTGTGCATGTGTGTGTGTGGTGTGTGTGTGTGTGTGCATGTGTGTGTGCGTGTGTGGTGTGTGTGTGTGTGTGCGTGTGTGTATGTGTGTGCGTGTGTGTGAGTGTGTGTGAATCAGAAGGTCCTTGGGGTCCAGTATTTCTGCACATTGCACCACTACCATGTGCTATTTATGAAGGATGGTCCCTCCATTGCAACCTAAAGACTGCAAATAGCTGCTAAAATGACTTCTCCACTCTGTTTGCTTTTTTGTTCTTTAATGGAAGAAAATAAAACAAAAAACAATTGAGCTTCATTATCAAAGCCTTAAATGTAATAGGACTGGTCTGAATTTAAAACAGGCTGCTCTGTTGTAAAATATTAACAAAACCAACTATATACTAAATCTTACATTCCAAAGTGTTTACTCTAAATGACAAACACCATGTGCATCTCCCTTCACTGGCTTCCTGTACCTGCCCGCATGAGATTCAAAAACACTGGTGCTTGCCTACAAAGCCAAAAATGGACGTGCACTCTCCTACCTCAAAGCACTTATCACACCCCGCACTGCACTGCTCTCCCTCCGATCCTCCAGCACTGCTCGAATGGTTCCACCATCTCTCAAGGTACAAGGAAGACATGCATCTGAACTCTTCTCTGTTTTGGCACCTAGGCGGTGGAATGAACTTCCCTTAGATGTCCAAACAGCTGAGTCACTGGATGTCTTCAAACGACGACTAAAGACCTACCTCTTTCGGAAGTACTTAGACTAACACTCATTCTTCACTTTAATATATATAATAATAATATCACAGTAAAAACTATATATGTATATATATATATATACATATATATATATATACATATATAGTTTTTACTGTGATATTATTCTTAGCCCAGGTCCTAGTGAGCCAGTATCAGAATATATTTATTGATGGAGACTTCAAAGCACTTATGTAAGTCACTCTGTATAAGGGTGTCTGCCAGATGCCATAAATGTAAATGTACATTGAAAACTCTGCTACTAGGCAAATTTGATCCTGAGCTTGTGTTATTGTCTGTGTGGAGTTTCCTTGCATGTTCTTCCCTTGTGCATGTGGGTTTCCTATGGGATTATCTGTCTACAAAAAACATGACAATATATGGATTGGTAAAATAAATTGCCCCTATGTGTGGATGAGTGTGTGAATGTGTGTGTGCATGGTGCACCGTGATGGACTGGTATTCTATCCCTGTTCAAGATTAAAAAAAAAAAAATGTGTGGATCATAACATACGTGAGTGAGGGAGAATATTGCATTGTACATATTGCATCCTTTTTTCTTTTCTATAATCCTTATAGAAAAAATACATACAACTCACGTGTGATTATATGAGTGATATGTCATCACATGAGAAAACAAATGGAGACGCATTTCCGTATGTTATGCGGTGAAATTGTATGTGACTATTCACAATGCATGTGAATAATATGTGGTAAGTGAATAAGTGAAAAGGTAAATCCCATGTCCAAACACGTGCCCATATGTAAAAATGTGTGAATCATAATATGTATAGTACAGTGTCTAAAGACCACTTGTGTATATTTACATGTGAATTTTGTGTGACTTTTGTGTAAGGGAAAGATTTTTTAAATAGCTACTTTTAATGTCTTTAACTTTCCAGTACTCATTAGTGGCTACAAACTTAAATATCTGACACTTCTAACTGCTTATCTTTCCGATTAGTTTCATTGTATTTACTAAATGAACATCAATAGTTAATAATTAATTGATTTAAGATGACTAACAGAATAATAAACTAAAATGTTAATGGTCTAAATATAGCAGTATTGAAACTAGCTAGCCATCAACAGTTCTGTCACATCTTAGCCAGCACCCATCACCACAGAAATCCCAAACTATAGTTCCCATAATAAACAGTCTGCCAATAAACTACAAGATTTTTCACATGAGTCACAAGCAGAGTATCCGCTTCATAGTCACTGATTATTAATCAAGAACACCTGTTCACAATCACAACCAGCCCTTTAAATAACCCAGAAACAGTCACAGTGTGAGGTCTCACTCCTGCTTTGCCAGTGATGGTACTGAACCTATTCTCATTTCGTCATAGTTTGCTGAGAGTTTATCCTAAAATGAAGTAGGAAAAAAGCAATCATAGATCCATGATGTAAATTATGCATGTAGTTTTATGAGGTTAAGCTAATTTTGCCCTGTTGCTTGCAGTATAGCTTTAGTGAACTTACACAAAAACATTTTACAAAATAAGACATTTTTTTTGTTGATTCTTTCTTTATTTTTGTGATTTCTAGTCACTGTTTTCTAAATTCAAAATGTTATAGACTGTCTGTACAGAAAGTGCAGTTGCATTTAGAGTTTGAAAGTGCACCAAGTATAGCTACTTCCTGTGCAATTCAGAATATTTTTGCAAAAAAATGCAAAATAGATCAAAGAACACTCTCCCTACCAGTTAAAGTTATCTTAATTCAACAATTATTTTATGAAACTGGGGACATTAGTTAGTGAATGATTAACTTTATGACCAGTGAAAACTATGTTGACAACCAGCTTATCCTAAATGTTCTGTATGTATGTTTTCTATGTTACTGGTTTTACAATTCATAGAGCATCTGGTTTCATCATTCAGTGTGCAAATTTAAACCAACATACAAATTCCAGTTGGTTGTCATCCCACCTGCCATGCACTCCACAACACACTCCATGTCCCAGCAGTGGCCTACAAACATGACCTCTGGGGACTACACCTCCCAGCACCCTCTTCACCCCCTCCCAGTACTTGTGTACTGATTGTTTGCAGCTGGACTCAGTTAATGTGTACTTTTCTCACTTTTCCTTTGTGCCATGCAAAGTATTGTTCTTGTTAATGCTCATGTTCTTGTTGTAAAATTCATGCCAAGCCTTTGTCCTAGCTCTTGTTACTTTGATTTTTCATATAGTTTTGCAACTTTGACTTGTACAACTTTGTTAACCTTGTATAATGGGAGAAATGCACCCATGTAGTGGGATTAACGAATTAAATCTACTTATATGGTGGGAGAGCTGGGTCTGTGTATCAAACTGGATCAGTGTAATCCTGCATGGATGTGTACTAACCTTATAGTTCCCCGCCCTTTCACTTGCGCTAACAGACAAAATTGATGAGCTAAAAAAAATTTATTTTAACTGAACTCAGTAGTTCCCAGTCAGACAATGAAATAAAAACAAACAAACAAAAAGATTTATGTGTCTGTTCACTTTAATGGAACATGAATTTAAATAAGATTAAGCAAGAAATTTTCTAAAGTTTCTAAGTTCAGAGAAACGTAAAATGTTTCTAAATTTTAAAGTGTCCCAGGATGATAAAATTACCTTATTTTTGTCTTCAGTCAAAAATATCCTTAGCAAACTGTTTTTTACCATAATAACAATGAAATTGCATGGCAAATATAGCACAAGGCTGTGCCTTAAACATTCTAAGGCGTTCTTGGGAACCCATATTTCCTCTAAAGACAGGCTAGTTGAATGTTATCTCAAAGCTTATGTATAAACTGACAGTTTTCCTCACAACAGTACACTTTACAGTGGTATTACACAGTCTATCGAACATTAGCATTCAGTTGCACCATTCACATAAAGTTTGGGAAATGTTGTCCACTTAAATTGACAACGGTAGGGTCTTGTATATGACAGAAAGATCGCTTTGATGAGTCCCACACGCCCAGTGCTAATGTGTATGAAATCCAGTGGCAGGGGATACTCACAGAAATGGGAAAAGAAACATCCAACCAGTCGAACAGATTCGCTGATGATGCCAACTTCACTGTGGCACAGTTCGTTCAAACTCGCTAGCAATCGTCCATTCCCCCGTGTCTCGACAGACTTCCCATATTGGCACCACTCTGGTTACAGCTGCTAACCCTTTTTTTACTCAGTCATTAGTAGAGGGAATTTAACTGTTTAGGAATCAATCAGTCTTCTGTGGCTCGTCACACTGTTTTGCCTAATTTTAGACTGTTTTAGATTCCCCTTGATTTTTGTCTGCCTGCCTTTTGTTAATAAACTGCCTTCTGCTTCCTGTCTGTTATCTGACATTGGCATGCAACAGCTGCCCTGACTCAGACTGTAGGAAAAGATTGAGGTTATATTTAAGGTCAAATTAGCATTAGGTTCGATACATGTAATGTCGTATGAATTTCAACCACATCACCCTTGCTTGTTTGAATCTATATAAATTTATTGCATACTATAATATAGGATACACAACTCAGCTAAGGAGAGTGGCAAACAAGTCAACATTCAGGGTCATATGCAGTTTAAATCCAGCCTTACACTGTGGAATTTGTCATGATTTACAATTTTGCTTGCCGCTGACATGTTTTATGCATGGCTAATGGTGAGTATAACAATGTTAGAGGGTAAACAAGGCAAATGGTAATGGCAAATTGAACAATACAGCATGAAGTGAGAAGTGTCACATGAACATACACTACCGGTCAAAAGTTTGGACACACCTACTCTTTTTCATAGGTTTATCTTTATTTTTTTTTGCTTTCTACGTTGTAAAACATTACTGAAAACATCAAAGCTATGAAGCAACATGTATGGCATATACTGAATTATGTGGTAAACAAACAAGCGTAAACAAAAAAACTATGTTTATGTATGTTTCATATTTTAGATTCTTCAAAGTAGCCAACATTTACCGTGATGGTACAATCGGCATTATCTTAACCAGTTTCATGAAGTCGTCACC
>JAQQZR010000035.1:9121068-9146937 GCA_030068235.1 Notoglanidium macrostoma | reverse complement strand
TGGGTGACCCGGGGATCGAACCCAGAACCTTCTTGCTGTGAGGCGACAGTGCTAACCACTGCACCACCGTGCCGCCCACAAATATAACCAATAATATAAAATAATACTAGCTTTTCTACATGTATCATTACAGCCATTTAATCTGAGGACAGCTAGAGGCCATCTTAAGCCTTCTTTATCTTGAATTATTGTTTATTTATTATTAAGTTGCTAAAACAACATATTTCATTATTTTTAACTATAGCTAAAACCTAGAAGCACTAACAATAACACGTTGTAAATGATAATGATGCAGATTGTTTCTTGGACAGATATGGGGCAGCTGTGGCCTAAAGGTTAGTGAAGTGGGTTTGGGACTGAAAAGTTGCTGGTGTTTGTGTGTGTGTGTGTGTGTGTGTGTGTGTGTGTGTGCACGCGTGTGTGTAGAACTTTTCCTTCCCTCTGCATCCATGGCTGAAGTGCCCTAAGGCACCTAACCCCCAACTTCAGCATGGAGCTGCCCACTTCTCTGGGTATGTGTGTGCTCAATTCTCACTTGTGTGTGCTCACTGCTTGGATGGGTTAAATGCAGAGGAATAATTCATATGTTGCTTGATACAAGGTATGCCTTAATCATGTGTTGTTTTGTTAAATGTGTAAAATATGTGCAATCATCCAACATATTGTTATGAGGCATTATGGAGCAGATGTTGTTTGCAGTTGGGCATATTTGTTTAACAATTTGATTTTTATATATATTTTAGTCACAGGAGACATGCCACTGAATGTTTATTCAGTGAAGTGGTTTCCTTAAGGGCTGAAGCGGAATGACGTGAAGTCTTTCTAATAATGTTCAGTATGAAGTTGTGCTATTAGTTTTCTGTATCATCACAAAGACTGCATTGTTTCTACATTTTATAGCTGCATAAATCCACTCATACTTGACTGAACTACAATAAAAATTCAACGTGTATCTACAAGCACAGACATTACACACCACTTGCCAATCACACACCACTGTTACAAATTGTAGGATGATGTCATGCTCAGCATCAGATGGCTGTTGCTGTTAAACATCACTGGGTGAAGTCATTCCAGGTGGGACTGATTATTTATACATGTCTAAAATGAATACCTTTGATAAAGCTGGAGGCATTTTGAAATGAAATGACTGACTGAATGAGACCAGTACCACTTTGATCATGGACTCTAATGTCCTGTCTAATGTCTAAAAAAATCTATCCAATTGATCTAAGCAGAAATGCTTTTACAGACCAGACTGAGATGTTAGTGTGTAAGTTGGGAAAACAGAGCTCAATGAATTGCAGGATTTTTGCTGTGCTATTTTTATGGGTAATATAATCAGAGCATGGGGCTTAGGAAACTTTGTGGATAAGCTGTTTCTACTGTTCAGTAGAAAACAAGCACAGACATCAGATGCTCATTGATTCGTAATTTGTGTTTGGACTAAAAAAAAAAAAAAAAACAGAGCTAGAGGATGAGTGGAAAATGAATGGTGGGATAATGAGAGCGCTGAACATGAACAGCACTCCTCTGGAACAGCCTGATCCATTTGACCCAACAGCCTGAAGCACACTGAGCACTTTCTTTTCTACATCTATCTGTTAGACACCTATCTCTTATAGCGTGCTATAAAATATAATTTTCTGACTTCATTCATCAGTACATTGTCAGGTGTAGTCCTTGGAAAGACCTTATATAAGTAAATGGAATGTTACATATGTGGGTGAGTGAGAAATAAACTGACTAAAGGAATCTTTACGTAATAGAGGACGTGCTACACCCATGGTCAACATCTCAACAGAAACAATGGCATTTAATCAATCCCATTCTCATGCCCATGCCTCATTTGCTTTTTTGTTTTGTTTTTTGGTTTTTGTCTGTTTTGTTTGTTTGGTTTTGCTCTGTGTGCATTTTGCTGTAGTGGAGGATGGATTTGCACTCATGAATTAAATGCACAGATATGCAACATCTGAATGAACGAACACACAAAAGCAGCCATAAATCATCCTGTGGGCTTTCAAGAATCATAAAGTCAGCCTGACCCAGAAATCTACAGCACAAGGTCAGCGGCAATTAGAACCACCAGCATGGATAAACCACAACCAGTGAGTGCATAAAGGAAAAGAAATGTCGACAAAGTGAAAGAAAAATAAGAAAACATAGCACAATTTTATGTACTATCCTAGCCAAAATATCAGTGACACAGTTGAAAGGGTCACTTGAAATTAAAGCTGTCCTGTGTTGTTTTTATTTACTTTTCTTTTATTGTACAACTGACCATAACTATAAGTCACAAATTTATCAAGTATGTAATATAATTTGTATACATGTATAATTTGTATATGACTGTAATATTTGAACATATTTATTTCCAACCTATGCATTGATGTCTTTTTCATAGATCTAAACACAGATGTCACTTTAGTCACAGTTACTGTTAAGCCAGTTATGTTCACATTACCAAGCCAGCAGACTCAAATCTGACTTTTTTTTTTGCCTTAATGTGACAATGTGATCTGATCAATGTGATTCAGGGCTGTGTGGACACAAAAATCCACTATTTTCAAACCAGATTTGAGTCACTTTCATATGTGGTACTAGAGGTATAGAATTCATGGCCATGTTACATGAATTTGAAAAGTCAATAATGAACTCATTCTCAAAGTCACTTTTTTTCCTCTTGCCATCTAGATTCAAAATCATGGCCAACATTTCAATATTTTTATATTTTAATTCTATCATGCAGTACACTTGTCTAGAAGTATCTCCACTCAGTAATTCAGGGATTTTTTTCTTTAATTTGTTACCCATCTGTATATTTGCTTTAGTTCTAAATGAATTATTTATCCCACTGACTGCTTAAGAACACAAAAAACAGCACAAAGTTACTGTAGGTATATGAAAATATATATAACAATAATCATACTATACATATCCAATAGTACAGGCAATCACAACACAACATTAACAAACAACAATAAGTGATGAATTAGCATGCTGATACTGTTAATACTACAGAATTAACTCTACATAGCAGCGCATCCTCAATCGATGCAAAGTCGAACCTAGGTCTATTCCTCTTGAAGAAATACATTTTCCAATAATCCGAGTCCTTCATCAGTCCAAGCCAATGATCATTCACTGAACCTTTTCCAACCCTGTCTCCATCCATCTTGGGTAGCAATGAAAGATCAAGCCACCTCTCTCTTTTGTTGGAAATCAGCATGGTCCCATGGTGCTGATGGTGGTGTAGTTAAACTTAGACACAGATGCCCCAGTGGTTGTGACATCATCATCTCCCTCATTGAAGCTCCGTGGGCGGCATGATCGGCAGCAGCAGGAGAAAGTGGTTAGCAGAGCCTTGCGGAAGCGCTTGTTCATGAAGCAGTAGATGATGGGATTGACGCAGGCTGAAGTGTAGGACAGAAGGTGAATGAAGGAGATTGGGACTCCAGAGAGAGCCCTGTGGGCAGAAGGTGGATGGAAGGCCTTCCAGGTATTAACAGAATACAGGGGCATCCAACAGATGAAGAACATGGTTACAATGACAATCAGCATGCGAATCACTCGCTTTTTGGCCATGAGCTTGGCCTCGGAGGTATTGCTGCGAGGACGGTCCACCTTGGCAGAGGTGGCAAGGGTGAGGGTGGACATCTCCATGGAGTTGGGTCGCGTCAATACTTGAACATAGCAGCCATCACCATGATCAACGGCAGATGAGAAGGTGGCGGTTGAACCATTCTTTGTTCCTGGGGAAGGTGAAATAGTGAGTCTACAATCTTCACAGTACATCAACTTTGAAAGAACTACATACTGTGCAATATCAAAAAACTAAAGGTCGTCTTCATAAGGCTCTCTTTTTCTGTACCAGGAATTTGTTTCAGTCTTGCACAGTTGGAAATTTGTTGCAAGTTTTTTTAGTCTTGCACAGCTAGAAATGTTTTACTCACTTAAATAACAGATTCACAGTTCTCAACCCTCTACTAATATTTTTACATCCAAATGTCTTTTCATACTCAAAAATGACTACCATCATATATCAAGAAAAATGACATTCAGAGAATCCACTTAATTGCCAGTTGGACATTAATATATAAGCCAGTGACTAAGGTTATGGTTGTGTAATTTTAGAAGATGGACTAAATGTGTCAGAAGGAAATGGAGGTTTATTTATAACTTTTACCGAACTCAACTGATTTCACTAATTTACAACAGCAAACACAATTTAGGCAAAGCAGAAATTACTAATGCTGCCGCAGTTCAAAATATCAGTGGAGATAGGTTATGAAAAATCAGTTAAATTATGTTTTTACTGTGATGCATTAAATTTTATACAATACTTTGTAATGTGCCCATTTTCAAATGTACATTTGCACAGGACATTAGGCAATATGTAGTGAAGGACTAAATAGTGTTTGAAATGCTTTCCAAAGATTAAATTGGCTAGTGTTAATTAAAAATCAAACACATTTGATGGTGAAACAGAAGGAAAAGGGTCTCACCACTATGGCCTTTCTTCTGCTGCAGCTCAAACTGTATTCCGCAATAGAGCTCCCGGGAGATAAGCCCATAAGCAATGATCATCACAACACCAGGTATGACAAAAAGAATCAACAGCAACAGGATGCACCTGGAAGAGGAAAGGACACAGGGAACTACTAGTACTGAACTTCTACTAACAATTAAATTTGAAATGTGTCTCCAATTGCATTTATTTCTCTTGAGAAACTTTCATACAAGCAGAAATCCAGAAAATGTAGATGATAAATGCTTATTAAAAAGCATTTCCCTTACACACTAATCTTAGTTTGGGTTTCATGCTGAAATTCAATTTAATTTAATTTTACATAATAGTGCCTCAAAGACACTAAATACTCCAGCATCTTCTCAGCACCTTTCATAATGGCATTGAAATATATGATGGAAAAACAGAGGAATTATGTTTTGCTTCTTTTGCATTCATCTGTATCTTTGGGAAATGAATAAACAAAGGGATACAAATATTTACATATCTGGAAATATACATCTTGTGGAAAAAAACAGTAATACAGAAATAAATACAATTCTACAAGGAGCTGAAAGGTTGTTTTGTTCATGGCCCCGGACACAGTATTCGTATATGTGGCAAAATGTCAGGTTCTGGAATATTTTAGAAAAAAATCTCTCTCTGCTGAAAGACTGTAGTTCTGTCATCTTCTGCCAAGAACTGTCCAATCTGTTTTCAGTCCAGAGGCACACATATAAACCTCACAGAGCACTAAAACTTTTGGATCTTGCCCTAAACTCATTGAAAACACATGGAGCAAGCTAAAGTATGAAATACGGAAATATACTGCATGGCCTCAGATCCCTTCCCATGATTCTTTCAATTTTCTAGATATTATAAAGAATACTTATTAAAGTCACTATACACTTTTTATACAATTTATTCCTTTTTAATAAACCTATGAATGGTATAATAAGTCAAACAGATGCCAGCTATGTAAGTCAAACAGCGGCCAGCTCTGTTCAATTATACCATTTATTAGCTAGCAAGATAGATAGATAGATAGATAGATAGATAGATAGATACGTAGATAGATAGATAAACAGTCATTTTTTTTATTTCTTACTAGTGCAAATAACATAGAATGTATGTAGAATATGTCAAATATGTAGCTTCATACAAAGAGGATAAAGCTGGATGCAGAATTAGCAACAGGTCAATCTGTATAAAGCTTTGAATCAAGTACAGTAATTTTTTTTCTCCCCTAATTTGGTCGTGTCCAATTCCCACCCACACGACACCACCAACCAGGAAGGGTGAGCCTATCACATGCTTCCTCCGAGGCACATGAAGCCAGCCCACCGCATCTTTTTGAACTGCTTGCACATCACCGAGGGACGACGTAACATGATTGACTAGTATCGCTGTGAGTGATTGGGGAGAGAGAGTGAGACGCCTGTCCATCCCAAATAGCACTGGCCAATTTTGCTCTCTTGAGCTCCCGGCCATGGATAGCTATGGCATCACCGGGATCCGAACTCGCGGTCTCTTGGTGATAGGGCTCACCCATGTGACATACTGTAAAATTTACTCTTAATGATTCTATTCGAAATTCAGATTTAATTTCAACTTTAATCATTCTTTAATTGCATCAAATGTATGTAATTAGCTTTAATGAAATGCCAAACATTGAAATGACTCACCAAGCCTGCTTCACCTGGTCCTTCGGCCAATCATGGCGGCATTTGTGTGCAGTGATGTTGTTGGTTTTGGGGTAGCTAACAAGTGAGGAGAAGATTGGGTATGGGGTCATGATGAGGAAAGACAGAACCCAAGTCATAGCGATAACCTTGTATGCATGGGAACGAGTCTGCCAGGCCCGGGACTTCAGAGGGTTACAAATAGCACTGTATCTCTCGATTGCTATGGCCACAAGACTGAAGGTGGATATGCTAACAGAAATTCCTGTGGGAGACAGCAGCAGATTTACATTTCAAACAGGAAGCACATCATTTGCATGGATTTGGTGTCACTCAGATGTTTGAATACTTTATTCACTGATGACTCTTACATATTAGTACACAATCACAATGACAATTTAGATTGTGTGTAGTTTAAGATCAAATGAGGGTTAAATAAGACTAATTAAGACAAGTCTGTCATTTAATTGAGCATTATATGGGCATTTAGCATTTATTTAGATTTTAATGAGCAAATTAGCTTGAAGAACTGAATGAAACAGGACTCTAAGACAAACATTTCACATAAAACTCTATCAGCATTTTAAAATTCTTTCATTATGTTCTGATTTAATGCATTTACCCTCAAGGCTTTTATTCTGATCTACCCTTTGCATCAGACCATATTGATGTAAAATAGAGTCCTTATCCTGTCCTTTCCCTGAAATATAAACAGTGTGTGTGTTCTTGTGTGTGTATGTGAGAGAGAAAGCGAGAGAGTGGCTGGTACAGTGTAGGTCATGTTGCTGTGTATGTCTCCAAGCATACAAAGGCACACACTGAACAGAAACCAACTGATTTCATCTGTTACTCTTTTTTTTATTATTATTATCAAATACCCTCCAGGAACGTAGTAATGAGATGAGTTTCTCTACTTAGTTGCAAGCATGCTTCAAAATTAGTTCAATATGTAATGTATCAGTACTTCATGCAATAGTATGTTGCTAAATACTTAAATCTTGTTTTTTGTTGTTGCTATGCAGTTTTGATAGGTAAAGATATAGCAACACAAAGATATGAACATTTACCAGACACACTGATGTGCACATACCAACATAACCAATATGTACTGGTATTTCTTTATGGTTGCTTTTTCATGGCCCAAAACCTGAGTGTTACAGATTGCAACTGTAACTTTGATAAGATGAACCTTCCTCTCGCTTCTTATAAAATCACAGTAAATGTTGTTGAGTTTGAATCAGGGAATCAGTGGTTAGAATAAGATGAATACCTACCCATGAGATAGGCCACAATCTTGCACATGGCAGCTCCAAAGATAAAGTCCTCCAGCAGATTTGGGATGAACGTGAAGGGCATGCAAAACACAGCCATCATCAGATCACTGACAGCCAGAGAGAGAAGGAAGGAGTTGGTGACCGTCCGCATTCGCTTATTCACCACTAAGACCACAATGATGAGCAAGTTGCCAAAGACACTGAGCAGGAATATCAGCGAGTACAGCATTATGCGCACTGAATCCATTTCTGAAATAGATGAGATGGCAATAATAAGTGGGGAAATTGGTTGGGTCCCCCACTGAGTAGCACAGCTGTAACCAAAAAAAAGTTAATCAATATACCAACAAATGCCCTATTCTTAAAGCTGATTAATGGTGTTTTTTCCACATTATGATAATCCTGCATGCAACACTTTCTACTTCCTGCAGAGCATTTCAAAATCAATAAATGCAGGTTAAAGCCAGAAGCTCTCAGCTCCCAGACGCAGTGTTCTGTCAAGAAATAGCCTGATGCTATCATATAAACTCTATCAAAGCATTTCCTTGTGCCATATAGCCTAGTAGCACTTACACAATTTAAAACTGAGTCATGATATCCTTGAGTCACTGAAAGCCTTTGCTCAATATATACAAATAAATCATCTTTCTGTTTGACACACCAGTGATTTTGACACACCTAATACAAGAGGAAAATGTTATCCTGCAATGGAAATAAAATAGCTACTTGTGTAAAACAAAATAGTAAGTGTGGAAGGTCATGGTGTGGTATTAGTATTTTCATTAGTATTTCTATCATTTCATATCATTAGTGTTTATGTATGCATGTACTTCAGAACTCCAGTGTAATATTACAGTTAATATTTTTGTAAATATAGACATTAAAACAAAATATCAAAAATGAAATTTGCATTTCACATTGCTGTTATGTTAACTGGTGTGAATATCGATTAAGCAAATTGTTTCACACCTGGGAATTTAACTGCCATAAAATATGGTGAAACCGGAAGATATAATGTTATTGCCAATTTTATACTGCATTTCAAGAATTTTTTTAGAGCTTATGCCTCATAACGAGTTGCACAATCATGCATTCCCCCTCCAGTTGTTAATCCCAGTGTAATTAGCTTTGATGTATGAGAAAATGCAGCCACTAATTAGTGGCTGAGGAAGGAGCTAGTGCTCTGAACTAAGGTAACAGGTAAGATACCAAAATATGCTAAACATTAGGTTTTAACAGTGTAAAGCTTAGAATAAATATGTATAAGGAATACATAAAAATGTATTTAGTGAGACTATGGAGTGTAAGATTCATATAAGATAATGACCTCTTAAAATATCACTATCTAAATACATTTCAAATCTGTGATCGCTGGTCAAGGAATTAGATGGAAGGGCTAAAATCTAATATTTATCAGTGATATATACAATGATATAACCATTAGGTTTTAGTGATTCATTATATCACAAGGTGCCGATGGCCTAACTAGAATGATATGAGGCTAAACAGAAACGTCGAGGATTATGGGATATGAGTAACTGTGTCCTGAGAATTGCTCTGAGTTATTACAATCAATCCAGGACACCTTTAATTGGAATACAGTCTGTGGCCTGGAATGCCTTTCTATCATATGCAGTGATGTGAGTAAAAACACACATATTTTAATGCATTTCAGCAATTCATTTATAGTATGTAATGGTCTCGGGTGTGAGGAAGTATTTTAAAATCGAGTAGAGCTGTGTTACATGAATATGTGCTTTTAATCGCAGTCTGAAAATCCAAATATGTCATTAGAAACAGGACTTGGTACAAAGGATGTCTCAAAGACAATATTGATATAATATAATTTACCAATAGACAGTTAAATTGATTTATATTTATGTCCCTTCACTGTTTTCACAGACACAAGAGAAGCCTTTGATATTGTAAATCAGTCTGTAATGCATTATCAGATACTATTGCCCTGGTGACGGAGAAAGATCAGACAAATAAAAAGTTATTAAAGTGTGCAGGCTACATTAAAAGCAAAGTAACATACTGTTCTAGAAATGTTCCATTTTTCCATTGCGTATCACTAAGTAACTATTGCTAAATAATTTACTATGTTTATGGATTTAACTATCTGACAAAATTCATTCTACATGATTAGTTATGGTACATACATACATTTAATGTTTTCTTCTGGAGTGAGTAGTGAAGGCTGAAGGCTGGAAAACCTCCTGATTTATGAAAACATATTACTGAAATATAACTCTTTCTGCTTCTATAACTTTCATCATCAAACCCTATTTGTGTAGGCAGGTTTTCAGTCTTGATAGATGTTTATGGGAATTTCAGGTAATACAATAAAGTCACAGATGTAAGGAAAGAAAGAGATAGATAGCATATGCTCGCTCTTAATGAAATATAGTGTCATTTCAATCAAAGCCAGTTAGATGTGCTGTTCAGTTCTTTTCCTTGGGAGGAACATATTAGCTTTGCTGAACATATTAGCTTTGCGATCTTGGAATCACTGAGGATTATTTGTTTTGGAAACATGATCCAGAAAACCTGTACTGCCACTCAGTTAATACCAGTAATACGAACAGTAATTTCTAATTTACAAAGACATGCATTTACCATCTGCTTCAGCTCCTCTATAGTTGATCTTAATATTCAGTCATCTCACCAACTCAAAGCAACAGGCCAAAACAGACCTTTCACATAATTTGTAAAGAGTAAATAACAAAGTACCAAAACTATACATAAATATTACATTTGTTTTTGCTATAAAAAAAAGTCCACAATGAACAATATGAACAACATGTTTGCTGTTCTTTGCTGTCATTTACAAAATAAAGTTGAGATGCTGTGTAACATGTACATAAAAGCAGAATGCGGTGATTTGCAAATCATGTAAAATCATATTTCGTTGAAAAGACTTCAAAGACAACATATCAAATGTTGAAACTGAGGAATTTTATTGCTTTTCTTTATTGCAAAAGACTGGAAAAGTTGTGTAATGCTTAAAAAAACACCTGTTGGGACATCTCACAACTAATTAGGTTCATTGGCAACAGGTCAGTAACATGATTGTGTATAAAAGAGCATCCCAGAGAGGCAGAGGCTCTCAGCAGTAAAGACGGAGAGAGTTCACCACTTTGTGAAAGACAGCGTAGGCAAATAGTTCTACAATTTAAGAATAATGTTCTGCAACCTAAAATTTAAAAGAATTTGGGGATTTCATTATCTATGGTACATAATATCATTAAAAGATTCATAGAATTTAGAGAAATCTGTGTACACAAGAGATAAGGCCAAAAAGCACTACTGGATAGCTGTGATCTTCAGGCCCTCAGGTAGCACTGCGTTAGACATTACATAAAAATATGATTCTATAAAAATCACTGCATGGACTCGAGAACACATCTGAAAACCATTGTCTGTGAACGCAGATTCCACTGCATCCACAAATGCAGGTTAAACTTTACCATGCAAAAAAAGAAACCATATATAAACATGATCCAGAAATGCCACCACCTTCTCTGGGCCTGAGCTCATTTTAGATGGACTACGGTGAAGGGTAAACTCTCCTATGGATTCCTGAATTTTTTGGGGAAATCATGGATGCCACATCCATAAGAGGAGAGGGACTATCCAGCTTATTGTCAGCGCACAGCTCAAAAGCCAATATCCATTCTGGTATAGGGGTTCATTAATGCACATGACATGGGTAGCGTGCACATCTGGGAAGGCACCATTAACGCTGAATGATATATACAGGTTTTGAGCAACGTTATGCTGCCATCCAGACAACGTCTTTTTCAGGGAAGGTCTTGCTTATTTCAGCAAGACAATGCCAAACCGCATATTACAACAGGATGGCTGTTAGAAGAGTCTAGGTGCTAAACCTGCCACCCGTTGAAAACATTTGGAGCATCATGAAAAGTAAAATACAACAAAGGAGACCACAATCTGTTGAGCACCTGAAATCCTATATCAACCAAGAACGGGACAATATTTCACTTTCAAAACTACAGCAACTGGTCTCCTCAGTATCCCAAACATTTCCAGTGTTGTTAAAAAAGAGGTGATGCAACACGGTGGTAAACATGAACCTGTCCCAAGTTTTTGGAAATATTTTCCTAGCATCAAAATCAAAATGAGCATATATTTTCCAAAAAACAATAATATTTCTCAGTTTCAACATTTGATATGTTGTCTTGGTTGTATTTTCATTTAAATATGGGTTTACATGATTTGCAAATTATCGTATTCTGTTTTTATTTACATTTTACACAGAATCCCAACCTTTTTGGAAATGGGGTTGTAAGTTACTAGTATGATGTACGGCTTATTAATACTAAAGTGCATGGCTTGTTATAGCTAACTAAAACAGGAACTTTCAAGTAAAATGTTAATTTCAATGATATCAGTGGTAAGTATAATTATGTCTTGAGGTAGTTAAACTGAGCTGAGAACACATTTGCAGTATATTTTTTTGAGTTTCCACCTGTTCCAAATAAATTCGGAGAATTAAACAAGTTATCATGACTACCTGCTTGAGTGTGTAAAACAGTAAACACATGAATATTTAACCTTGAATGCAAGCATTTTTGTTTATACATGGAAGCATTCATATGTGTATTATGAGCTATCTAAATAGGCTTGTTATCTGTAATGTAATGTAATGTAACTCTCATGATAACAGACCTAGATTATTGTCTTATTTATTCACATAACGCCTGACTTCCAGAAACTCCCTTAGGTTAACATTTATAATTAGTTTAAAATCATTGTATCAAATGAAGAGCAATAAACTATAATACTTACTGAAGAATCTTGTTAACTGGTGTCCACAGGGCGATTAAATATTTACAGTTTAATTAAAGTAATTAACTATCTTTTAATAAAACACAGACATGATAACAGAGTGGATGAATGAATAAATGAGTGAATAAATGAATGAAAGGATGAAGGAATGAATGACTCCCTCTAAAATATTTGTATTCAATTCAATTCAATTTATTTATATAGTGCTTTTAACAACAAACATTGTCACAAAGCAGTGTCACAGAAGTATATAAATTCTGAATATAAACTTATGAATCTATACATTTATCTGAATATATCCCTAATGAGATGGTGGCAAGGAAAAACTCCCTGAGACGACCAGACTCAAAAGGGAACCTATCCTCATTTGGGCGACATGGGATAGTGCAACTACAACTAATACCCTTCTGAACTATATGGTATATGGTCAAAAAAGTACAGTTACATAATTCAATATAGTTTTAACATAAAGTCTGTTCTGTCTCCGCTGATTCACTTTTTTCTGTATGCATGTGACCCTTTAGTATACAGTACATTTCTGATTAATAGATAATCCTGATAAACATAGATTAATAACAAATCCAAATGTTAATATGATTTTTATTCAAACTTGTTGATCTTAGACTTTCCATACAGAATATTCCAAGCTTATTTTTATTCTTGGCTTTGTGACTGTAGACCTCAGGTTTTAATAGAGTTCAAGTCTGGAGAATGAGGTGGTCAATAATTTATGATCACTGATTTGGATGTATATTTAGGGCTATTTATTCTGTTTCATCCATGCCCATGTTTGGAACGAAATATTCAGGTAATGAAGACTGACGACGCCATTTGAAGGGGACGGCACATTTATGTTTTAATCGGCAAATTTCCAACTCCTCCAGACTTTTGAGACTGTTTTTATTATGGTTGATATGATTTATATGCATTATTCATTGCCTGGTGTACACTCAAAACATCATAACATCTCTGTATTCAGTAAAAATCAGAAGTGTATATCTTTATTTTAAATTGTTGTTTTTTCTTATTTAATGAAAGTTAAACATGTAACGTGAACCTGCTTTCTTATACAGACTATTGAAATTATCAGCTTGACTGTTGGAAATACCAGAACCTGTTCAGTAAGAGATGCATGCAGCATGAATACATCCATGGACATAATAATATGAGCAAAATATCCACCAAGACTGATAAAATATCAAGTTACAAAAACATCACAAAGCATTGATTAACAAGAATGCTATAGAAGTTATAAAGAAGGTCTTTTCTTTGTATGGTTTAACAATTAAAATGACAGTAAACACATGTTGACAGATGCTGCAACATGAAATCCACAGTGCTTTAGTTCAAGTATAAGCAACAAAGACATTTAATACACTGATGCATAATGTGATTGCTACAAGGCCATATGTAGCTTCCATTCAAAATTTAGACGGCAGCATGTAATCAAGTAAGTTTTTGTAAGAATGAAGAATAATACATTTGTCTCTATTCAATTCAGTCAGGTTCTGTTTGGACAAGTAATAAAGTATTCACAGTAGACTGTAGTAACAAATACAATTACCACGGAAAGATTTATACTGATTGTGACTCAAAAACATTATTGAGTCACAAAAACAAATGTGCTTCCTTGGTTTGAAAGAGCTGAGGTAATACACCAGCTATGGCATTATTTGGAACAAACACTTCACTGTGCTGAAAAAAGATAAAATGTGAACAATACATTTAACCATTATAGCTATAACCAGACACACTGTATGCTGTGATAATGTGATTCGGCATGTGTTCGTTCTTAGCTTTTTGTCAAAGGTTCCGTGTGTGTGTGTGTGTGTGTGTGTGTGTGTGTGTGTGTGTGTGTGTGTGTGTGTGTGTATTTACATAGTATATAAAGTCATGCTTCATCAGTCATTGCTTAGGTTTATTTGCTTTGCTGACTTTTGTCTAAAAATGTCTTATTGTCCATGTGCCAAGTCATTTTTCTGATCTTGTAATAGTTTTTATCTTAACTTTTATTTTATGTTAACTTTTATACTCCTGAATTTCAGTTATGATATTTATGAGCCTGTATGGTGGGTTATGGGTCTGAATGGCACTCATAATATTTTGCCATGTTGTCTGTTATTGTTTCATAATTCATTCATTTTTCAGCGTTGTTTGATTTGTTTTCTCGCTATCAGGTGAATGGCTCTTCTGCTGGACAACTGTCATTAAGCGGCTCTTATTTTGCTCTAGGTTACACTTTAACAACTCTTCCTAACTTGTTTACTTTTCTTTAGTGAACTTGTAATGAACTTTGCCACGCTGTTGCTGCTTTGAACATACACACTTCATCAGAATGCAATTATATAATTCAATCACTATGAGACTCCCTCTCTTAATCAACTCTTGTTCTCTCCAAAGCAGAACTTCCCAGTGGCTATGCCATCAGTCCAGCTCCCCAGTGTCAGGATTTCCAACTCCATTCTTTCAGTCTTCAGCTGGAAACGGACAGACCTTCCAATGCCTGTGAGGTTGATATACTATATACATTGCAACAAAAAAAGTTCCTCCAGGAGGAATGGTCCGATTTGGATGTAATTCAATGCACGTGCAGATCAGCGATGGGTATGCAAATGATTCGATTTGCAAGGAGCTGGCACATCTACTCACAAGACACAGAGGATACCTCGTAGACATTTACATTTATGTAATTTGGCAGACGCCCTTATCCAGAGCGACTTACATATATATCATTTATACAACTGAGCAGTTGAACGTTAAGGGTTCCTGATACAGCACTCTGGTACAGTCTTTCAACAAGACATCACCAGTACACACGCCACACGTGTGTCTATGGACTGGCTGCGTCATGTTGAGGTTCTCCCGTGGCCAGCCAGGTCGATCTTTCCACAATCGAACATGTGTGTGAACATCAGTTCAGATGTCAACTCAGACCCAGTGCCAATCAGAAGGATTTCAAGGACCAGTTACAACAGCTGTGGGCTGACTTGCCACAGGAGAGGATTCAATGGCTGTACGTCTCCATTCCGCACTGTATCGCCACATGTATCCAGGCCCGGAGTGGGGTTCCACACCGTACTGACATGGGACCAGCAGTGTGCCCATAGTGCTAACTCTGTTGTTCGTTCGATATGATATTGTAATCATTGCAATACAGTCACATGACCTTTCACCACCTTCAGATTCATTTCATTTACACCACTCCCTGTGGGTGCTCAACTTTTCTTGTCACTGAGTGTGTGTATATATGTAGTTTGTAGACACCTGACCATCACACCCAAATGTATTTTTGAACATTCTATTCCAGATGTAGACTACACCCACACACATTTTATTAATCTCCAATGTTTTTGAAAGACGTTCCACTAGATTTTGGAGTGGAGTGCAGTAAGGATTCCAGTTCATCCTAAAGGTGATAAATGGGTTGAGGTCAGGGTTCTTTGCAAGCCATGACAAGCCATGTCTTCATGAACATTCCTTTATGCATTGTCATACTGGAACATGTTTGGGCCTCTAAGTTCCAATAATGGGAAATTTTAATGCTACAGTATACAAAGACATCCTATACAACTATGCGCCTCCAACTTTGTTGAAGTTCCTGCAAAAACAAATTTCATACCGACTAACACTGGTGGTTCATGGTGAGCTTATACACTCACTGAGCAATTTATTAAGAACACTATACTAATACTAGGTAGGGATTCCCTTTGCTCTCAAAACAGCCTAATTTTTTCATGTCATGGATGTCACAAGATGATGGAAACATTCTTTTGAGATTCTGGTCCGTGTTGACATGATTGCATTAAGCAATTCCTGCAGATTTGTCAGCCGCACTTTCATACTTCTACAACTTCACAAAGGTGCTCTATTAGATTCAGATCCGGTGACTGGGAAGACCACTGAAGAAACCCATTGAACTCATTGTCATGTTCTTGAAACCAGTCTGAGATGGCATTTGATTTGTGACATTACCATTCAGGAAGTAGCCATTAGTAGATGATTAAATTGTGGAAATGAAGCGATGATCAGCAACAATACTCAAATCAGTTGTGGCATTTAAGCGATGATTGTTTGGTATTAATGCGCCCAAAGTGTGCCAAGAAAACATTCCTCACATCATTATACGCCTCCACCAGCCTAGATTGTTGACACAAGGTATGTTGGGTCCCTGGATTAACGCTGTTGGTGTTAAATTCTTACCCTACCATCTGTGTGCTTCAGCAGATAATGAAATTCATCAGACTAGGCCAAATTTTTCCAGTCCTCAATTTTCTGTTCTTGGCTAACAGAAGTGGAACTTGACATGGTTTTCTGCTGTTGTAGCCTCAAGGGTAGACATGTTGTGCCAGTTACCTGAGCTAATGTAGCCTTTCTGTCAGTTCCAACCAGTCTGGCCATTCTCCATTGACCTTTCTCATCTCAAACCATTTCTGTCCATGGAACTGCCACTCACTGGATGTTTTTTACTTTATTGTACTATTCTGAGTAAATGCTAGACAGTGTTTTGTTCCAGGAGATCAGCAGTTGCAGAAATACTCAAACCATGCCATCTGACACAAACAATCATGCCATTTGATCATCAAGCTTAGCTGCACCCATTTGTTTTCCCTTAATGTTCTTCCCTCCACTTTCATTCAGCCCTAATTCTCAAACCAGCTGTTCCTCTGACCACAGCAAAGCTCCACACTGATTGCTATCAGATTTGAGACACTGCAGCAATGTAGACTTATGTTTAAAGTGATTTCTCATTTAGCATTGTGATGCATTCAATATCTTCCCTGGTTCAAATTAAAATATAAAAGAATTCGGACACTATTGCTTTTATCATTTAATGTATATATCCAATTCAAAAATGTCTTTTGACTTTGTATTTAGAAATATGTAGTATGTAGTCATAAGACTAAAGTCTAAATTAAAAAACAAAAAAAAAGTATTCAGACACCACATTAGTAATTTGTTGCAATGCTGTTTTTTGTTAATTACAGCTTTGAGACATGTATGGTAATAAGTAATTAGCTTTTTGCAGCAATGTCATTCAATTTTGGCTCATTCCTCTTGCAAATCATCTCTAATTTTTAAGGTTATGTAGGTCCGTCTAATGGACTCACAAATTTAAAATCCTTCATAAACTTTGAATAGAATTCAGGAGAAGTCAGGAGATTGGCCAGACCATGCTGTGCCTTACTGAGGTAGTTGGATGTTGTATATTGGGGATTGTCATCTTATTTTAAACATCCATCTTCTCCCCAGCTTCAGTTACTTGGCTGATAAAATTAAAATCTCCTCTAATATTTTCTGGTACATTGTAGCATTCATGTTTTTTCATTGATGTGTAATGCCCCAGTACCATTTGCAGTCAGCCTCCAAATCAGAGTATGATTTGTCTAAACTCTGTCAAATGTACATTTCTGACCTTTTTTTAGCACAGGACTTGTTTGCACAGGATGTAAAACAAAGGAGATGATTGCAATGCAGTTCATTTCTTATTGTGTTCTCTGTGTAACTGTTGTTCCTGCTGTTTTCAGGTCATCCTGCAACTGTTTTTGAGTGACTGCTGGCTTCTCTCTTACCTTCCCTATCATCAGACTGAGTGCGTGTTGTGAAGTCTTGCATGGCGTACAATTAGTTGTGCTTCCATGATCTTTTCACCTGCATATTATTGAACCCATTGTACTGACAAGGATGTGTAAAGTTTCTGCAATGTCTCTGTAGCTTTTTAAATTTAAGTAATGTTCAATAGACCCTGAGAACCTCAGGGAACGCTCACCTTCACCATGATTGCTACTGGTTGGATGAAATCTTCCCAAACAATGGCAATATCTTTTAGAATGACACCTAGTACAATCTGTACATGAACATTTTTTTTTGCAGCGTTTACATATAGAACTTGATTTCTTTCTATGTAGCCTTTACACACAGAGCATGTACGTACACATACGCAATATACATGAGATTGACCAAGCATCCAGAATTTAGATTATTCAGAGGTTTTCAGCAAATCAAGCCATACGCATTTCTGTCTCACTGCACATATGATTGAACCATAGACCTGTTTAGAACAAATCTATGGAAGACTACATAACTGTCAGTATTCTCCTTCATCCACACCTTTCCCAACATTCTCCATAGTTGCACCTTTCTCACATTTTTTTCTGACTGACTTTCTGAGTTCTGTATAGTTTGTGACTTTACTATTTAACAAATTATTTAAAGATTCAGTCCTATGTCAAAAACAGTCCTGTATGTAGTATACATCTACCTACCTGACCTTTAGTACATTCCAGAACAACTCTTTCCAGTAGATACTTTATCCATTTTCATAAAAAATAATTACATTTGTGTTGTTAAAGTAGTTACTATGAAATCTAGATTCTTTCCTATTAGTTGGCTGTCAGAAAGAATGATAAGTGCGTTACTGAGGTTAACAGTACAAAACTGTTACAGTAAATTACAGTTGCTATAGTGACAGATGTAAATGCCATAAATGTTTTACATTAATTAATGAATTCATTCCTCAATACTGCTTGGTCCTAGTCAGAATAACAGTGTTGAATCAGAAGCTGATCACAGGACCACTGGACGTGCGGCAGGAATACACCCTGGATGTTATGCCAGGCCATCATAAAGCACCATAACATTGTAAATTAATATCTTTAGAGAGAATTTTTTTTACATTTTAAGCTGTTCACTTTTGTAGCAGAAAAATCATGCTGTCCAGAAATGAACACAGCAATTTAAAGATTTTAAAGACTTCCATTTTCTACTTTCTTTTCCCTTCAGAAAATGATTACTCTAACCTGCTGGTTTTCATCACAGTGATGGAGGTATCTTCCTCCCTGTTATCACCATCCTCATAATCTAAAAATGGAAGTCTCAATATTTTCTGTGTAGAATCAGTGGATTTCAGCATTAATGGCAACAGATGTCTGCTGTCTCATGAGACAAGGATCTGATCAATTGCTGCTTCTGCTGATTGATAAGTGGACATCCAGTGTGTGTGTGTGTGTGTGTGTGTGTGTGTGTGGGTGGCTGTGTGGATAATTAAACTTTGATTGAACTGATTATAGCTTCTTTACTACGCTCATGTACTCTAAAGATAGCTTGTCGCAAAATATTAAGCAGACATCAACAGAGGAGGGGAATATTTAACCACATATGACAAGAGCAAAGTTAAGCATCCTACACAATATAATTGAAAAATAAAGTCCCGATACTGAACACAGACACATATTTCTGGATACTGAACAAGCCTCGGTAATATTCTTTTGAACAAAAATTATTTTGACTGTAAAATTAAATCCTAGAATTGGATTAATCTGAAACAGTCCCACAAAAGCATATCACCATTGATACATTTTGTGAGACACTCATGACGTCATAACAAAGAGGTTCATTTCTAATTCAGTTCTACAGAACTTACTAATGAGCTATCAAGTTCTTTATTTAGTTTCAAAGAATTCCAAATTCAAATTCCCCAATCCTTGCTTGACTAAAATTCTCCCAGGCATGAAGAAATCAGTAAGTTTTAGTCTGTTTCTCCATACGATCATCTGCTAATTGAGGTTCACCATAATAGCAGTACACCTAGACAGGTCCTTCAAAAAGCTTAGAAGCGTGTGAATTATTTAAAAAGCTTTGCCTGCGCTTATAAGAGGAACTCATATGAACATCCTGTGTGTCCCAAGGCAATAGAAAGCGTTTTTCTTTAGCTTATTATAAAAGAAAATTAGTGACTCTGCATTATAGGCTCTATATAGTCCGTCTCTGTGCTTACCTTTAGGTCGTGCAGGTTGCTCTTTGGGAATAAAGTGCTCTTCGCAGGTGCTGTTACTGTCGTTCAGGTCCACAGCCCCGTTTAGAAATGTGCTGTTTACACCATTCAAACACTCTAACAGCTCCTTCAGGTTTTCAAAATCCATGTCAATCTGTTTTGTTTTAAGAAAAAAATTAAGCTAAACTGGTTGTTTTTTTTGTTTTTGTTTTTTTTAAAACCTTTTCCGTTAAATTCTCTCAAAAATGCATATTATTATTGCATTCAGAGTCAATAAATATTAAAGAATAGCTTAACGCAAACTACTCTCTATCTTAGGACGCACTTTTTTTTTTGTAATTTAATAGCTTTTGCTTGCAGTCAGATTGAGTCTCGAGTGCCCTACGTTGCTGAAGGATCCTCTACAGTGCACGGACACACTGATGTGGATGAGGTTACAGGAAGCCGCAGTGTGGCATCAGTTTGCGCGCTGCGGGTTTAAAGCGGACACCCGAGTGATCGAGACTTACTGACTATGCTGAGTGAAACGGTACAAAATCAGTATGCTGATTTGCATTCCGCATTGTGATTGGATGAAGAGAGGATTGCGTTTAAGTACAGGAAAGCAAAACAACTTCAGAAGCATCTTGAGGGAAAAGCGATTTATGACGCAGAAACAAAACATATCAGTCATATGGACACTATGGCACATACAAAATGCAGATTAGCAAATTCCATTTCAAAGCATCAGACCTCAGGTATCTAAACCTGCATGAACAAATAAGTGATCCTGTGGTTCATACCCGCCAGCTACTTTTGATTTATGAACAATAAGTCAAGTAGACTTTATTTTCATTCCTGTCATCACAGACAGATCAACGTGCCCCAGAACCACGCTGCTACAATAAACATGAAGCAACGTCTGACATTTTTTTGCACATTCGATTTGGATTAGCGCTGCACTGTCTTATCTTGTGGTGTCTGCAATGTTAGCATGTTTGCACACTTGCACATTATTTTGTCTTTGCTATGTTTGCACATGTTTGCCACATGCACTTTGTTGTCTTATGTTGTCTTCTGTTGCACACGTGTACTTTTGTACTTCTGTGTTGTTTTATATGCAGCACCTTGGTCCTGAAGGAACGTTGTCTCGATTCACTATGTACTGTATCATCTGTGTATGGTTGAAATGACAATAAAGGCCATTTGACTTGACTTGACTTGACTTGACTTGAAGAAATGTCATTTGTGACTTAAGAACACAAAATGAGTGTTAGCACGCTGTCGCCAAACAACATCCATCTCCTGCACTGGTGACGTATTTTCCTGTTATGTTCTTGTGAGGGACACATCAAGACACATTAGTGGTTATACTGCAAAAAAAGATATGTGATATGATATGTCACTTGTGATATGATCGCTCAAAGCGCATTTTAAAAACCAAGCATAAAGAGTGTCAGGCAATGCAAATGTCAGTAAGTATAGACATAAGACTATACAATAAACAAAATATTAACCTCTAAAGCATACAAAATGCATAGTACTTTTAATATATACTGCATAGTGGTATTCTTGATAACATAAATGTAAGCTTGAACAGTTACTGCTATGTCCTAAAACTTTTGTAAGTTTATAATTTATAAACAATAATAATAATAATAATAATAATAATAATAATAATAATTTTGTATGATGGTAGTTCATCATTGTTTTTGGATGTTGACATCACATGACAGTAAAAACAAGGAACTTATTTTTCTAAAAAAAAAATGTTTGGAAGATGTGGTCATTAGGGTTCCATTAAAAACTAGGTATATTCTACTAGGTATGTTCCTAGGTATATTCATCTCCTTTCAGCTTGTTTCATTGTTTATTTTACATCAACTTTGTTTACAGTCCAGAGCAACAGTATGAACATGAAAAGTGACTTGAGTATGGGATTGTTAAATATTGCATCTCTGTAAAGTGAGAGAGTGCAGTGATTTGAGCAGATAGGTCAGCAGAGTGAGGTGATATGTAATGAAATGAAATGCCTATGCATTGCCGGTTTGTATTTTTGCATCTTCAACACAAAGCTACAATACTACAGTAAAACACAATTCTACACCACCACCACATTAAAAACACTTATTTTCAATTCCATAATAAATGATAAACCCTTTCACATAAAACAATGAATGGTTTATTAAATATGGTGCAATTGCTCTGCCATCTAGTGTTCAATTTTAAAAGACAGACAGTTTTTTTTAAGGAGAAACTTTATTTCTCCTAACCTATTTCTAATTTTTTGTTCACTTGTCTAGATACAGATGTTGCAACTTTTCACTATGTCCTCTTGAAATAAATTTTGCTGCAGGTTATTATACAAATATACTGTGGATAACTGTCAGTGGCATGGCAGAGCGCAGCAGAACAAGGCATCATAATTGTGACTCCTTCTGTCCAGTATAACGCAGGCGCATGCCTGGGGTTGAGAATGTTGTTGCCAGGGTTTAGATTCATAAAAATGCCACAGAGGCATTATAAAGGGTTTGTTACAAGAATAAAGAGTTGCAAGAATGTTTCCTGTGTAGTAAAAAGATAAAAATGGTGCATGGGTTAGAGCAAACCACTGATTAGTGGGCAGCAGATGGGTGTATATGATTCAATGGAGGCTCAGTGGTTAAGGTTCTGAGTTAATAACTAGAGAGATGTAAGTTTAAATCCCAGGACTTCCAGAGAGCCACTGGTGGGCCCTTGAGCAATAATATTTAACTTATACAGATGCTTAGCCTTATATTTAGATTGTATCGTGTCTCAGTCAACAGTTTCCTTGAGTTGAGTTTTTATAAACTTAAAATATGTGAGAATTTATAGATGCATAGTATATATTTGATTAGTCCCATTGGATTATGTTTTTCTTTTTCCATTGTGAAAGTATGGTGTGAAAAACAATTCTCTCAGTAAAATATAATTTTCTCAAATTTTAAACTTGAGAAACATCTTGAGGAAATCTCATTTTTCCTGATATCTCTTTTATTTAACTAATCACATCAAAGGAACGAAAAGTGACAAAGCAACAATATTTATTTATGTAGCATAAAATTGAATTATTTTGCAGTATCTTAGTCATTTTTTCTATCTGTTAAGATAAACAACATTTTTCCATCTGATTTTCTAAAAGGGACAATTCTTACAAATCTAATCAGTCTATCTTATCTGCTAAGACAAATAAGACAGTATCAGATATTAATATCCTGTATACCATGAAATTCAGAAAAATGCCAGCCTTGCAGAAGCAGAGAATACACAGCACATAAATTGTATATTGTCAGCTTATAAATTCCATGCATTACTATATCCTTTTTGCTATAAACAGGTACAACTCCTTAAGGTAACTGCACCACATTCAGACCCCTGCTCAATAATTAAAGGGTATTGGAAATCCAGACCACTGAGGCATGTTATTGCTTAAGTGTGCAGTGTGTGGGTGTGTGTGTGTAAGCTAGAAAATCATGAATCACTTCTGATGTTTCAATTATTACAGCAGAATAAAAATGCCTAAATCCGTCCAACCGGCCACCTACAACCTGGCCTAATAAAAGTTCTAATCTGGCCCACCAAATAGATTTAAAACCTAAATATAAAATGTTTTGTGGACTGTAATTTGCAAACTATACTGATATATATATCTTAAATCAATGCTAATGAAGGCCTTACCAATAGTATCTCACTGTTATAGTACCTTGAAATTCTGGAGTGGAATATCTGTTTCTTAATATTTCACCAGACAATAATGTTCTATAGAGTTTACAGACTGAGGTTGTGTAGAGATTGAAGTGCATCCAAATTCTTATGAAAATAAAATTAACAAAACCTACAAATAATACAATAATGAACAGTTGTTATATAACTATGCCATTAAATTTTATTCAATGATGATTCGTATGTTCTTATATCAGCTTCCAAAATGATCGACCATTCCAAAAGTCATACGATCCTGTTCTTGTAGAGATCTGCAGAACTGTAAGTTTCCCTGCATTACTTTCAGCTGATGTTTAACTAGTGGCTATTTACATTAATACAATGCAAATGCTGTAAAAATACATCAAAATCATCAAGTAAAACTATAAGTAAAAGTAGATTATTGTGATTATGGAAAGAGTACTAGATGTGTGAGAAAAATTATTTGAAGAAATGGAAGTCCATAGCACTTTCATTGATTGTGTTTCCTTGTTTCACTTCACCAAGGACCAGAAGAATTTGCCAGAAGTCTGAATTACAAGTGAAGTGGAGTTACATGTTGATTTAGGCTACGTTCACACCGCAAGTCTCATTACTCAATTCCGATTTTTTTGCTCAAATCAGATTTACCTATCGTGACCGTTCACATTCATAATTACAAGTGGCCTGTATCTGACTTTAATGAGTCCTGCATCACCAACAACAAAAACATTTTTGTGAGTACTCATGGTAGTAAAACTGATTAAATGGATGCACTAGTAGTTAATGTAAGCATGAAATTTTCCTCTGGAGGACAGCAAACAGTTCATCAGCTCCAGTATTATTTTGCTGCACTGCTGGTGTTCTGACTATTTGTGCTAGATTGCCAAAAATGCTATCGCAGCTCGAATAAAAGCTGCCGATAGCAGAGAATAAACTCGACTTTTTAAGGCCGCAGCCCTTAAACAAATCCTAACCTCAACCCTAACAGTTAAAGCTTAAAGTTAACCCTAAAACCTTAACTTTAAACCTTACATGCAACGTCTAAGTAGTATATCTCAATAGGTAGCACAAATAGCCAGAACACCGTGCTGGCTGATGACAGCAATATCAGCGCTCGGCACATGCGTACAGGCAAAATGCCACATGAATTCCGATCTGAGCATTCTCATTCAGGTCATGGCTACAAATCGGATACATATCGGATTTAGGACCACATATGTGACTCAAATCTGATTTGAAAAGATCTGATTTGCGTGTCCACACAGCCCTGAAAAAAACAGATCTGTGTCACATTAAAGCAAAAAAATAGATTTGAGTCGCTTCAGCATGGCAGTGTCAACGTAGCCCTAGTCACCTAGGCAGCAAATATCATTAAGATGTCAACTGATGTTGTGGTCATTTCTAATGTTGTCACCCACACACTAAAAACCACCACTGTACAATTTAGCTAATGTTATTATTACTTAGTTAAGTATTTGCATTAATTTGATTCTAATGAACAATCAGCCAAAATAAGAATAACGTGTAGTAAACTGATGTGTGAATCTAGTCACTCACGTTCCAGACAGGTATAGGATTCTAGTATTCTATTAAAAACATTGCAACCTAGAAGGGCACTCAGATAGCATACACCTACACCAAGGACAATAGTCCTCTCTTCTATGATATACAATGCATCCGGAAAGTACTCACAGCGCATCACTTTTTCCACATTTTGTTATGTTACAGCCTTATTCCAAAATGGATTAAATTCATTTTTTTCCTCCGAATTCTACACACAACACCCCATAATGACAAAATGAAAAAAGTTTATTTGAGGTTTTTTCTAATTGATTAAAAATAAAAAAACTCAGAAAGCACATGTACATAAGTATTCACAGCCTTTGCTCAATACTTTGTCAATGCACCTTTGGTAGCAATTACAGCCTCAATCTTTTTGAATATGATGCCACAAGCTTGGCACACCTATCCTTGGCCAGTTTCTCCCATTCCTCTTTGCAGCACCTCTCAAGCTCCATCAGGTTGTATGGGAAGCGTCGGTGTGCAGCCATTTTAAGATCTTTCCAGAGATGTTCAATCGGATTCAAGTCTGGGCTCTGGCTGGGCCACTCAAGGACATTCACAGAGTTGTCCTGAAGC
>JAQQZR010000035.1:9109010-9120968 GCA_030068235.1 Notoglanidium macrostoma | reverse complement strand
CCATTTTGGAATAAGGCTGTAACATAACAAAATGTGGAAAAAGTGATGCGCTGTGAATACTTTCCGGATCCACTGTACAAAGCTGCAACTGTAGCCACATGATATGTCTAGATATATCTGCAATGGACTCGTCATATTTCTACACTGACTATGCTTTGTGCCAGTTGTTTTATTGCAATCCACTGGATTTTAAAATATATGGCATTGTTGAGTGCAGACTTCTGCCAAAACCAAATGCTATACCTCACAAAGTTAGAAAAATCAAAACTAAATTACTAGCAAAAAGTAACTAAACTGTGATTTAGACCTGCTCTAAAAATTTTATGGTTTTTTTTAGAGAGTATGTACTGTGTTGCTTCCTGGTAGCTTCAGGGTCTGGGGTTCAATCCCCATCTCTGGTTTACTGTCTGTGATGTTGTGTGTGTGCGTGTGTGTTGTGTGTCTGCCAGATAATCTGCAACTGAATATCATCCCATCCAGAGCATATTCCTATCTAACACCCAATGTTTCCAGGATAGGCTTTAGATCCACTGCAATCTTACTCAGATTTAAAACAGTTACTGAAGAATAAATATATGAAATGAAACTGGGAACTGGAATTAAAACTGAACTAATACCTAAATTGTGTGAAGTATTTTTCTATGGCGTGAGGCTATTGCCTCAGATATTAGTGGGAGGCCCACAGCTGGAACTTTGAGAGTTGCATTGCTGTAAACTGACCAAACAAAAGGCAATAAGCCAACCTTCCCACACTCTGAGGCAGATGTCTTTTCAGTGTGGATTTAAGCCAGTAATGAATCATGAGGGGAAAAGTGGAAGTTAATTAGTAGAATGGATTCTACTACAACCAAACAAATTGACTTTTCATACCAAGAAAGAACATCAAGAATGGTTAGTTGTCAAATAGCCTTATACGTCTGCTTAAACTCAAAAGACTCATGATTGCTCCAGGTTGCAGCGTTGATTGTGTTTATGCACAGAAACATTGCAAGCAGGCTTCCATACATAATAAGTGGTTAAATACGTCACCATTTAAGTGAACCTTTGTTCTGTCAAAGTCCATTTCACACTTGTGCATGGCTAAATAACACTTGCAAAAAAGATGTGAGCACCTCTTTTTAGGCTGAGACATCAACGGGACAGGAACAGGTGAGTGGCATTTACCTGTTCTGTACATTATTCATGTCATCTTTGATTTGTTTTAGAATTAAACCCATGCAAAACATTTATAAAGAGTCTGATCAACAGCTTTTGAGCATACCTGTTCAGTCTCTTAACTGAATGGGATCTGTTGAATTTAGCTTTTATGCTATTCTTGAAATGTTGTTACTTTTGTTCATATTTTATTCCTATTTATTCCGTACTACAGTACTGTTTCCTAAATGTAGAACAGTAAATGTAGATGAAGTATTAAAACCAATCTCTTGAGCTACACTGGTAAAGACTTGGTATTCATAGCAAGCAATGTTCATAGCATTGCATAGATATTATGTAATACCTGACTTTCTTCCAATAGTGAATTATGTTGGCTTTTCTTCGCAACCACAAGTGATTTTTTTTAAATATAGGAATGCCTGTGCATGTTGTTCAAATATATGGTGGCAAGTCATAATGAAAACTGTTAAATTTGAATTAGAAAAACACAAGAATTCTTTAGTAGAGGAATTCTGGCTTTTGTTAAGTGCTAGAACATTTGCACTGAACACAATGGGGATTATGTATAAATATAATACACTTTTGTGACACCTATTTGCAATAAACATGCAAAATAAAAATAAAAATGGTTGGCAAGGATCACGTATTTCACTCTTTATTATGGAGGCAAAGTACACATGTTCCAGCAAGAAGTGCACTTTGTCATAGCACCTCCAGCTTAACAATTAACAAGTGAAGAGCATGATCATATACTAAAAATTTCAGCACATTATCTTTATTATTTGCATTAGTATTCACCTTAGTAATAGTATTAGCATTACTATTCATTCATTTATTTTGGTGGCTGGGTACTAGATTAACTATCAGAAGCCATTAATTATAGTTAATCTAAATGCCCATTACAGTATTCCTAATGTTATTGGGCAGATTAAATTTTTATATTAAATTTTAATAGGTCTTTTCACAATGACGTTTGTCACAAAGCATGTTTATTGGCAGTCACGTATAGACTTAAATGCTTAATGAGCAAGCCAGAATATGATTAATTTGGAAGATTTATAAAAATCTAAAATGTAGAGTAGAATGACTAGACTTTTTTTAGGGGCCAATTTCACAACACTACTTTTTTCCTGTCAGTATTTGCCTGAACTCACATTTTAATGTATTCCTTTTTGCAATATGATATTAGAGATGTTACTAGTGATATAAGAATGCCTTTCACCACACCTCACTGATAAGCCCAGCATGTTGTAAAATAATTTGGAAGATAGAGAATAAAGGGTGTGACAATCTGATAAGATACATAAGATAATGGTATAACATCAGACTTCAGACTGAAGCTTGGTTGGTGACTGTATAAGACATTTTTTTTCTATTAGGAGAATAATGGCTGGGCCAAAACCTCGGGTGATTGCACTTTCCAAGCGTGAGGGCCAGACCTATGGCTTCTACCTGAGGGTTGAGGAAGGGGTAGAAGGTCATTTGGTTCGGGCCTTGGAGATGGGTGGTTCTGCTGAATTAGCAGGTCTCAAGGATGGAGATCGCATTATCAGGGTCAATGGAATATTTGTGGATAACATGGAACACATCCAGGTATGAACTAGATTTTAAGACGGTAAACTAGACATTAAAATTTCTAGTACATCTATAAAGTTTCATAATGAAACAATTATCAAGGACCTTAGCACTGTACCTTTGCTTTTTCACCTCCGTTAGGTTGCTGAGCTGGTTAAGAAAAGTGGATTGATTGTCACATTTCATGTCCTGGGAGATGAAGCATACCGTCAGGCCAAAAGCAATGGCATAAACCTTGCAGAACTGCAGTCCTTTTCTGCTCAGAGTCAGCCCACCATGAACGGAGTCCCTGCATCAAGCCCTAAACTCAAACTATGCTTTGTGCAAAAGTCCAGCAGTGGCTTTGGTTTCTCGATTAAGTCCTTTAAAGGTTAAAAAGTATTATAGATTCAAATATAATATTTAAAAATCATCCAAGTGATCTATAATTCATTAATTTGAAGGGTTGTTTGGATCTCACTGAATTCTCAGACAAAAAGGGAATGTTCATGACGGATGTGACTGTGGGAGGCATTGCTGATAATGCAGGGGTTAAGGCAGGTGATCGTCTGGTGGAGATCAATGGAGAAAATATAGAAGGTGCTACACATGATCAAACTGTGGAAAAGGTAAGCAAAGTTTCAACACTAATATGCCTAGAATATTTCTGTGTTGAGGTTTATGAGTTTGTTTTAGAAAGAAAATAATATCAGGCTCTGCTTGTTAGGTCAAAGCTGCTGGAAAAAGCGTGATGTTTTTACTTGTGGACGAGGACACGGACAAATACTGTAAGAATAAATCCATCAAACTGGAAACTGGGTTGGCCACAACAAAGCACCTACCACTGAAGCCTCGCATAGTTGAAATCACCAGGGAAGCCAATGGTTACGGCTTCTTCCTTAAGGCAGACCCTAAAACTCCAGGTGGGCATGCAAATGAAGAGCAGCTAAGAGTGGAACACCCTCTGTTGGCCTCACAGATATATACCAGTTTTCAAATATAAATGACAGCTGGAAGGTCTCATGTGTAACTATATTACAGATGTTAGCTGGATTAGCTTTAATGTAATCATAGGCTGCTAACATCATACAACACTCTTTAGGAGAAGGGACATTATGTATTGTACATTATTATTAAACTATTTATTTGCAGTCTGATGAGACTATATAGTAATACATTTTAGCAACAAATAGTTCACATCCAATCAACATGCAATCATTCACCCTGTCCACTCCATATTCAAACCATAGACACCCGAGTCATAGTCGAGTAACATTTGATTCACAACAACAAATGCCTGCTGATTAACTCTTACTTGTTTGAGTCCACTGGCAGATCATAGACAAACCTTAAGCAAACAACTTTGGGTCCAAGACTAATAGATCTGATGCAAATGAAAGTAAATAGAGGTCATGCTGTAATTACATGCATATGTATTATACGTTAGGAGATCTGACTGTACGCATTTCTATATATGATAAGAATACAATATGTAATTGTCCTTAAGGTCATTTCATTGGAGAAATCGACCGTGGGAGTCCTGCAGAAAAAGAGGGACTGAAGGAGATGGACCAGTTGGTGGCTGTGGATGGAGAGGAGGTTAATAGCTGCTACCATGAGCAAGTAGTGGATAAAATACGTCAGCTCGGAAATCGATGCTGCCTCCTGGTGGTTGATGCAGAAACAGACAAGATGTACAAGATGGTGAGTCTGTAATCTTCCCGTGTATCTTTTTAATAAATGAAATGTATTTTTTTCATGCAAATTTTCATGCAAATTATGATCGACCTTAAATTTCATTCCCTCACATGACCTTTTTTCTTTTCTTCTATGCTGAAATGAAGTGAAATGTGAAGAGGAGTTGTGGAGTTTTGGAGTATTCTATGTCCATGTGTTTAATTTTTTTCCAGGGTGGTGTCTCTCCTTTACTTTATTGGGAAGAAATGAGGAGTTCTCTGCCACAGCCAAGCAATTGGGAACCTGAACATAATGTCACCCCAGTACCAGCCATGCCAGAAGTTGCAGAGGAAATATTTAAACCTAAATTGTGCCGCATGGAAAAGACTGCTGCTGGGTATGGCTTCCACCTCAATGGTATCCAAGGAGTGTATGGACAATATATCAAAGAGGTGAGACCTGAGAACATCTGAACTTAGATTTACATGATTAAGATCAGCAATTATCTCATTTACACACAGTCTTGCTTTGGGGAGTTTATGCACAGTATTTTACATTGACAGGTGGTAAAAGGTGGAGCAGCAGACAGAGCCGGGATAGAGGATGAGGACATTGTGGTGGAGGTCAATGGTGTGAACATAGAGCAAAGCACACATGAGGAGGCTGTGAATCTGATCCGCAGCAGTGGTGACACACTGGTCCTCCTTGTAGCAGGGAGAGTTGCCTATGAGCACCTGAAAGCTAAGGGAGTTGCAATTACCCCCAAGCTGCTGGATACAGAGAAAACACCAGTTCAGCCTCGTGAAAGGGTGAGCACCATTTAACTTCTGAAGTCATAATGCCAACCTATTACTATTTACTTACACCAAAAAAGTGTTTGACTATGATCTCTGATTCTCTATTTCAGACACCTTCTGTTTCATCTACATCCTCATCAGAAAGTGAAGATGCGCGGCTTTGAGAAAGACGTTTTCCATTGCAGCACATCAAGTTGCATGAATAAATTAAAAGCTTTTAATGTTAGAAGTCTATAATTGCACTGCTGAAAAAGACAATCTTTTAAATGGAAAGCAGTCATGTCCTCTCAGACTACAGGAGTTTACCAATCTGCAAATAAGGAAAATAAAAAGAAGCAGTTAACAGTAATACTGCATCAGATCAGAGTTAAAGAGCCACTATGTAGGATTTAAGAGGATTCATTAGCAGCAATGGAATATAATATGGGGCGGCACGGAGGTGCAGTGGTTAGAACGGTCACCTCACAGCAAGAAGGTACTGGGTTCGATCCCCGGATCATCCAGGGTACCTCCCCGTGCATGAGTGGGTTTCCTCCCACAGTCCAAAACATGCAGATTAGGTCAACTGGCTACTCTAAATTACCCATAGGTATGAATGCGAGCGTGTGTGGTTGTTTAACTGTGTTGGCCCTGTGGTGGACTGGCGACCTGCCCAGGGTGTACCCCGCCTCTCGCGCGCAGATGCTGAGATTGGCTCCAGCTTCCCCGCAACCCAGATGGATAAAGCAATATAGATAATGGATGGATGGATGGACGGAATATAATATTCATAAGTATGTTTTATTAGTGTATAATCACTTGTAACTATGAAGCTTTGTGTCTTCATAAGCTTAGAATGAGCCCTTTATATCTACATAGGGGACGGGTCCTTTTCTATGGAGCCACCATGTTGCGCGGCTACAGTAGCCCAGAAGGGCAAACCTCTAGAGAGCATCTTTCACATTTCATTGTCATGACAGCATGAATCTGAAAAGCAGCAACAGAAGGAAGGCGAAGAAAAAGAAAGGAAGACAAAGTAGAAATGAGAAGAATCAGTGTTTGCTGCTGCTGGCTAACAAGTTTGGGAACCCACATTTTGATAGATGGAGGATTATAATTAAATGGGTTTGTAAAAGCAAGGGAGGCCACCGTACATTCTAATACACACTCGGAAAAGGAGGGGTAAGGGAGGGACATTCAGTAGGCTGCAATCATTTGAATCCTACATAGTGGATCATGAACATATTCCAAACAAATCCATGCATGTATTTTTTTGTGTGATGTGAGGCGGACAATCTCACATGTGAACAAAGGACACAAAATGTCTTAAATCATGCTATCGTCATGTGTATAGCTTGAGTAAGACCCTCTTATGCCTTGCTTATGTAAACTTATGCTCTTTGCACCATAATGAAACCTTTAACCTTTTTCATCTCATTATCTCTACTTCAGTGCACTCAAAAACATTCCTATTTAATATTAAGAGCCTAGATATTCAGCAGTGAGCTATTCCCTCTACTTAGGATATTGTGTGAAGTAAAAAAAAAAAAAAAAATCCCACTAGTAAATAAAAACTTGCATAGCCATTCTGGATTCTGTAGTCATGTTCTGAAAATTCATTTATTGTTCGCAAATTTTCACATAGACAAACCAATTCTGCAAGCTGTTTTTGTTAATATGGTACAGAGAAAAATGTTTAGAATAGGCTGATTTATCATTGTATTTATAAGACAAGAACAGTGCAAAAAAAAATCACCATGAATTTGTTGCTAGCAATGCCGACTGTACGTCTGAGCCAATGAACAAAGACAAAACATAAAAACACAAACTCTTCTTAAAGAAATCTTTTTAAAGAAGAACTTCAATTAAAACACAATCATGGACCATTAACTCTGGTATAATTTGACTAATCAACCAAATACACTTCACTATTAAACCAAACCAGCACCATCTAAGCTCTTCCTGATTCAGGAAAATCAGTCCTCATAGAAATAAAAAAGAGGCCTCTTAAAAACAGTAGGAAGAAGCAGCTTAAGTTCAGTCCATCTCCCTCAGATGAGATTATTCAGTAGGTCACAGGGTCATGTGCTTCTCGGGTGCCTGCTTGTGTGCCAGGTAGAGGAAGAGGATGCTGGACAGAGCACTAACGAGAAAGATCACATCAAACCAGCGATGGTAGAAGTTGAATTGCAGCTCTCCAAGAACCTCAGTGACGATGGTGCGGTACTCCAGCGGCATGCTCATGCGCATGAGCAACACAGACGACACAAAATACATCCCCTATAGACACAGTGAGCAAATTAATAACAACAGATCGGTCTTGTAATAACATATAAATAACACAACAATGTGCTCTGCTGAAATAAGTGTTTTACCATGATCTGGGCCAGGACCAGCACTATTACATTGGATGACTTGCTGCTAGAGATGGCATAGAAGAACTGGAGAAGAATAATGAGAGTTAATAAAAGAGCTAGTAAGTGGTCTTTAATATATAATTTTTTGACTTAAGTCAGTTCAAGCAAAGGCTGTGCCACAATCTAGGACTGCTGAGAAAGCATTTCCGTCACACTGATTTACAATTATTATTATTATAAATTTATAATATTTTTAATTGATAACAAGCCAGTTGATGATAAACGTACAAATGATACATATTGCCAAATGTACCTTAGTGAGTGTAATTAAAAGGCCTCGAATGGAAGTGACAATGATGATTCCGACCAGGATAAAAGAAATGTGCTGAGACCAGAATTTTACCTGTGGTGGATCAAAATGTGAAAACTGTGAGTAGCCATTAATATTCACATGCTTTAGAAATCATGAAAAGGACACAGTAAGACAGCTATTTTCAGGACAGAAAGAAAACAAGAATATGAAATGTGAGGCTTTATCATTGGGGAAATTTAACATGGTGAAGCGTAATAAGACAGTGGAGACTTCATCAGGCTACAGACTGACTAACAAGTAACCAGAGCAGAGACCTATAGCTAACTCACCTTTTATCTCAGGTTCTTACATTTGACAACATCCAACAACATAAAGTTATATAGTTATATACTGTGTGTGTGTGTGTGTGTGTGTGTGTGTGTGTGTGTGTCTCACATCAAACTGAATTCCCAAGTAGTTAACTGTGATCTCGATCCCTCTCGTCACTGGGTCAGTCTTCCCCACACGGTCAAAGACTATGTTGATGGTGGCCTGAGGCAATCATGCTAGGTTAATGCATTAAATACACACACATTCTGTTTGCATGTACTATAATATATGTATATGCACCAATGATCACGATAAATGCTCACCATGAATATCTTCCACACACAGTAGATGGAGAAGAAGTAGCCCAAAAAGTTGAAGTATTTTCCCTGAAACGTTTTTGAGTATTCAATCCGCTCCTGATGACATAAAGAACACATTTCAAGACAACCTTCCACACACATCATTTTTGCTAGAATGCAATTTGTAAAGAACAAGATCATGCTCTCAGTTACATTAAGTCTCATGTCTAGTGGATAAAGAATTAAAATTTTACATTTAAACAACAACCTGGACTGTACATACTGTATTAGTATGACTGGTGTGTCTTTATGATGTGATTCACTCTGTACCACATTTGAAATTATATATATACACTTTTCACCTTGGTAGCCTGCAGGTCCACCGTCTCCAGGAAGAGCTGCCTACTGAGCTCCTCTAGAGCATCTACCTCATGCTGGATCAGAGACAGATCTGCAGGTCTAATATCAAGGAATGTCAATCACATTTCAGACCAAAACAGAGCATATCTGATCAGATTTCTTTAACCCACTCTTAATCCTCGTTTAATCTCTATGAGGAATGTGATTGCAGGTTAAAGAGATCGGTAATGAGTACCTGAGCAAACAAACACATTACAGGAATTTTAAACTACACCAATCTAAAAAAAAAACTTGACCCAACTCAGCAAAGATTGATAATAATTTAAACCTATGTGAATGCACGTTTTCATGGCAAAGGTAATTTTGCAAGCCAAACCTTGGTACCTTTTGTCACTGAATGTAGCCAAGAACTACTCACTTTTACAGGAAGATGGTGTTTAACTGACAATAAAACCAACAAATTAAAGTATTATCCACAGTGAGTCACCAAACTCATGAATGTATCCTATTTACATACAAAGAAAACTCTAACAAAATGTTTTGCCCTCCAGCTGGAAACCAGCATGATGAGATTGCGACCTTTAAGATTCTGAAGCTTGTGGCCAGAAAAGCCTATAACAATCAGATGCTTTGTTAGTGTCTAAGGCTGAGACTATGGAAAGGATACTCTCACTGCCTGGAGGAGAGGAAGTGACGCTCTTAAGCATCCCCCAGAATCCAGTCTGTTTATTTTGGTCCTCTCCACGCTGGTACATCTGCCTCCTTGTCATGGCAATTCTGCATATAGGAGAGCATTAGCTGAAATTCTGTGCTACTTTTACTTAAGAAACCGCTCTAGACACAGATTTCTGGTACACAGACACAATATCAATCACAGTGCCATCTCTTCATAACTCACCTTTTCTTTTTACTGACAATCATGTCCATTGTCTGAAGCAGCCGTCTCTCCAGGGCCAAGATGTCACTTTCTGTTACATTCCTATACACACAAAAAGCTACACCTGAGTAAAACATGGTATACTAAAGCAAGTATAGTCTATGCTTATTGTTATAATACATTACTTTTATAATCAATGCTCTCAAGATTAGCTTTATAGAATACTAGATCTGCACAGCTACCTCAGAAAATAGGACATATATGTGTAGGGGCAATTCACAGCACCAAATCCGGACAGCAGCGCCATGAGCGTGACTCCAATGACCCCGACACGGCTGATGAGCTGTTCTATAGACAGAATACCTGAGACAGAAACAACACTATAATGTGAACAGGATCCTTGAATGCTCAACTTTAACTAAGAACATCAGGCTTTCTGAAATTAGGTGTTGCTTCTTACCATGTTTTGGACTTAATATGGGAAAAGGATCTCCAAGTTTCCAGAAAAAATACATGAAGGTGAACCAAACGACACATGCAAATAACAACCTCTGTTTCTGCACTATAAAATACAAGACACAAAAAAAAGGCATTATCTACTCATGCATACCTAGGCAGCCTGTAACCACAATCCGAACTCGCTTCTCCTGAATTCCTCAATTTTTTTTTTCACCCATAATTAAGGGTACATGCAACGTAATAAGATTATCACGTTCACGCAATAAAATTATCACATCAAGTGAGAAGAAATGAAAATCATGCACTGTTTAAAGCACAGGATCCACTTACACAAACGTATGTTACTGACCACAAAGTAGCCAATGTAGAAAGGCACTACAAAGATCAGAACCAACAGTATAACATACAAATTCAGCTTCCAGTGAAAATATCTGGACCTGTGAAAGAAAACAGATGTGCACCTTAATTGAACATTTACAAGGTAGGTAAGCTAATGTAAAGCTTTCAGTCAGGGTTGAGCTACTTACGTGCTACTTAATGCGCCGAGGATTTCAAAGATGATGAGTTCGAACATTGTGCAAGAGAATGCAAACATGACCGAGAAAACCACTTGCACCACATACTGTCGCACCTAGAAAAGAAACAATGACCTTTACATATAATAAATGTTACATGACTAGATGCCAACAGTAATTGCAAGCTACTGATAAAACATGTGAAATTTGCATTAACATGCAAAAGGCCCTTCAGACCTAACTATAAGCACAGAAATAACACGATATGGTTTGTTTATAACTTGCATTTAAGACACTCTTTATCTTCAGGGAATTTGCCCATGTTAGTGTTTATAATGCTTGGTGCCATAAATCTACACAGCACTTCCCCTTAATATAATTACAAACTGGTGCTATAAATCTATACAGCACTTCATAATGAACAACGCGTATACTGTATATAATATATACATTAGTACCTCGTAATCCTTAAATAACTGCCGCATAAAAAACAGCCAACCAAATCCGAAAAACAGCACCTGCAAAGAGAAAAGAGTGAGCTAACATACACCACTTTGTAGAAATAGTATTTATTAGTTAGCTGTATCAGAATAACGTGAGCACAGACCTGGGACGTGAACATAATTACCGAATCTACAAAGAAAGACATGTTGATTGATATTTCCTCTTTTAACCGACTTCATATAACATATACACATAATCTCCTATCTCTTTACGGACGCCACGTCAATCGTGAAACCAAAAACTGTTACGATAACCATGGTGTGCTGGTATCACTGTGTATTAAGCCTACATCTCAGACCGAATGCACATTTTTCCGGCGCAAATTGATGACATCATGAAGCGCTTGCCGTCTACAAGTATGAATAGTTCATGGCTCTGTCTCCACCGCTAGACCGCGCACTTTCATTACTACGGCTCCAGTGAAATACAAAGTGGAGAGTGGGGTCGGTTGTAACATTACTCCATTTTTTTTTTGTTTGGTGTTTACGAGCTGTTTGTTTGTTTATTTACTCATTTATTTTTTTTATTTCTGTATTATTTTTACTCCTTACTGTCTTAAGGTTGAGGATCAAAATTTTAGAGTTAAAATGAGGTTATGGTTGTGTTTACGAATAAAATATTCTAAAGCGCCAGGTTTTGACACATAAAGTACATGAAACTATTCTAATAAACAAATGCCATTTTTATGTTAATGTAATGAGGATACATACAATTAAATAAAAATGATCCAATTCAATTCAATTCAATTTTATTTGTATAGCGCTTTTAACAACAGACATTGTCTCAAAGCAGCTTCACAAAAG
>JAQQZR010000035.1:9082862-9106669 GCA_030068235.1 Notoglanidium macrostoma | reverse complement strand
CCATTGCCTGACCTCACTGATGCTCTTGTGGCTGAATGGGTAAATCCTCACAGCTATGCTCCAAAATCGAATGAAAATCCTTCCCAGAAGAGCTGATGTTATTAGCACAACAAAGAAGGGCTGAATCTGTAATGGGATGTTGAACAATTGTGATAGCCATAGAGTGTATGTATCACATTAGGTGTGATTATGAACTGTGGTTATGATTAAAGATATAAAGTCCAGTTTCTCTGTTACAATTGTCAGTTTCATGGCAGTGACTATGTCAGCGGTCACTACACACCTTCATGTAATTGCTCGGTAGGGCAATCAACTATAGTAAGATGATTCACTAGAATCTTCACAAGATAAAGATATGTGTCTTGATAGTTTTCACAGCTCAAAAACAGACAAAATGAGCAAAGGGTTACCAATCCTTCGACTCCATGGGGCTGATCTTGACTTCATGAAGCCTGTTGTCTCAGCTGTTCTCTATAACACAGCTTATGTTTTCTCTCTCTCTTGTTTTAGTTTTTGCTTGGCACATTTTGAGAGGCCATGGAGTGCTGTAATGAAATTAGAATTAAAAGATCATTGACATGTTATAACCAGCACTGCTTTAATAATTTTTTTAACTCAGCATGCAGAATGCTTCTTCTTGCAAACTATATTTATTTGTCAACTAATAAAATGTTTACATTGTGTACCATAGTAATGCATCTTTTTATTAGACAGACACTGTCATGCACATTTTTATATCTTCATTTACTTTACAATTTAATGATTGGTTTATAAATACAAATGGACTATCATAATCATGGATTATCATTATCATGGATTATTCTCCTGAAGTCATGGACAATTTGCAGAATTTGTCATCTGATTTTTCATAGATTATGAAATCAAAGTAGATTTTGTTTTAACTGATAGAATGTCCTAAAGAATAAAAAAAATATCAGTGAAGTCAAGTTCAAAATCATATCTCTGTTCAAAAGGAGGGCGTTGAGAAGGATTTAATAGGTCATACAAGCTACAAAGAAAGTAAACTTTCTTTACACTACCCAAAGAGAGATGACGATACAGATAAAGTGAAAATTTTGCCTTCATTACATACATTATACAACAGCCCAAATCCGGGCAAAGTAATCTGCAATATACTATGGCTCTTTTCAGGAGATTATCAGGTCAAACGAGGTAAACTGAGTATTTTTTTACTTATAGAGATACTTTTGTGTACATCAGACTACCTCCTCTCCAGTCTCTCGCTTTCCCATCTCCAGATGTTGAATGATTAAGAGTTCCCAAATGTGCACTCATTTGCCCTTTGCCAGAATATGGCTCAGATTTTCCCAAACTAAACCCTGTAATCTGATTGGACAAACAAAAACAAATTCAGATGATTTCTTGCAGAGAAATAAAAACATACAACTGTATACACTATATATCTTTCACTTTACTGAACATTTAAAAGTATAAAATAATTGCACTTTTGTCAAACAAATTTAAATGATTGCAGTATGTTTAGTCATTATTCATTAGAATTCTCACAGTCTCTCATTAGTCACCCTGTTCAATCACTCACTACACTCTCTCTCTATCTTGAACTCCTGAATTGATTGGAGTAGGCTGAAGTCACTATCACATTATTACCATCATGTCTGGGATGAGCTGTCTCAGAGGCCCTGATGAGCAAGTACAATCGACTGATTACAGGAAGTTAAAAATATCCTCTTACAAGGAGCATCTTCATCTCCCTTTGGCCCATTCCAATCACCTAGGTGATCTTAAAATGAAGGGGGAAAGAGCGTGCTTAAAGTACTTTTCCAGTTCAGTCTTCCCTCCTCTGATTACATTTCCAGCAGGAAACCTTCTGTACCTTAAGCACAAACCTTCTGTATTATACAGTGAGCACCAAGAATGCACGTACCTGTTTTTATGTCATTGGGCATGGGTTTTGGTGCACAGCCTCCACATTCCGCTCCTGGGCTTTTAGCCCTGTCTGACACTGTAGCTCATGTACCGTGCCTCGGTTTAGCCCCAGATGACACTTCCGTGGATCGGCTATGAGTCCCGCTTTCTGTAACTCTTTGAGGACTTGGCTTAGGTGGTATAAGTGATCTTGCCAGGTGGACAAGTGTATTACCAAATCATCTAAGAAAGCCGGCAGCGTAGCTCCGATGTGGACGCAGGATGATGTCCATCAGGTGCTGGAATATGGCCGGCACTCCATGCAGGCCGAAAGGTAGAACCTGGTACTGCCAGTAGCCAGATGCGGTGCTGAAGGTGTTCTTACCATGGTTGTCCCCTGATGACAGCATGGTTATGTGTGTTTACTTACTTACTTTTTCTACAAGTGTACTGTATTTTTCCTGTTTAAAAAAAGCTTTGTTTTTTTTTTAACAAAAAAAGCTGTTTTAAACTAATTGTTTGCACATTAATGCTTACAATGATATTTTACTTTTGTCATAATTGTTGTCATAATATTGCAAAAATTAAAAATTACCTGTCTCAAGAATGTTACAATTTGGAGGAAGGCATAATGTCCAAAGCAGAAAAATGAAAATGTAGTCTGCCTTGGACATTATGCCTTCCTCCAGAAGACAGATGGTATGTATGAATGAACTTTATTTCCTGGATCTATATCCACATTCGAATTTGTAAGAATTATGAAGAGTTTAAAAAAAGTTTAATTAAAAGTTTAATTTTAAATTTATATCTGAAATGTATATATTTATGCAAAGCTGCTTGGTGATGATGTCCATTGTTAGAAGCACTGTACAAATAAAATTGAATTGATTTGTTAGTGAGTTTACATTTAACAGCATTGAGCAGATGATCTTATCCAAAGTAACATGCTTTGCAGTCTGTATCAAAAAAAATATCCTCATGCTATTTCAATAGGTCAGGGACTAAGAATACAATCTAACTAAAAATCCATATTGGAAGGTTAGTACAGCATGGAAGAAAACACACAGTTCATTTTTTTCTTTTTTGCTGGCACTTATTAGAATTCTTAACACTTTAGTGTGAGATTGGATAGGATCAAGCAGTGTTAACACAGGTAGCATCATTACTCATAAGACAAGACAAGCAAGCCTGTACTATTAAACTCTAAAACTGTCCTCACTCATCTTCCTCTCTTTCCTACTTGCTCTCTGAATCCTTTGACTAAGGGTTCTTAGTGGACTGATACCCTCAGCATGCTTTTTGCACCGTTCAATAAGGCTATTAAGCTTGGGTAAATGTTCGTAAAATCCAGCAGGATCCTAGCACTTTCCTTGACATAGTCACTCGTGCAGGGGTCAAACTCTGTTCTTTTCCCCTACAAACATGAATGAACAGAAATGCCCCCAAAGTAATAGGCAGTCGAGTGTGGGCTAGCTCCAGAGACATGCTGTGCTTACAAACACTAAATTGCTCCCAGTGGAGCACGGGCTATTTGGACAATCATTAATGATAAATTCAAATTTGCTAATTTCTTCTTATTTCCATTTGCATTCATTTTCTCCATTCATTTACCTAGTACATTATCGAAGGTAACGTTATACAAACAAAAACAATATTTGAACCAAAAGCAGAAAGCTGATGATTTTTTTTTAAATAAGGGAAAATAAGTGATAATTATATTCAGTATTAACACTGAAAAGAGGATGCCTAATAAAATAACAGAAAAAAGAGATTTCATTCATTGTATAAAATCAAAGTTGATCTCAGTATTTACACTATATGGCCAAAAGTATGTAGACACCTGACTTTTACAACCCTCTGTGGTTCTTCCCCAAACTGTTGCCATAATTGTCTAGATTGTCTGTATATGCTATAGCATTAAGATTTCCCTCTACTGGAAATAAGGGACTGACCCCAAACCCGCTCCAGCCTAGTTATAAACACACAGTTTGCCAAAGTTGGTGTGGAGGAACTTGAGTGGACTACGCAGAGCCCTTGCACCCTAAAGCATGAGCATTTTAAGCACTTTTAAGAGGTTGAGAAAACTACTCAAGCGATCATAACGGTACTATGAAAAGTAGTCGTATACTATCCTGACTGTGCAATTTTAAACTATTTTAATTATTTTGTTGAAAAGTAAGGAATAAAACACAATGGGGCATGCTCTTATCGGAAAATAATCATCAATATGTTGTAAGGCCGTTACCACCCTCAAGTATTCATTTTCCAATAACAGTGTCCTCATCCTGACGTGTTCTTCCTCTCATTTGTCAACCCTACCAAGTACCGTACATTTTACCCATTTATATTTATGTTTAATGGTCCCAAGCTTTCTTTATATGTTGAAGACTGTTTTAATCAATGTTATGCAGGAATAAAACATAATGGGGCATGCTGATATTGGAAAATGATCAATGGCATGGTATGCAGCGGGCCAACATGAAACGGAGGGCCATTACCACATTGAAAAGGATGGCATCTTTATGAGCTCTGCATCAGTTGTAATACATCCTTAAGAAAGCTGAATTTCAGGACTGCCTTACTGATTACTTTTAATTCTAAAGCATTTTGGACATTGCTCCCATTCTTAGAGCTAAGAATAGTAATACACTTCCTGATTTCTAAGAATTTTTAGGCACTCAAGACTGAGCAGACATCAGCTCATATTGCTTCCTCTTTCTGTCTGTATAGTGCAGTGACAGTCTGGGATTACCAGGCTTACCTTCTGAGGCTCATTCTCAGCGAGGTTACAAACAATACATTTCAGACTCATCTTAAAATGCTACAGATTTTTTTTCTTTCTTCTTTTTTTACACTTAATGGCAAGCCATTCATCAAACACTGTTTCTGTTCATCTCTATCTGGCAGAGAAATTCAGCTAGAGGTTGACACACTGGAATGTTAATATGCAAGAAGCTACATAATAAAACCTTTCATATGAAACTGCAAGTATTTCAGCTGGATGCACATCGCAGGCATACTTTCTTGTTCAGGCTGAACACAGTAAGGCTATTATCTTTGACATTCACAATCACATGCCTGTCTTAATACTGCAACATTCTAAGGCATTTTCTACTTCCTGTCACTAGCATGCTAGTAGAGTAGACTGCCTGTGCTGTTGTGGATGCTGTGTGTCTGGTTAGTGAAACAAGCCAGGAAAGATCATCTTACCCTGTCTGCCGTACTACTGTATTGTTTGAGATCACTTTGTCTTGTTTTTATGGTTAATTTCTCCATAAATATTTGATATTGTTTATATTTGTTTTTATTATTGAACTTTTACTTTTACTTTACAGCTCACTGCTGAACAGCTGCCAGACACATTGCCATTGTTTTCTTCACAATGACAATATAAATAATAATCTACCCCATTTTTATCTGCGCTTGCCTGCCTACTGCAAACAGCAGAGGAAAGTAGGGCCAATGATTGGTGCATGCATATTTCATGACTACACACACTTGCTCAGAGAAGCTTCTGAGATGTTCTCTCTCTCTACACTTAGCATTTATTATCACCACTGATGAATTCACTCAGCCAGCCACAAAGCAGCCACTGACCCACAAACAGGTTCAAATCAATACCATGCTACTACATTTGATATGGCTGGGATATTTGATATCTGCTGGATCTGGCTTTATCTGAGATTATCAACCCTAAAAAAAAATCAAATATAGTCCATGTAATTGTACTATTCTATTTCAAATCTTGCGCTGTCAGCCTACTGTTTCATTCTTGCCACACAAGTGTTTTTCTCACCATGACATGGAGTGGCTTTGGTGGTTTCACGAATGCTGAATTATGCTGAAAAGGGCTAGAGTGAAAGTGAAAACTCTAAAAATATTATGTTGAATGGTTTAATGAATGGCATATGCTGGAGGAGGTTAGAGACCTGAATGCGTTTGGACCACACATACTACACTAAGACTTAAGACTATGTAATTGCAAACAATAGAATGCTCAGACAGACAGTCATACAATAAGAACCAACAACTCATCACATGGGATTTCATACCACTGCTATGCAAAGGACACTCATCCTCATCCTCTCCTTCCCTCTCTCAGATACTCATGTTTCGACTCAGATCTCAGCATGCCTGGCAGACATCTTATTACGGATGGCAGCTCATCAGATGAAACTTAATCCCAGCAAAACTGAACTGCTGTTCATCTCAGGTGATTCATCCCTACACCTTCTGTCACTGCATGCAACCTTGGAGTAACCATGGACAATCTACTGTATTTTTCATCTCACATTCTTTACAACATCAGAAGGATTCATCCATTTCTATCCACACAGACCACGCAGGTGCTTGTTCATTCCCTTGTCATTTCAAGACAGGAATACTGCAACTCATTCCTGGCAGGTTTGCCTCTGCGCACCATTCAACCTCTGCAACTGATACAGAATAGAGCTACATGACTTGTTTTCAACCTTCCTAGGTTCTCCCACACCAGCCCACTGCTATAATCCCTCCACTGGCTTCTATCAGATTTAAAACACTGATGCTTGCCTACAAAGGAAAGCTAGTCTTACCTTGGAGACAGAATATGAACAAAAACAAAGAAAAGAATATAATGGAATAAAAGTATATTAGGATGTTTTTATAGTAGCTATCCTACCCGCTAGAAGAAAAACTGTACTATGCTTAACTACTCAAAAATACAGAGGGTCACAACCGCCCTCTAGTGTGTCCAGACATTCTTTAACGGCAACATAGGTGTACACACAATCCGAACTATTCCCACTACGAAGGGATTAGCATTAAATGCTAGCACACAATTAATCAGTTGTGCTCAATAAAGATCAGATCGTTTTGCTCAATAAAGTCTATATGCTCATAACTTATAACAGTTACAACAGGACGTCAGGACGTTCACTCCGCCACACCAGGAGAGATCACACTCTGATGAGCTTTAGCATGACCCAACTTGATCTTCACTTTTCCACTTTCTCATTTCACATAAGCAAAATCTTGCAATTCTGTAGTTATCTAAGTTCTATGCCTTGTAAGTCTCTGTTAACCTTGAAATAACCCTGTTATAATAATGTCGGTTCATTTGACTACTCTTCAAATCATCCTCAGGGATTGGGTTTTGACTCTTGCATTATCTACTGTTTTGGATTATGGATTGTTTGGTACTGTGAAACAATCTCTTCTACAAACCTTCTCCATGCCTCATAATACCAACAGTGGCAGATTATCCATATCCTCAGAGTTGTGACAAGAAGCACATTCCAAATCACTGGTGTCCCTTACTATTTAGTCTATTACTTCACACTTGCAGTCATGATATTAATATGCACAATGCCAAAGGACAAATCTCTTCCCCAAGAATGTTCTTCCAGAAGTAGCTTGCAATAGAACTGCAGTGTGAAATATAAGATATTACATCTAGCAGTTTTAAAGTGCTGGGGCGCATAGCCAACATCACCAAACAACATGTAGATAAAAATAGTGTGTTTAGTTGTACAGCAAAAATATATACAAATACCACACTTGTTCCACCTAATAAGAGCTACTCTACTTGCACACATTTTAGCCTTCTGCTCTGGCACTGCTCATTGGCATTCCAGTCTGAGAATCTCTCTGTTGGACCTGCACACACACACACACACACACACACACACACACACTGATGTCAGTCACCACTTCTGTTTCCATGGATACAACCTAGTTCATGGTGGTTATGGGCTGTCTCTTCTGATAGTAGAGAACTAAAGCAAGTGAAACTGCTCTGGAAAGGAGGGGAGTTCATTGAAATGACTCTCACCAACTTGCTGTTCACAGTACTGCCCAAAAACTGCACAGATATGTAGCACAGCTAGAGGTACATGCTTGTACTACTTATTTCCTTATATTAGTACTTACTGATGTGGTTGAAATGCATCACACAGAGCCAGTGTTGGTCTTAATCGGATCACCTTTGGATTTTCTAAACATACCACATACAATTATTATTTTTTTTACTGTCAGTATTAGCAGAATAATCTCTCAAAGCTTTTGCAGCAAGGGACCTCCATCCATTCATCCTTTATGTATACCACTTATATGTCAGGGAAGCTGGAGCCAATCCCAGCTGACTTCAGGGTACACCCTGGATAGATCGAAAATACACAGAGACAACAATCATTCACACTCACATTCACACCTATGGCCAATTTAGACTAGCCAGCCGACCTAATCTGTCTTCGGACTGTGGAGCACATGGAGGAAACCCATGTAGGCACAGGGAGAACGTGCGAACTCCACAGAGACAGGCCCCGGTCAGTGGCAGGGACCTCCTATAAAAGAAAAAATCTACAGATCCCAAGACAGATTTATTTAATGAACAATCAAAACATTCAAATATTCTGTGCTATAATGTTTTGCCAATTTTGGGGGGGCTATAGTTGTTTTTTGTTCTTGTGATGATGATGGGTATATATCAGCCCATGCTCTGTGTATTTACTGTCCTGTCCTTTATTCAGTATCACAAGCTATCAATCTGAGATGGGGACTATAGTGTAAGGATTCATTCAGTTCTAGTCAGGGAAAATCACATGAATAAAAGGTTCAAATCACCCTTAAGATCTAAATGAACAAAGGCTGCCCTTTGCAATTTTTCTCAATTACTTACATAATGCAGGATAGAGGCTCCGTTCTCCATAGATACATTGGATATAACCCGTGAACAGAGAAGAAGAGCTATTCAGGTTTCTGTGTACTATTTCCACTGGCTGAGAATGCACTGTGTACAGTGAATTATGTGCAATATCTTCAGTGTTCTGTCTCTCTACTATACCACTATCTCTATCTCTCTTTTTTCTTCCTCTCCTTCTTTTTCCACTGTCCTTCCCCACTGTAAACAATTATCATTACAGTTTTTATTCATGCATGCATTCTTGTTCAGTTTGAAAGCTCATTGACTGAAACTTGACTGGTAGGTGTTGATATTTTATACACTGTAAATAAAATATATTTTATATTAGATATTTATAGTGGAACTTTATCATTTATTATGTAGATTTTTGGTATGAAGGGAAGCATTATTTGTTCTTAGACACTTTAGTCTGTCTCTGCTGCTCAAAATTACATTTTGGTGTTTAGAAAAAAAAGCTTTTAAGTGTTACTTTCCCCAAAATATGGCATGAGAAACCCTTGACTGAAATCCACTTGACTCGACTCAAGTTATCTAGCTAGCTTGTATTATGATAGCAAGCATGCTAGTTATGACACGCTTGTCTTGAATGCGTTACAGAATACTTCTGTACCATCTTTGAAGCATCTAGTTCATGTAACCAGCAGCTAGATATCATGCATTTGTAGATATTTATTGACTTTATGTGGGAAGAGATAAAGAACAGAGCAAGACTAACTCTTTTTTACATTCTAGGTGAGATGTGCTTAAGTAAAATAAGACTAAAGATGACTGAGGCCATCACTGATCATGATCATTTCTTGTAGCTTGTGCTTCTGCACCTCTAATGCTAGTTCAGATTTTGGGCTTTTTATATTAGTGCTGTTTGGAAGATACAACACTGAACACCATCCTTCCATCCATTTTTTCATTGATAATCTATACCACTTATCTGTAAAGAGTTATGAGGAAGCTGAGGCCAATTCCAGTTGACTTCAAGCGAGAGGCAGGGTACACCTTGGGCAGGTCGCTAATCTCTTGCAGGGTTAACACAGAGACGAAAAACCATTCACACTCACATTCACACCTATTGGCTAGCCAGTTGACCTAATCAGTATGTCTCTGGACTGTGGGAGCTCAAATAAAAAAAAAAAAGCTCATATAAAATCAAAACTTGTAAGGATTTTTGGAGTAACAGTCTATTATATGGACTTGAATGAAAATAGTTCATCACACCACAACTTCAGTGCTAATGATATGGTAATTAAATTAAATTACAGTCAAGTGGTATCAGAACAACAACATATCAGGGAAAAGAAGGTGATAACTGCCAAATCTGGGAGGCATAGTGGAAACCACACATCAGTCAGTGATGATGGGTCAAAAGCTACAGCGGCTAAGGCCGACTTGCACAGAGCCAGTGTTTCCCTGATGCAACACTGTGAAACAGGTCATGAAAAACCTACACTCCTACACTTCTGCATTTCAGCCAGTGTATTGATATTGTTATCAGTCATCATGGAAGTACACCAATTCTTTACTGCTTTCAGCCTTTTGAACCCATGATTAAGAATTACACTTAAATACAAATACAACTCAAACAAAAATGAAATAATTTGCCCAAGAACTAGTGGAAAAGAAAACGATAAACCATTTTAAATCTGGAGTCAAAGTCAATGATGGCAAAACTGGAAACCACCAAAATAGATATGTGTGGTCTTTATGATACTCGTCAGACCTGCTTGTTGCCAAACAACAAAAAAATTCCCTTTTCAATGCATTTTGAAAGAAGGAAAAACTAATATATCCGTTGCTTAAACACCCTTTTCAAATTTTGTGTAGACTAAAGCAGAAATCTAATACTCTCAAAGGTAAACATGCAGTTATGTGGCAGCCAGGGAAATCTTATCGCAAGTGGTGTTTATCCATTAAAAGCTGTTCTGTAAAGCATGCAAACAGTGAAGTTCAATGCTGTAACTGTTCCCAGCACATCAGGAGTTTAAGACGGCTGCATTAGACCAATTGGAGTAACGGATAGGCAATACACAACGCAGGCAACACCATTTGGCTGCTTTCACAGGCGCATTGATATGCACAGCATGCACAGAAATGTGTAAAGTGTCAAGTTTCTTACTCACAACTTACTGAGAATACCATACGATGACATTCTGATAGCATCTGTGCAAGTTGAAGACAACTATTTCCTTGTCAATCATCTTCCTTTTACATTTGTTGCTTGATTGATTTTCATTGCATGTCATGTTATACATTGAAAGAAGTTTTAGGCTGACATATCATCCAATAACAATGACTTTGTTAATCATCAGAATGGAATGATTTTCTGTGGTATAATTGGGGGGGGGAATCTCAGAATTTTTTTTTCTTAAAATAAATTTTTGTTGACTTTTAAATAATTTAACGACACAAATTCAATTAAAAGACACGTCTTTTTACAGAAACATCTCTTTGCTGTTCCTCAGACAGACAGGATTGCTGTGTCCCTATGGTTACTGTCATGCTCACATGGAGCTTTAACTGCCCTAATTATTATCCTTGAACAACAACAAACCAGAATAAATCAGGGCACTGTGCAGATGGCAGGGGACTGTTTTTACTGCTCTGAATCTCCTGTAGCCCTCTTCTCTCTTACTATGAGTCAGAAAGATACAAGAAATAGAAACCAGATGCATCTAAAATGACACGGTATAAACTTAATTATAATGTATATGATTATGGTGATGCTTGTAATGCTCACTATGACTTTGATTCATCTACTGACTGGACGCTTTTCTTGGAGTGATACATCAACAGACCCATGAGGCCTGTGGGTTTTGATTTGGAAACATCAAAACAAGGTAGACAAGAGGAAATGTGAAGCTTCAAGAGACTGTAACAAACCTCTAATGAAAAATTAGACTGAGCCAAAGGCACTGAAACTAAATAAAAAAGGATGGATAGCTGGACAACTACTTGCAGTGCTACATAACAATAATGAATACTTTGTAAGCGCACTAATACTGATAATGCTGTAAGAAGATTTTATCGTAATCTGTGAGGATAAGACTCATTCAACCCGAAATCTAACTTTAAAAAAACTGGAATCATAACACGTGCTTGAAAGCCTGAACTATTCTAGGCTATTTTTGCAACCATAATGTACTAGATGAAATGTAGAGATGTGCTTTGAGAACTCCCTGTATAAGGCAATGGGTCAGGATGTAAAGACTCCGGAGATACCAGATGCAGTGACTCAGTAGATTTAGAAAGTAATGAGGCTGAAAATACAGATAGGGCAGTCGTAACTAAGGCCGAAACTGTCTATATCAGTTCTGAGCTTTTAGAGGGAACAGGGGAAAGGCTGACGAACATGATACAGCACGGGAGTGGGGGATGGAAGTGAAGAGGGATTGCCTTTGAAGCAATAGAGCAAGAGGAAACAAACACAGATAACTCACATTCATTCTCCTCAAAGACTGCAGGATCAAAGACACTGGATAGAAAATTCAGCTTTGCCCACATCACAGGACAGCAGCACTCCTGATTAGAATTTTTGCAAGTGCGAAAATACACGCAGACCAAAATCATGCATCAACGTGAGTGAGATAATGAGGAAGTGGAAAATCTCTGAACCCTGAAATGCATGCAGAGGGGAAAACCCGAGATCTGCATTCAGCAACATATTACAAGATTGTTAATTGCTAATTAAACTACTTATCGATCTACACTCTTAAAATTATTTCAGAGGGCCTTTCAACATTACCTAAATATATTGTTGTGAAATAATAAAAAGCTCTTAAAAAAAAAAATCAAGTTCTATGATATTGTTGGATTTTCTTTTTGTTGTTGTTTGTTATTTTATTCTTCTGAAGTTCTGAAGACACACAAATGATAAGTACGGTCTCAACACATAACCAAAGCTTAAAATCTTTTGAAATTTTACTTTCTGGTAATTTAATTAAATTAATTTTACAAATTAATTTCTCTGCACGTTCATCTGAATTCCCCCACCCACTTTACATGCCTGTGCAGGTTTTCACAGCTTGACTGAGAACAAATTGCAGAAGCACATTTTTCTTTAACAAGGTCAGTGTTATCATCATTGCAATCATATTTTCATTATGACTGAAATGATGCGGGTGTTTTTACTTCCCATGGAGATATGATTACTCTTCCTGGTTTGCGGCTGTGAGGCCCGATGCGAATTATCTAGCTTTTCGTAAGTCTGCCACCCACCAGCAGCTGCTCTATATCTCGATTCAGAATTCTGTTGGTGAGCTAGTAAAACACTGCATTCTGGCAAATGTACACTGCAATGTTGCTATAGCCAAATACAATCACTAACTTAATTAATGTTAACATACTATGTAGCATATAGGAGGAGATGAAAAAAAATATTTTAATTTATCACAATAGATTTCCATTGTATGTTGTATTATCAACAACAAAAGACACACTTTTTTGCTGCAAAGCATATAATTTGTCAAAAATATGTTTAGGGTATAGGAGATGTATTTCAGTTAAGTTCCATAGCAAGGTTCAGTGTATCACATACCTTTATGCCATTTAGCATAAACATAGTCCTAAATATAATCATCATAATCAAGGAATATTTACAGTTTAGTCCAAATCAAACATGTTTTGACATAATACTTGATAATATGTGATTTTTTTCATTCTAAGTCTTAAATCAGAATTACAAATAAGTAAATCTTGCAGTTTGTTCTGAAGCAATATGTCCTTTATTGTGTAAAATCGCACCTTTGTGTCACTCTGAGGTCTTCTTTGTTTAAAATCAAACTGTTTCACTACTGACCTTAATACATAATTGACTATTTTATATTTTATCTTCTTTTTATCCAGAGTTTAAAATGTAGTCCTACAATATTTTTCATTGACAACTCTACCAGCAGTTGGCATAAATCAAAAAGCTTAATTCAACACGAGGCCTTATTTTTATTTTTTATTTTTTTGACCAAGTGTGTTATTTTTTCAAATATTATTAAAAAAAACAAACCTTTATACAACTTGATTTTTATAGGCTGTAAACTTAAAACCTTGTGCTCATGTTGACAGTTATAAGTTTATGTTACTTAGTAATGCTTTTTATTATGAACAAATAGTTAATTCATATTTAAAATATTGTGTTACCATAACTCAAAAAGCCTAATGCCAAATGTTGCCTTAATATTTTATTGGTCCAATACTTTATTTTTTAGCGTGTACCTTGTACCGTGTATAATTTGTAGTTATGGTCCATATAAACACAACTAAAGACTGACATTATTGTGTGTGTTTAATTATTAAACACCTAATGAGAAAGTATTATTCTAATCATTTCACATTTATAAGATATCCTTAAGCTAAAACTGTCCCCTAGTACTCAGGTTGTGAGTCATGGTGTGCATTATGATGCATATCATGTTTGTATTACTGAGGACAACATTATAGAGAGATATATAAGAGCGTTGTATCTTCAGCAGACATTTTTTTCACCATGTTATGAAAACTTCTAATGTGCATAGACCTGCAGATCTCAAACACAGATATACACGTCAGAGAGCTTAGATAAGCAATAGAGAGTGCACTGATGAAACCATCGCCCCAGCAGTGCATATTGTCTGAAAGTAAGTATAAGTAAGTTTAAAGAGCATTATAAATAAAATAAAGCTAAAATCCTAAAGCCTTTTCATCTGAATCCTTAATATATTATTTGAACATTTGATTTGTAACCCTTGCAAAGGGATATGCAACTTCATATCTATTTTTATGCTTCATATTTATTCTTTGTGTATGCAAAAGGATGTATGCAGCTTCATATTTATACTTCATAGTTATACTTTGTGTATGCAAAGGGATGTATGCAACGACAGATTTATGCTCTATATTTATACTCGATATGCATACGTCATATTTGAACTGTGAGCAACTGTGGGTGTATACACATGAAAAAAGGCACACACACATTTTTTTAAACTAATTATTAAATAATACCATATATAAGGTTCTCCACTACAAATATTTTTAATTGCCAAGTATTTTGTGACAAATAAATAATCCCCTTGCACGAGTAGTCGATAATGTAACGAGTGCTAACTTCAACAACCCAGCTGTACTCTAACATTAACTTAGAGCTGTCCTTACTAGCTAGGCTCCTTACATGCTTGCTAATAATGTTTTTTTTTTAAGAGTTGCATATGCGAGACTGACAGCATTGTGTCAACATACATAGACTACCTTATCAGAGTTAACTTGACTGCATCAGATTTAGGCAAATGTATTGAGATGTGTTCATGATCCTAACCATTCGTGAACTCCGGAGGGATTCAGGAATTCATCTCTACAATAAAATAAGACATTACCCATTTTCAATGCCATAAATAAATCAATGTATGGGAAACATTGTACTCTGACACTGAAAAAAGCATTCATAAAATATATATTTGTATAATGTATAATATAGTGTGTAATTTATTTGGTTTTAAATCTTCAGGACAGAGAACTGTAATCATGGCAAGGTGTGTTTTTCCTCCCAAGAGGAACCTGCTATAAGTACATTGCATTCCACAAACCTAAATGTAGCAATAAACAGCTAAACATCTGTTAGCTGTTAGTAAATTGCTGCAGTATAAGTGGAATAGAGCCCTTTGGAACATGCTGTTACAGGAACATACACAGATTCGGGGTGGTAACTGCATCACACCATCCTCTCCTATCTATTAGTTTCCTATAATAGAGCGCTCTGTCATGGTTTATTCCTTGCCCATGAACTAGATGCACAATTCACCATAAATACAATACCTCATACTTGAACTAAATTCATAACCACCACCACCACCACCTCCCATTGTCTCCCTGGGGCAACAAGGTGGCTTTAAGTCTTTGTAGAATTTGTGTGTGTGGTTCCTCTGGGTTCTCCGGTTTTCTCCCAATTCCTAAACTGCCCCCAGGTCTGACTGCGTGTGTGAGTGCCACACAATCGGCCAGTTCTCTGCGTATTGGATCAGGCTCCTTGAACATGAAGGAATGAGTAAATGAATTGTTTCCGGTAAGTTTCCTTTGCGGCGCAGAACTACGACATCTACCGGCGGAACGGGGAAGAGCAGCTGCAGCGTCTCCTCCCCCCACAGCTGGATAACCGCACGATAAAGACTGGAAAACACACACGCGCGCACACACACAAACCCCCGGAGCATCTCAGCATGCCTCTCGCTCACTGTACCAGCAACAGCACTCAGTAACAGAGCGTGAAGCAGTGGAGCAGGAGGAGAACGGCACATACCTATAGAGAACAATGAATGCGGGCTGATTTTCAGAGGTAAGAGGCGCGTCCATGGCGTTGGGACTCAGTCGTTCAAGGCCGGCCGACCACCGCTTTGTGCTCGCAAATTACAAAGGCATTGGGGGTAATGGACGCAAATGCACAGCTATTCCGTCTATCGCGCGTGCACGATGCAAAGCAACATGCTCAGACTCTAGTCTTTTTATCCATTCAAGCAGATTTGGTTGGTAATCTGGAAACGTGCATTCCCTAATAAATAACTAACTGGACTGAGGATGAGGCTGCGCTACGGTCATTGTCTAAACCAGACAGAGCATTGTCTAAACCGGCTTTATTTCGGAGCCAAAACAGATAAAGCAAGATGATTTGCACCCCGTGTTTCATTCATGCCTGGTCTGTAAAGCTTGACTGATCATGCAGCATGCTCCGAGCTGTTTTGTGATGATCATTGCAACTTTGCCATACAGACTGCTCATACCAGGCGCACGCATTTCTCCTCCGTGTGGGATCATTGTTTTAAACATGATACTGTATTTTGACTGCTCTTGGCACGACCACACAGCATGTACAGTTCCTCTGTAGAGTTGATGGAAGCGAATATCAATAAGAGCATATCAATCAGGTTATCTTGAAGTTGAATATCTCTCCAAAATACCTTCAGTGAAGATGCTTTGAAAGTTTACGCTATATTGCTAAATGTCTCGCATATGTTTGTATATTTCTTTGCATCTTACAGAAACAGGAAGTCATGGATGAGAGCAGCTTGTATTATGAACAGTGTCACTACAGTGGAGGCTTGAAGCTTACATGCTCCTGATGTATTCCTGACCAGGGTGGAAAATGTGTTTCCGGCTGATGACGGTTTACTGCTTTTAATATTCCATGCAGAAAAATCAAGCATGAACAGCTCCCAAAATATTTACCGAACTTGTCGTTTAAACTGATCAAAATTGATTGAGAATTTCTAATTGCATTAATGTTATTTTCTTTTAAAGTGGGTTATCTAGGATGTAGTATTATAGGGTGGCATGGTGGTGCAGTGGTTAGCTTTGTTGCCTTGCAGCAAAAAATTTCTGGGTTTGAACCTGCTAACCGGTAAGAGCCTGTGTTGATTTCCTCCAGGTTTCCTCCCACAGACTAAAGATGTGCAGATTAGGTTAACTGGCTACTCGTAAAATGCCCATAGCTGTGAATAGCTGCTTGTCTCTGTTTTAGTCCTTCGATAGGTTGGTGACCTGCCTAAGGTGTACCCCACCTCTCTACTGAAGTTAGCTGGGATTGGCTCCAGCTTCCCTGTGACCCTGACGGATAAGCGGTATAGATAATGGATGGGTGTATTATGAATAGCAGTAATTCAGAAGCTGTTTCGACCATTCTACCAGCACGTCCCAACTGGCAAAGATGGTCTACCAGTCTGCTTTGGCAGCTAGATTTCTTTCCACATAATAAACATGCTGTGTTGCATGCATTGATGACCATCTTTCTCAGATATCCACTTATTCTAATGAACATTAATTTAATGAAATGAAACTCTATTTCACGCTGAGTACTGAATGTACTGAAAGTTTATGTATGTTCTTTACTGAGCCTGTTTGGTCTGACTAAAATTAGCCTACTAAATACTTTGTCACTAGTCTACTTTTGGTCACCCATGATTAACCTTGATTTGACCCCTTAGTAAGTATTCATTTTGATGCACATAAACCTCATTTTTCCTGTCTGAAATGCAGCTGTTTTTTTTTATTTTTTATTTAACTATTGTGTATTTTTCAAGTCTTTAATACATACATTCTTACCGGATTACCGGTACAATGGGGCTGTAGAGGTTGGCTAAACAAATTCTGTCTCACTAAACAAAGTCCTGTTCATTTTCTTCAATCGTATGGCTGTACTCTTGGATTTCTGCAGTTGGTTTTATGTGAACAGGAGCTTAGAGCTTTTTAGCTAGTGTAGACACGTCCGGACAGGTTTACCAGGTGAAAAATCTGTTAGTTTGCACAGTCAAAGTAAAAGAATTCATCTAGTTTGCTTTCGATGTTTGGAAAATGTGCAATGGAGGGAGGAACATCAGTCCTTTTAAGACAATTATTCGTCCTGTTCTACTGTTCGGTACCCTGCTTTAATTATTGCCAGAAGTGTGTTTGTGGCAGGAGATGAGAGTGATTTTCAGGCTTCATTCAGACCGACCGAAAGGGGTTTGTGCCTGCCAGTGCCTGCCTGAGTTTTAGATCACATATTTATCTTAGATTCTTTGAAGAAGAACAGTGATGGAACAATAGTTCATCCAGTGAATAGATTGATGCATCTGGATTAAAGACTCAATGGGGTTTTTGTTCATATTTTCAGTATCATTTCTCATAGACTGCCAATAATATTCCTCCATCAACTTGTCCCTCTCATTATGGCCAATAATCCGTTTGTATGTTCAAGCTAATATGTTTTCTGTAAACCATATACAGTATTTACAAGTTGCGCTGTTATTTACAGAATTCTTGCCATTTAAAAAGGAGGTGGCTCCAGGTTTGAAAGTCAATAAGGTTACTTTGGTACATTCTATGTATATTATAAATATGTTTAAATGTTAGTCACTGGTTGTTCTTATACACACTAATGATTATATGTCTGATATTGCAGAAAGTGTTATTTATATATGATTATACACACAGTATATTTCATACTATTTCTGTCTAATAGTGATGGTCAGAAATATTAGTTTTCGTATTCTATTTACAGTTGTTGGTCTTTTAAGTTTTGAAAAAGAGGTCAGTTTGGGATTTTTCACATCTCTACTGAAAAAAAGACATGTGGATATTCCATATTAAAAGATAAGAAAAAAAAAGCCCCAAAGTTTGACCGTCATGGCAACCGTAACACTGCGAAACTGTCGTTTGTTAGAAGATAATCCGTTATAAGCAGTTTTCAATTTCAGGCCAGTACTTGCTTGGATGCTGTACATCTCTAGTGACTGTCTGTTTGCTTAACAGTCTTCTGTATGTAATGTCCTCTAAAATAATGTAGATAAGAAGCCTGGAATCAGATTCAGAAAGGTATTGTATCAATAAGATGATCCTGCAGTGGCAGACAGTGTAGTAGTTGGAATACTCTACATAGCACAAGCATGTGACTGGAATATTTACATATACAAACGTAGCATGTGGTTTAGTTGTTCTTGAGAGAGTTCAAGGGGTGGGAGATAATGTCAGGAGTGAACTCTTGACTTTAACGGCAGTTCACTGGTGCTAAATATTCCGAAGAGGGCCTTACAATTTTCTAATTTTGGCCACATAGAGTAAGTTACCTGTCACCCTTACATCTGAGAGTGGGTTATGGACATGTAGCATTGATGAGTGCCATTGTGCATAATTTAAGGGGTGTGAAAAGAACAAATCATTCTAGGGCTGTTCCATCTAGCCAACAGTGATTCATCTGATTAGACGGAAAGATTATTGGTTGATTACGTGTTTTATGGTCACCTAGCCTGGAATGCGATTAAACGATGGTGTGTCTTGTTTAATGTCATAAGTCATAATGTCAATAATATAAGCGATAGCAACATGTTTTTGCTCAAGCTCTTTAAATAGCTAACATGCCCTTCTGGCACCAACAGCTGTGCCATGGTTGAAGTCACTGAGAGTATAGTTTTGCTTCATTCTGTTTTTATAGATGGATGGATGGATGGATGGATGGATGGATAGATGGATAGATAGATAAATAGATAAAGTGTGTGTGTGTGTGTGTATCTATATATCTCCTCCTGTGCTACGTCTTGATTTTTGCTTGTTGTTTATATTTGAGGGACCTACAGCCACTCCACATTGTCTCTCTATAACCTCTACGTTTAAGCATTTTAGCGAGCTTCTCTTGGTGCTTTCACTAATCATCTGTAGTGTGGATGATTTTAATGACAAGCAGGAGGTGTGTGCAGAGAAGCAGCAGTTAATGAAAAGGTTATTAAGGATTTTGCTTTTATTTAAAAAAACTGCTTTTGATTATCTACTTCATAGGAAATGTCATGCTGCTGCAGAAGCCAGTAATGAGACAATGTCTGCTGAAGGCCATTCCAGGCGTCCCTGTGTTTGTTGGATGTGTGGAGAACTGCAGTCCCTTCCATCATTGTAGCTGAAAGATTGATCCCTCACACAGTGTCTGTGTGCTGCTGCCTTCTAATTTCTTTCTCTCCTTTTTCCCCTCTTTCTTTCCTCTGCCTAATGGTCTGTGAGGCATTAGGAGAGTGTCTGGCATGTAGCACTGGACACTCTAGCCGAGACATAGAGAAATTTGAGATGATGACTACAGAGCAGCCGCTATGAGCTGTACACCACCAGGGTAAACCTATCTGTGCCTGCTGTAAGCCACGGTTCTCTGACTTCACACAGAGTGAATGCGCTTCAATTAGAGGCACACAAAGGAAGGGTAATGGAGTCTTGCTGCAAACGTGTAAGCATTTGCCCTGGGTGTAAAGCCAAGACGCACAGCAGATCAGATTCCTTCATCAAACACCTTCACTTTTCTGCAACTGTTCATCACTGCTTGCATCATGCAGCAGGAAGCTCCATCATAACTCATCTGATTATGATTTCATGTACCTAAGAGCTGAATCTTACATATTTTTTTTTTTGTTTTAATGGCAGCTCTGCCCTTAACTTCCTGTTTTCCTTAAATTTCCTTTTTTAAAATTCCTTGTGTGTCTGTATCTTCGAGGGTTCTAACAAAGCAGAAATCTGATTACCCTTAACACACCAAATTCAACCCATTAAGACTTTGGTAAGAAGCTGAGGAGGCAAGGTGCAATGCTAAATGCTAAACTCTGTGGTGCTGGAGTCTGACTAAATCAACCACTTTATCAGTTCCAAGTGAAGTTTAACATGTGTATGCCTTTACGTAAAATTTCAAAGCCATTTTTTAAGCCTCTGAAAGCCATTCATTTACCTTTATTATGGTGTACTGTGGGAAACAAATCGGTAAAGTCGAAATATTTATCAATCCAGTGCTCATTTATTATCATTAGTGGTAATCTTTTGCCAGAGCTCCTGTGGGAGTCGGACCCATAGGATTAACATGTTTTGACAGGTTGTGACATTGCTCGCAGTGAAGTGCTTCCCACAGGTCTGCAATAGCTATAGTCTGCTTGTGGTGGTAGCCAGCAGAAAGGGTCGGCATTAACTGCTGGCACAAATATTATCTGCTGCATTTGATTTCGGATCCTGTTGGAAGAGTCTGCTCCACTCGTGCAGATTTAAATCAGCTCCACTCATTTAAGAGTTCATTTTTTGACTTGCAAAGAAGGAAGGGAACATAATTTGCTTTTAAATTTTGAGTTACAGTTACTGACATGAAAATTGAATGACCAAATCTGCACAGACCGTTAAGGTACTTTTAATAATCAGTTAGGTAGGATTGGGGAAAAGCACTGTTAGGAAGCTGAATGCTCGGACTAGGCTCAAAAGCTCCACAATGTAATGATGTTGACCATAACATGCAACATGCAAAGCTTTCCGTTCACGTGGTCTGCTCTTTGTCCAGTCATTCCAGCACAACACGGATCCTTTTAGTGATGTAGTACATTATGTTCACTATTATTTATCCATCACTCACAGATCTTTCTCTTTCATTATTCTTATTTGCTAAATCGGTCGGCAAATTAAAGTCCTGCCCGCCCAAGTAAACTCTATGGCTGAATTTTAATACTCAGTATGCGCTAATGTCTGTTAAGTACCTACTAGCTGACCCTTACTATGGTATGTTCTGGTATGATTGCATACTACGGATGAAGTAGATCATCCAGGTACCATTCGACTACTATTAAATGCCTTCTGAGTATTTGAACACCAAATATGTGGAGAATGCCGTACTGCTTTTTGTGTACTATAGAGTAAGGCTGTATGAGTATTCGGATTCAGTGTTCCTATGTGTTGGGAAACACTGGATGTAAATGATGATGCGGTGATACAGAGCAACTGCCATTTTACATAATCCAAATACTGCCTCACTGTAAAACCACCAACGGCAAATTTAAAACAACAAGAAAAGAAAACCTCCACAGATATGGCTCGAAACTGGAACGTGTCATATCCGGTCCCCTACGGTTTACACATATCAAGGAGGTTTTTGCTCTGTAGCTTAAATACATTCAGGTGAGTGTGGGGTGTGATAAGTGCTTTGACGTAGGAGGGTGCATCTGGTACATTTTTGGGTTTGTAGGCAAGCATCAGTGTTTGAATCTGATGCGGGCAACTATACGAAGCCAGTGGAGGGAGCGTAGCAATGGGGTGCTCTGGGAGAACTTGGGAAGGTTGAAAATGAGTCATGCAGCTACAATCTGGATCAGTTACAGAGGTCAAATGGAGCTCAGAGGTAGACCTGCTAGGAGTGCGTTACAGTAGTCTAGTCTCGAGATGACAAGGGACTGAACAAGTATCTGAGTGGCCTGTGTGGAAAGAAATGGACGGATCCTTCTGGTGCTGTAGAGGAGAAATGGACATGAGTGAGAAAGATCAGCAATATGAGAGGAAAAAGACTGTGTGATGGGGTGATAGTGTCCATAGTTACCCCAAGGTTACGTGCGGTGACCGAAGGAGAGATCAAAGAGTTGTCCAGGGAGATCATAAGATCCTGATGTGGGGATGAATTCATTGCGATGAATAGCAGTTCAGGTTAGGTTATATATCAGCATCATATGATCAAGATCAAATTACATTAAATGATATTCAGCACAAGCAAGACATCATGATGGTGCAGCAGGATCCCAGAGTTTCTCCTGGTTTTCAGGGTTTCCTCCCAACCTGTACATCCTTCTATATATGGACTGGCTACACAAAATCCCCAAGAGGTGTGAATGAGTGTGCATATACACTACCGGTTTTAGAACACCCCAATTTTTCCAGTTATTTATTGCAATTCAAGTCCAATGAATGGCTTGAAATGGTACAAAGGTAAGTGGTGAACTGCCAGAGGTTAAAAAAAGGTAAGGTTGTCCAAAACTGAAAAATAATGTACATTACAGAATTATACAAAAAGGCTTTTTTCAGGGAACACAAAATGGGTTAACAATTTAAAGCTGTTCTGCAACAATGGAGGTGATCAAGCGTTGAAAGCTGGTGCTACTAATTCCTACAGGTCTTCCAACTTTTCTTGATTACTTACAACCCCCTCTGTCTGCATAAAAGCAGTGCTGGAACACACCGTGGTACCATATCCTCGTGAGCATCAGTTGAACAGTATTGTACTGCAGAAAGTAGTGTGTTGCTACAAAAATGGTGAGAAAAAGGCAATTAAAAATGGAAGAGACAGACCATCATAACACTTAGAAATGTAGGTCTTTCCTACAGAGAACTTGCAAAGAAAGTAAAGGTGTCCGTGAGTACAGTTTCCGTCACCATCAAAAGGCACTCAGAATCTAGGGCAAACTCTGACAGGAAGAGGTCTGGCAGATCCAAAGCCACAACTGAATCAGAGGACAAGTTTCTGAGAGTTAACAGCTAGATAGGCGGCTCACAGGACAACAGCTTCAAGCACAGCTTAAGAGTGGTCGTAGTAAGCAAGTCTCAGTTTCAACTGTGAAGAGAAGACTTCGAGCTGCAGGTTTGGCACAACAAGTTGCAGCAAGAAAGCCATTGCTAAGACGTCAGAATAAAACAAAGAGGCTTGCCTGGGCCATGAAACACCACCATTGGACTACTGAATACTGGAAGAAGGTATTATGGACTGATGAATCAAAATTTGAAATCTTTGGTTCATCACGCAGGATCCTTGAACGCCAGCGAGTAGGCGAAAGGATGGTTCCACAGTGTGTGGCATCAACTATCAAACATGGAGGAGGAAGTGTGATGGTCTGGGGCTGTTTTGCAGGATCCAGGGTCGGTGACTTGTACTGCGCGAGAGGCATCCTGAACCAAAACGGCTACCACAGCATTCTGCAGCGCCATGCAATACCCTCTGGTATGCGCCTAGTTGGTCAGGGGTTCATCCTACAGCAAGATAATG
>JAQQZR010000035.1:9062303-9082762 GCA_030068235.1 Notoglanidium macrostoma | reverse complement strand
GTGTGTGTGTGTGTGTGTGTGTGTGTGTGTGTGTGTGTGTGTGTGTGTGTGTGTGTGTGTGTGTGTGATATAGAGAGTGATGTATACTTGACTCTTTGCTCCAGAGTGGGCGAGTGAGCTGGGATTAGTGAGGTGAGATAGCTCAGTCTGGGCTAGGACACAGTGCCCGCTCTGGGCTTGAAGGGATATAAACGCAGCATGTCTGAGTGTGTGTGTAATTATAGGCCTGGCTCTGAGTGCTGAAGTGCTGGGCAGCAGAGCTTAGAGGCATCACTCGACCGTGTGTGTTCCAGCCAGGTGGCTGCTATAATAAGCCCTCATTTTCACCTTGAGAATGGTGTAGTTGGCTTGTCTAATATGGTTTGTTAAACAGGGGCTGATATAGGTTGTTTAAGTGTGTGTTTGTACTGGTGTTTACCTGATACTCAAAACTGCACGTGTCTGTATGTATGCAGTAGCGTCTATTCACATGAGCTTGCGAGACAGAAGGCTTAACTCTGTGCTCAGTTTCACCGTTTAAACAGACCGAGTGAAACTTGACATGAGAGGACGGGTGTAGAGTTGCGGCCGTGTGTGTGTGTGTGTGTGTGTGTGCGCGCGTGTGTGTCCAAAGACATGCAGATTAGGTCAACTGGCTACTCTAAATTGTCCATAGTTGTGAATGTGAATGCGAGCGTGTGTGGCTGTTGGCCCTTTGGTGGACTGGCTACCTGCTCAGGGTGTACGCCTCTCACCTGAAGATGCTGGGATTGGCTCCAGCTTCTCCCGCAACCCAGATGGATAAAGCGGTATAGATAATGGATGGATGGATGGACAACTGGGTGTCCGTGCACTTACCGGGCTACCACAGGTGGTAGTCCACAATGGTTTAAGGGCCCTGCCAACACGCTGCCTCAGAGTAGCATGTGGTGTAATCCAAAATCACTAAGATGTTCTCCTGGCCTTGGCAGACGTTGGCAGGCCCCTGTTCTTCATCCCCAGCAAGAAGGATAGCAGAAGCCTGCTGTGCGGACAAGCAATTGGTGGCACACTGGTGGTGGCACAGCAGCCCCAGAGCTTCCCACCATCTGGAGGGCATCCTGGAACCCTGGCCAGTGCTGACCTAGTAGGGTGATGGAGCTCCAGGAGTCCAACAGCGCTGTTATGGGGGACCCGTCTAAATGTGGTGGTGAGTGTCCCAGGAGCTGGACCAGCATGGAGGGCACAGCCCGCAAGCCAGGCTTCTGAACTCATGTCCTCTCCGTTTTCGTGAACATGGAGGCATCTTGGGTGGCTTACTTGTGGATCAAAAAGCAGTGTGCGCGTGCGCGCGTGTAAGGGGTAAATGGCCTGATCAGGATATTCTAACTGATTAGGTTATGACATTAGAAAAGTAAAACCAGTGTCAGGAATCCTGTTTGTCACGATTCTTGAATGACTTGTTTTACTTACCAAGAATTCCAGGTGGATTTAGAACCTAAATCGAGTTACAAAGTAAGAGGAATGTCTAATAAACAGACTAGTTGTTCTCAAACATTCACTAGCATTAGCATAGAGCTGGGTTTATGTTCAACATTATTAAATCTTTTACTAATTCTTTGTAGAACTTTAGCAGGTGGTACAATTTCAGTTGGATCTGACTAGCCATTAGGCCTTTTACAGGCTAGATGTTAATATTTATAATAATAACAGTGTGCACATCACATTTAAAAAAATAAAAAAATAAAAAAACAGACGCCCAAATAAAAAGGTATTAGTGAGGCAGGAATCTACTGTCTATTATATTTCCTAAATACCAAAACCCATATGATGCAAAAAAGTGAAGCTGGTAATGAATTGCATTGGTCATGTGGAGGAAATAATCCAGGCATTTACAGCTCAATCCTCATGAGTCAGCGTTTCTGCTTGAGCATTTACTCATCACACAGAATCGCACACAATGAAGTACTGTGTGGAACTGCTGATAAAGAAGGAACTTAAAGTTAATTCCTGTCATGTAGGTCTAGATACAAATTTGGCATTTTGAATTATAAGCTGAATTTGACTCTTTGTAAATACAGAAACATCAATTAGGCTTTTTTGTTTATCTGGATAGCAGCATGTCCCATGTCAATTTATGGTTTTATTGTTAATTGGAAGTACTGCATTTCTGTAGATACCCAGAATGGAGATATTTCTTTCATCCTTTTCTCTGTGAAAATTATGTTTGTGTATTCTGTACCACATCGAGAGCTGAGGCCTCGGTTACTGCTAGGCAGGGAGAATAAATGGTTTTTTTAATGTTCTGTGTGGGGGCCATAACTTTGTCAGTGAATAAGTAAATCATGTTCAGTGGCTAAAGCCAGGTTTAAACTGTGCGATAACAATGGTCTTAGTCAAGTTTATTGTTGTCACACTGTACAGCTGTTGTCTACTAACCTTTATTATATGGATTCTATATCAGATTATATTATGAAGATCCCCTAAAGATAGACCTGTGTGATTAGCTTCTTTCTGACCAAACAGTTCTAGGGACTTTTTGAGAGGAACTACCCCCTGAGGAGCTCCCAGAGAACACCACACTTTCAAAGGCCTTTTTTCTGTTTGCGTTCGCACCACCAGTAGGAACACTGAAGTGACGTAAACTGAATCAAGCTCCGTCGCGTATAGGCTCAATAAAGTCTGGACTTCACTGTTGCTCCAGTCATCCGTGCCTTTTTTCCATTATTAATGTTAACGTTAAGCTGTTGTTTACACGGCTAACATTTTATATACAGATGTACCCGACTTCAGATTTTTCCAACTGTATTCAGCTGTTCAATACGCAGATCCGAAAATTATTTTTAACATGGACTATCTGCCAATTAGTAAATGCAATGATGATTTTTTTTTCCCCAGTGATTTTAGTGATTTCGAACCAACATTTCACGTATTCAGACATGCAGCCCTTCCTCTTTGTTCTTTGTGGACCGTTATTTCCGTACGGATGTGTCAGAATAATGAGACTGGCATCACACATGTATTTCTGTTTAAACTAATCCCGTGTAGCTTATTTTTTTATTTCACTGTAGTTTGTCATCCACTCCATGTCAGATTTAAGCTTCTCTCATCTGTTAACCAGCGCATTTTTCTTTTTAGGTTGCATTTTTGTAAGCTTCTATGTGTTTCATCCTGTTATTGTGATGCACACTGACTGACAAAAAGAAACCACGATTGCACGACTTGAAGAATCTCACAACACTTATGTCTTGACCTTTCACCCTATTCATCCTATTGTGCTAGGAGAGTACCTACTTTGAAGCAAAAAAAAGGTCCCTAAAAATGGCATTCTAAGAACTATAATTGTTCATTTCCTACAGTACAGACACGCAAAAAACGGGGCTACTTCCTCCAACAGTTTTAAGAACTATGAAGAAGTTCCTTCAGTCAGAAATTGCCTAATGATCTGGAGGTTATACAGAACATAGCCATTTCCTTCATCACGCAGATAATTCTTCATGCCTTTATTCCCTAATCATGCAGATAATGGAGTTCATATCACAAACAAACATTTTTCAAAGGGAGCTTGAGGTATTTATTCACCATATTTCACCATTGCCACTACTGTATTTATATTTTCTAAGATTGGTATAATCCTATGACGTCCTCTTTTCAGTTGCCTTAAAATAAACAAGTGTTGTATTCATGCTTAAATATACAGATTAAAAGCTTTCCTAAACTGCCAGAACTTTATCAGATGTCTTTGGTCGCAATGGCACTAAATTGGTATATGTCATTATTTGGTATAAGACCATAATAAAACTCACAAGCAAAGAATTCATTTATGATGTGTGATTTTTGTCCACAGCAACAAAATCGTGTCAATAATTCCACAGTGTAAAGCTGGTTCGCCTTTCTTTTTGTTCTTTTCCTTTTACGGTACTAAATGACGCGTGAACATGATTCATCTCCCATTTGAGCGAGTTTGAATGACACTTTATGTAATTGAGTGGGCTTTCATGTTCTACTGTTTTTGAAGAGGGCAATATGGCAGGAATTTAAATGTGAGTGCAATTATATCTGGAACACGTATCCTCCACATCCCTGTTCTGCAGTATCCTTTCCTACAGTGTCCTAGCACTCAAATGAAAGGAACATTTAGTTTTGAACAGTTGCTTCATTTTTTTCCCTTTCTCTCCCTTTTGGAATTTGTCTAGCCTATGTATCACCATCTTCCATATTTTCAGCAGGCAGCTCTGCGAAATTGTCAATTCGACTTTATAATTCATCGAACAGCTTGATGAATTGCCACATGCTAATCACAGCCCTGCGCATTACAGCTTACACAAGCATTCTGCTGTCACTTATTTGCCTCAATAGACAGCTCACATCTTATCCCAAATACTATTAGTGCCTCCCCTGTAACATTCAGAAGAGACAAATGTTTGAGGGAAAAGCCCTGAGCGTGAACCTTGCTTCATGAGACGTTTATTCCTCCGTGTCCTGTTATCTCGAGACTTGTGTTTATATTTAGTTGCTCCACATGTGCAGTTTTCTCTGCCGTGAAGACACAAACTGAACAGAGCATGGCAAATGGTGTCACGTATTCAATAATTGCGAACTAGCATCTGCAACCATATCAAGTTGCTACATGGGCATGTCTCCGTTTTACGCAACCACAACATGCACACCGGTTGGCGTGGTTGGTTATTGCGTTTTACATCTTTAAACCTTTTTGATGTAACGCATAAAACCTTCCACATAAAGCTCCTTCAAGAACTGACTGAAACATTTTGCTGCATTGACATCAATATTTAGTGTGGCATTAAACCTCACTTATAAGGGGTTACTGCAGAGTTTCATGCATATTTCATACTCAAGATGCAAGATAACATCAGTTTCACCGCCACGCCTTTATCATCAGGCAGTACTTCACTCAGAACGGACGGATTCTAATTCCACTGTTCAAATATCATTACAATTTTAATATAGAAGAGAATATTTGCGTATTTGAAGGAAAGACATTCGCATGTTTAGAATTCCACATTCTGATTTACAAATTTGTAAAAACAGACACTTCCCAGACTTTTTGGTGAAATGACCTTTGTTGCCTGATAAGAAAAGCGCCTCCTTTTAAAAACTGAAAACTGTCTCAGAACTTCTACTCTAATATGCTTATACTGACCACCCTTTTAAACACACTCGCATAATCATGTACTTTATACATACATGCAGTGAAAGGGAGTGTGTTGAAGTGTAATAAACATCATATGAGTGCAATGTGCATTTGCAATAAAATGAAACCATGTGACATAAGTAATAAATGTAGCATGAAAATAGTAAACATCAATATAATATAGATATCATTATAAATCGAAATCTAGATAATTACACAATCTGCACCTGTATACGGATTATAATTGTTTACAATCCCACTATCCAATATTTACCCAGAAGAGGACGAGTCCCCTTTTATATTTGATACTGCTCGTGGTTTTTGCTCGTCACTGTCGCTTATGTCTTGTTCATTCAGGGTTTAAATTTAAATCCAGATTTCTGTAAAGCCGCATTGCAAAAATGACTTGTTAAAAGCATTATACATCCATCCATCCATCCATCCATCCATTATCTACATCATTTATCCGTTAAGTGTTATGGGGAAGCTGGAGCCAACCCCAGTCGACGAGGTCGATAATCTATTTCAGGGCTAACACAGAGATGAACAACCATTCACACCTATGGGCAGTTTAGAGTGGCCTGTTGGCCTAATCTGCATGTCTTTGGACTGTGGGAGGAAACCGGAGCACAGCATCGCACATATAAAATGTAAAAAAAAAAAAAAAATTCAGAGCAAATATTTTCATGTATTTTTAAAGTACAGTGGATACAAAATGTGTAAAATGCAAGGTTTTTGTGATTTCAAAACCTCCCACCTTTACAATTCAACTGAAAAACAAACAAATCTGTAAGAATGCTGTAAATCGAAAGGTGCTTCAACAAAGTATTAGTTTGAGGGTGTGCACGTTTATGCAACCAGCTTATTGTACATTTTTTATTTTTTGGTTTTTTTTCCTCTAACAGATTTGTTTGTTTTTCAATTGAATTGTACAGGTCATAGGTCATATTAAAGGTGGGAAAAGTTTTGAAATGATTAATTTTGCTTTAATTCTTTTACATCACAAAAACCTGGAAGTTTATTAGGGTTTTATATCCACTGTATTTATAAATTTTGAATTTATGTGTATGTGAAAAAGGGTAAACAGTTGTGCCACAGGCAAAAAATGAACTTGAAACTGCAGCACTTTACTTTGACAGCAGTGAACCACATCCTTCTGCCAAAATCACGAGAAAGTATACATTTAGACTATAGTGTTTGATTTAGAATTCTGTTGTAAGTCTTTATCATTTTATTGGAGACCGTTATATCTTACCTAGAGGTTTTATTTCAAGGTCACTATTATTTTAAAAGGCAGGCCTGGGTGTAATATGATTATATTGAACATCTTATGATACCTTTACAGAGTTCTGTGTAATTGCCTTATAAAAGCTCACAGGATGTCTATGCCCATGATTCTCAATCAGTCTTGCTAAGCTGTACACAGATTCGCTCTTTAAATATGCGCTTCACCACCTTTTATTCCGTGTCCGAATTTAAAACCAATACCTGCTTATGTCATCTGAAGCAAATCACTGTCTTGTCAGGATAAAATTTATTCAGGCTCTTAAACAAGGGAACCTGGTGCATTCGTAAGTGTGAGAAATTGATCCATTTCTCTGGGCCGGAGTGTTCAGATTCAGCCTGTTTACTTCCATATATTATTCCATTTACTGTTTGGAGAGAAGTGAGACCGAAAGGGATGAATAATGAATGTGCCGAAATGGGCTTGTTGCTAATGGAGGTGTGAATTCAGCCTTGGAACTGATAACTTTCACAGGCTGCTGCTCTCCCACCCTCCAAACAATCATAGCCACTTCATCCCACTGGTTTTATGGCCCTTTTCCACTGCATGGTATCAGCTCGACTCTGCCCGCGTTTGGTATCCGTAGTTGGTTTTGCACTACCCCCTCCGTGTAGCTGGTTGTCATGGCAACGCTGCACAAAACAGCCGTGACATCATTTTCAACGCAACAGACACACGGACATTAATAGTCCTTCTGTCCATGCACTGAACCGACAAATAAAATCAATATCTTGTTGGCCCATCATAGTGTCGTAGCGTGAGGTGGTGTCATGGTGGAGACACGGGGCTTCCAGTTTGAGAACGCGGATTTGCTTACCTGTTATCAGTTTTGCCCCAGGTAACTCGTTTGCAATTAGCCAGTCTGTACTGATATTTTTGCTCAGCTCTCTGTAAGTATTATGGTAACCATTATGGTAATGTAATTGGTAATGTTATGGGTAGTTTTGTAATCAAACATTATGGCCTGGCATTACTCAGACTGAAGCATGATTCTGTCTGTCTTACTAAAAGTTAGGGTCTTGACTGGTTACTTTTGAAGGTAGGAGCCTTAGGTCCGTGGCCTGCTTTAATTTACGTACTGACAACACAGGGCAAAGTGCAGAGTTCACGTTCACACATGGGTTTTACTCACTGAGGGTCGGGTAAAATATCAGTACAGACCGGCTAATTTTAAATAAGTTACCTGCAGCAAAACTTTCCCCAAGTAATATTTTTAGAGCAGGGACACGGACCCAGATTCAGCACTGCACCATTAACGTTACAGTACGAATAACATTTACAGCATGGCTTCTTTTCGCTTCTGTAAACTGATGGTGCTTTTTATGCCTTTATCATTGCACATTGTCCGTTGGACAGTTTGAACACAGATTTTTTGCCTTTTCTTGGGTGCGTGCATACACAAACGCATGCGGCAGTGAAAACACGCACGTTTACACATGTGATCGGTGAAGTATAATTTAAAAATAATAAATAAATATAACACTATTTAAAAACGGCAGGTTTGTCCAGGATCCCCAGTCTTGCACGATGGTGCCGATTCTCTCTGACCAATCAACAGTCCACAGCATTTTCACGTCACCTTTTAGTATCGCTTTGGCTCGCTTGAAACCTCGATGGAGTTGATGCCAAAAATAGTCCCAGCTACCAGGTACTATCCACGATTAAGGCCTAAATGAATAGCAAAAAAGGCGAGAAGTGTTGAGTTGAGCCGATACAATGCAGTATAAAAGGGCCATTATTTTCACTTTCCTCTGAGACACCCTTTTTCACTGGGCTACTTAATACCCCACTGCAGCTTTGAATTCCTTCTGGCTTGTCTTTGTCTCTATTTCTTACTGTCTCTGACTCTGGCATATGGTCTGGTTAGTGGCTTGTTTAATTTAACATGTTATCGTAGCTGAATAAAAGGCTGTGCACTGCAGCGTGTGGATCTAGGTGTTAAAATTTGCCTGATGTGCGTTGACGTGCTTGGGGAGTCACTCTGCTCTCAACAGGATGCATGGCCTTGTTAATTACAGAAGGATGGCTCCCTGATAGAAATGAAAGGAATAGAATAAAAGGAAATAAATCTGGAAAAAGTGGATATGGTATAGTTTTGAGGAAGCAGAATAATGCAATGGTGTTCAGTGGTTTACTCAAGCAGAGCAATGGAGAGACTGAGGTCTTTGCGACCCTCTATAAACCTCTATTAGTAATTACTAGAATATGCCCCTATTTCCCAGCCTGGGAGTGAAATGGAGGTCACCGTCTATAGTCATTTGCTAGGTTGTCCAATAAGGAAGCCTTTTACCTCTTTAGTTTTTCTCTCTTCTGTATTAGCTGCCAGCTAAAAAGGCAACGAGAGCATTGGGGCCTTTTTTTTCCTCCCCAAAGAGCTTTTAGTGCATTGAGCAGTGAGTAAAATGGAAAATGTTACTAAATTTAAATGTAAGAACCAAAATACATGACACGGTACCAAAAGTATACCATATAGCACTTATATTAACGTACAACACACATTCCCATGGTTGTCTTAACAATAGTAATAAAGCTGTGCATGTGTGTTTAAAGAGTAATGTATGCATGCCACTGGGTTTGGGGGTGTGTGAGAGGGTTGTGTGCTTGTGTGAACGACTTGCATAACGATCAGGAACAGCCTCGCAGAGCGCTCCCCATGCAGTGTGAAGCCTTCTAGCTACATAAATAATGGAGTGCTAGCCTCTCGCATTCTCTTTTCTCTTCTGCTCTTGCAGCATGCCTGCTGCTTGTCACATCATTTTCACACTTTGTGTGCGATGAGTTGTGTCTGTGGTTATGGCTATGTCACACCTGTAATGTAAAATCATTTACATAATAAAATGTGTAAACCAAGAAATCCATGTTGGACCATTTGGAGATTAGCATTAATACGCCTTGGTTTAAAGTCTGGATGTTGTGATCATTGTGTATTTACAAAAATATTCATTATATTTTCAGTGTTAATGAGATCAGGCTTTTATAGGAAAGCTGATTTCTTGGAAGCTTTTGGACATCTTCAATGGGATACTATCTTTAATAGGATACGCAAAACATAAATGTGGTGCTTTTTCAAACAATACTTCATGCAGGAGTAAAGCCATAGTTGTGTATCATTGGTTTCTTTCTAGTCAATTTGGTGCTACAGGAAAAATAAAGACCAATCAGTTATCCCAAAAGGTTGTTTAAGTTAAATGATAGCACTTTGCATTGCTTAGAATTCACATTCATATATTCTAGTTGACTACTTTAAATGTGGGGCAAAAAACACAGGTTGAGGTTACACAGGTTAATATTCAAACATTAGCTGGCTCTATGTATTTTTGCATATTTATACATTTATTGTGTTCCTTCTATTTATTTTTAATAAACAAATGATTTGGGGAAGAAAATCCAGACTCTGATTTTTTTTTTTTTTTTTTTTTTTTTTTTTTTTTAATGTAATACAAATAGAATTGAATTATTGAGCTTTGTTTTCAGGTTTTGGATTTGAGTGACCTTCTAGCATTGTCCCTGTTAAGCTGAACTTCCAAAGATGTGACTACAGCAATCAGCCATAACACTAAAACCAGCTGCCTAATATTGTGTCGATCTCCCTTGTGCTGCCAAAACAGCTTTGACCCATGGAGGCACGGACTCCACAAGACCTCTGAAGGTGTGCTGTGGTATCTGGAAGTAAGTCGTAAGTAGCAGATGCGTTAAGTTGTGAGGTGGGGCCTCCATGGATTGGACTAGTTTGTCCAGCATATGCCATAGATTGAGATCTGGCTAATTTGGAGGCCAAGTCGACACCTTGAACTTTTTGTCAGGTTCCTCAAGCCATTCCTGAACAATTTTTGCGGTGTGGCAGGGAACATTATCCTGCTGAAAGAGGCCACTGCCATTAGGGAATATCGCTGCCATGAAGATGTGTACTTGGTCTGGAACAATGTTTAGGTAGGTGATGCATGTCAAAGTAACATCCACATGAATGTCAGGACCCAAGGTTTCCCAGCAGAACATTGCACAGAGCATCACGCTGCTTCCTCTGGTTTGCCTACTGCCCATAGTGCAACCTTGTGCCATCTCTTCCCTAGGTAAGGCACACACACACACACACACACACATACACACACACACACACACACACACACACACACACACACACACACACACACACACATGGCCATCCACATCATGTAAAAGAAAATGTGATTAACCAGACCAGGCCACCTTCTTCCATTGCTCCATGGTCCAGTTCTAATTCTCAATGGTGGATAAGGGTTAAGCATGGGCAGCCTGCAGCTATGCAGCCACATATGCAGCAAGTCTTCGTTCCACATGTGCGTCAATGAACCTTTGGTGCCCATGATCCTGTCTCCAGTTCACCAGTTGTCCTTCCTTATACCACTTTTGGTAGGCACTTTTGGGCCAGAGGAACCTTTACATAATGCCTAGAACTGTTGGAGGAAGTACCCGCTTTTTTGTGTGTTCGCACTGCAGGAACTGAAAACGATTACAGTTCTTAGGATGGTGTTTTTATGCAATTTTTTATTCCTACTTCATGGTAGGTAGTCTCTTAGCAGAAGAGAAACCATGCGTGACGTAGGTGTACACTGAATGGTCTGGATGTAAGTGTAGTGAGATTCCTCAAGTCAAGCAGTTGTTTACAAAAAAATCCATGTGACCGCATGTTATGGTTAACAGATGAGAGAAGCTCAAACCTGAGGTGTAGTGGTTGGCAAACTAAAATGAAATTAATAAAGAATAGGCTATAAGTGCTTGATTTAAACAGAAATACATGTGTGCTGCTGACAAATCCATATGGTAGAAATGTAAAGAAAGAAAGAACAAAAAGGAAGTGTGAGTTGAAAGAGACGAAGCATGAGGAGGAATGCATGACATGTTGGTTGAAATCATTGAAAAAAAAAAAATCACTAGTTGATTTTTTTAAATTGCCGGGTAGTCTATATAGAAAAATCTTAGTATCTACATCCTGAACAGCTGAATCCAGTTCGACTGGAAAAATCAGGTACAGCCTTAAATCCATGTAAAACATTTGGCCATGTAAACAACAGCTCTTAACATTTAACACTTTTTTAACACTATCTGCGATGGAGGAAATGCAATGTAATTCTGCAGTGGCTTAAGTCACTTCAGCGTTCCTACAGGTGGTGAGAATGCAAACAGAAAAAAGGCCTTTGAGTATACTTCTCAGGGAGCTCCCCAGTAGGTAGTTCCTCTCAACAAGTCCCTAGAACTGTTTGGTCCGAAAGCTGGTAGGTACTAATCACTGCATACCGGGAACACCCCACAAGAACAGCTGTTTTGATTCTCTGACCCAGTCGTCTAGCCATCACAATTTGACCTTTGTCAAAGTCTCTCAGATCCTTATGCTTGCCCGTATTCCTGCTTCCAACACACCAACTTCGAGAACTGACTGTTCACTTGCTGCCTAATAGATCCCAGCCTTTGACAGGTGCCATTGTAACAAGATAATGTTATTCATGTCAACTCTCAGTGGTTTTAATGTTATGGCTGATGGTGTATGTTTTTCTGGAACTTTTTCCTTACATTAGGCATCAAGTGACTATAATTTTCCTATGTGATTTGTGCTTTGTCCTACAATGCAATCACACTGTGAATACCTCTGAAACAAGAAGTAAATCCATGGAATTTGGCTTCTTTTTTCAAGGCCACCAGCTTTGTCATGAACCTTACCTTTATACTACTTAAACCTTTAAGAGGATTTTTTTTTTCTTGCTCTGGCCACCTTGCCATCTTTGGCCTTAATTTTACTAGTCAGTGAAATAGAAAATCCCCACCACCTGTGCATAGCCACTCTCTCCCACCAGCCACACACACACACACACACACACACACACACATAAGGTGTGTATGCAGCATGTGTATGTAGCAGTTAATGCTCAGATAAGGGTTTCGGTGGTACGGTGTTTCGGACAGTTCTGGTATCCATGCAACCATAGGTAATGCTAAGCAACAATATTGTTGGGTGATAAAAGCAAATAAATGGCTGATATGTCAACTTTAAATAATTTATGATTAAACGTAACGTTCCAAATGTGAAAAATTACAAATGTAATTTAAATAAAATTTATTTGTATTATATATATATATATATATATATATATACATAAAAAGCTTATTAAATATGCACTAATGTGCAAAGTCTTTTTTTTTTTTTTTCACCCCAACCTATACAGAATGGTTTTTTTAAACCCTCCATTGGCCATGCTTTCCACATAGCAGTGTATTGCATATTATTACCAAAAAGTGGACTAGAGGTAAGGGAAGTTGGGTGTATAACCTAATATAAGCATAATGTGTTCACTAAAATACTCTGTGATGGACTATAGTCCTATATCATTTATAAATTAAGTTTTCTTCTGGTATGAACAATCTGAATAGGCATTCAATTAAAAATAAGTGTACAATGCCTTCGCATTCCTGGTTGGAAGCTGTTTTGTCATGGGGGAGCGTGCTCGTGGGTGACAATTGGCAAATGACCAAATTGGAGTAAATGAGGTAAAAAAAATAATGAGTAATTGTAAAATTATTTATAATACTCTGATAATCATGTAATTACCTTTGCTTACTTTCCATTGTCAAATTTAGTGTCTGAATAATGCACTGCACAGCATTAAACTCGATGTCATTTAGTGTTTGTGATATTGACAATACAATGAGAATATACCCATATAATGTTAATACAATTTATGTTGTAGCACTAGCTGAAGCAGTACTCAGGTGTAAATACATCTCAAGGTTAACTATTATTTATTCTCATTGTCATGGTTACATTTCGGGTTGCTTGTATGGCACAAACTTTGCTAGGATGCAGATCGCTCTCAGTGTCTATTTGTTTCCAAGGCACATAAAGCCACGCAGTTCAGTGGATCCACTATCCTGTAGGACTAGTCTCTGGGAGGGTGTAAGGTTCAGGTGGGATTGTTGGAGGTTTTTCCACTCCTTTATACTTCCTTAGAGGAACTGACCCCAGACAAGCTTTTCCTCTTAGCCTCAGCTCATGGTCCCTGTGGCCATGATGAGAGGTTTAAGGTCACACTCAGTTTTCTCTTCTCCCACGCTGTGAGATGTGAAGTCTGTGGTGGTGGGACTGTAAGCTTCTTTCACCGTCTAAAGGCTGATTTATAGTTTTACGTACTGTAGGCTCAACGCATGGCCTATGCTGTATACCATTGTGAGTATTTACGCTTGTGCACTGGTATGTCTGCATCGCGCTGCAATTACAAAATGATACTTGGCGGTGGGGTTTCTATGCTACTGCGTTGAGATTTTTCATGTACTTCAAGCTGAAACTGAGCAGATCATCTTGGAGTTGGAGCTAATGAATGTTGAACAACAGTTACTTTTAATATAAAGCATAAAGATCAAACATAAAACACCGGCACAACCTCATGGGTGCCCACTCCTCATAGTGAGTCCTTTGGCAGTGAATGTACTTGACCCACAACCAAACGGACTAATCACAGTTGTTGTGGTCTATGTCACTGCAAAGTGTAGTTATGTTTCTGGGGAGGTGTACAACAGATCCTGTGCAAAAGTATACACTGGCCTTCTGACTGCCTTGCACAGTATAGCATCTTATTTTCAATAAAAAAATACAAGATCAGCTGAATTTGATTCAAATCAACTGAATGACTTAAAGCTTGATTAATTGATTAATAGCAAAGTCAAACCAGATACTGCGTAAATACTTTATATGCAGTTAAAAAGGGAGTTAAAGTAGTATTCTGTTCATGGTACTTGGTTGGGGTTTTTTGTTTCCTCTTTTTTTGCTCTCTATCTTTCATTTCAACTTTTCTGTCCTCTGACTCGGTTTGGACTTTCATAAAAAGACCTAGAGGTCTGAAAACATTGAAAAACATTTGTAATGACATTTATATAGATACTGAAATGGTTAAAGGTAAAGTTTTTTTTTTTTTTTTAATGAAGTCAGTATGATTTCAAACCTACTAACTGGATCCATTGTGTTTTTCAGAGCCTGGCTGTAGTACAAAGGAATGGCTTCAAGCCAATAGGAACTCGGCTGAGGTGAGAATTGTGCTGTTCTATCATGTTCTTGTCACCTCTGTTTCCTTGCTCTATTTTGAAATTTGTGTTCTATACAGGAAAGCCCGAAAAGGGCTTTTAAACAGTTGATCTGAGAAAGACCGAGGGAGAGAGTGCACTGTACAACAAGAACAGAGGACAAATCTAACCATTGATCTGTAGTGGATTGCTTTTTATAGATGGGTTTCCTGTTTTGAATAAAGAAGCTTTGTCAGTTGCAATCCAGAGAGGTTTTGCATGTGTCAGACCACTGCATTAACAGGGCTCCAGGCTAACTTTTTCCACTAGTAGCACTGGTGCTCCTTACTGAAAATTTTAGGCACACCAGAACATATCAAATTTTATCACTTAAATCAACATGCAACGCAACACACTTTCACACTATATGTAGCCTTTAGCTTCCACCATCTTGGTAAGAATTTTTTTGTTACTCCAGCCTCTCTATAGAAAGCCACATATCACACACAGCACTGATTGGATCTCGTGTGGTTCTCATTTGAACAAAGTCTGTGTGACGTCATATCCAGCAGCGGATTAACAACTGGGTGAAAACAACCTGACTGAGACATCGACTGTATAAATAAGTTATACACTCCGTGGGCGGCGATAAATCATGTCGGATATATAATGCCGATATCACGTTTGTTTTTTGGATGTGATAAAATACAAAAATTTAGTAATGGCAAATGAGACACACAATTGCTGAACCTAAACGAACATTTATTTAACACTGTTGACTGTATTGTCTGTAGAGCTGTACACAGTCGGCAGTAGATTTAATTAAAAAAATTATCAACTTAATAAATGACCATGGGTAATAAAGAATTAACTTTGTAAAAAAAAAATCTGAATTATTGTTAGCTATTATAGGGTTTTTATTTTTATTATAGGGTATTATAGGAAATTAGTTGGGGCCCATGAAATCAGCAAGAAACTTGTCTTTTATGTTATTTAGTGAGCTAGTGATTAACATTAGGTGACTAGCTAAGTAGCTTGCCAGCTAACTAGCTCTGTTAGAGGAATAGCATGATGGTGGTAATGAGCTCAAAGTCTCGCTGTTCTGCCACACTGTCTTCGTTCCTGTTTATACTGTAGATCATTCAATATTTCTCTTCCTTTTTTTTTTTTTTTTTTGTTTTTTTTTTTTTGCTTTAGCAGTTACACCTAGTCACCTGCCTTTTGTTGCTATAATCATAGACCCAGTGTACACTTGGTATTAAAATGTGTCTTGGACAATCTGATCACAACTGGATAGTGCTAAATACAAGTGTAAACGGCCTCCAAGACTCATTCACTCAAACCACTTGCTGAGGTGGTCTGGGACGCATTTGACTACGTACCTTGTAGTGTAAACCCTAATGCGTCCCGTTTCGTAGTAACAGGAAAATATGTCATTAATGCACGATGCAGTGATTATTTTAGTAACAGCACGATACACTAGGAAAAAAATGGAGGAGTATGTGGTTGGAGTGCAAGAAAATAATGAAGGTAAGTTGCAGGTTTAACGTTTTAATATAACTGTGCACAGGGACCTTTGACCTTCTAGCGGAAGTGAAGTGGGCAGTAATGAAATTTGAACCAACGTGGTCAGCTGGACACCTTGGACCCACATGATAGACACAAGTGTAAATGGCTCAAGACACATTTTACAACCAAGTGTAAACAGGGCCTTAGAGAATGAACAGCATCCAGCCTCTAGCAACCTGATACTTTTTTCAGTTTTGCTTTTGACAGCTGTTTGCAAAGCAACTCTAAAACAATGCCATCTCGCAATGTCATTCCAGTTATTCACTGACCAGACCAATTTCACCCCCATAGATTGAGAGCAAAGTAGAAATGTACCATTAGCTCTCCATTCCAGTCACTCTCTTTCTCACACGCATGCGTGCGCACACACCAATTCTCACTACCTCCTGGTGTTTCACATGAAGATGCAATAATGATTTTTTTTTTTTTTAAATGTGGTTTTATTTGCAAGTCGCACTGGTGTGCCTAGTTATAAAATTTAGTCCCACTGTCTCCAAAAATTGTTACAAAATGCAACTAATTGGTCACAGTCTAGAGCCCTGTTATAGGAGACTCGAAGCCTACCATAGTCACGGATTTCTCCATTACCTCCATTTAGTTCTAATGTGTTTTCTCAAGGTATATACAGTCCCCTCCAAAAGGGTCGTAATGTAAAAGCCAATTTTTTTGGGTTTGAGCGCCAAAGATAAATTGAAGACAATAGAATTTCAGCTTTTCAGAATTTCCTGAGATTTGCATCTAGATGTTTTAAACAACTTTCCTCGCGACACCTTTTGTTTGAACCCACCCATTTTTGAAGTGATCAAAAATATTGGTACTTGTGGCTGACAGGTAACCATTTCTTTGTGCCCTGTTTGATTGTTTAAACAATTAGCAGCTCTGAATGTCTACTCTTAGTTTGAGCTCTGGGTTTTGTCTGTGAACACTGTTTTTGTTTGTTGAAAGGATAAACCAACATGAAGACCAAAAACCTGTCTGTGGAAGAAAAGCAAATCATTCTAAAGCTAAGAAATGAGGAAAAACTGATCATAGCCATTGCATAAGCATTAGGCATAGCCAATACAACTATTTGGAATGTTCTCAAAAAGAAAGAAACCATTGGTTGGAAACCACTAACAGATAACGAACTGGTCGGCCAAGGAAAACGACAGCAGATGATGAAGTAAACATTGTGAAAGCTGTGAAAAAAACCAAAGACAGTAGTAAGTGACATAAACAACAACCTCCACAGGGTAGGGGTGAAAGTATCACAATCCAAAACATATAGGCTCCTTGGTTAAGCACGGTGGAGGTAGTGTCATGGCTTGGGCTTGTGGCTACTTCTGGAATGGGCTCACTAATCTTTATTGATGATTACTCAAGATGGAGTACAGAGTATATTCAGAAATCTATGTAAACATTCTGTATGCCACTTTAAAAAGAAATGCATCCAAATTTATTGGGAATAACTTCATCATGCAGCAAAACAATGACTCGAAACAGTCAGTCAACACAACAGACCTCATCTGGAGGAAAGTGGAATGTTTTAGACTGGCCAACTCAATCACCAGATGTCAAACCAATTGAGCAACATGTCACATCCTGAAGAGGAGACTGAAGGGAGAGGGGGAAAAAAACAAAAAAAATCACCAAACAATTACTGAAAGAAGCTGCAGTACAAGGCTGAAAAGGGATATTTAACCAAATATTAAGCGCTATTTATGTTAACGCTCTGTTCCAATACTTCTGCTCATCTAAAAAAAGCTGAGTGGTTTGCCACCAAAAGGGCCATGTTCTACGTTTTTTATCACGTCTAGATGTAACGATCAATAAGTGAAAGCTGAAATTCTGAGATCTGTTGTCTCATTCATCTTTTGATCTCAAACCCAAATGTTTCAGCACATAGCAAAAGCAAAATAAATTGGCTTTTCCATTCCAATACTGTAGGGGACTGCTTGATGTTTCCAAAACGTTGTGACTGAAATCTTTTACATGCAATATACTATGATATTGGGATTTTTAGTGGACTCCTTTAAAGGTGGGGGAAAAAAAGTAAGATTATTGTTAAAGCCAGTATTAGATTATGAAAACTTTTTCATTGTTCCTGATGGCATAAAAACATATTCACTTTACAGAAGGCATGTCATTACATCTGTCTTCTCCTTATCTTTCATGTATCCACTTGACCACTGCTATTCTTGTTGCATGTGAATTTTGTGGTGCATAAAAGAGCCTTTCAAACTGTTGTGATTAACAGCACTTTATAAGAATATATCATTTCAGATGTGCCTTACATCAGTCACTTGAACCAAACAGCCCTGTCTTTTTTTTTTTTCTTTTTTTTTTTTTTTTCCCCAAATCAGGCCTCCTGCTGAGCTCTCTCCTGTTGGGAACAGAGGGCTCCTGGGAAATGAAGGCCAGCATGAAGCAGTGGCGTCTGGCGCTAGGGCTCATGCTCACTTGGGCATTGCTCTTCCTTGCCCTCTTCTCCTACTTCATGGAGTCACATGTGGATGAGGCTATGACGCGCTCGCATGCCGATACACGCCGCCTCACCTCTGTGCAAGGCAACACTCGCAGCGCTATGGTGATGTCTCGCCAGACTTTGCCTTCCATCTCAGTGTCTGCAACCTCCGGAGCTCAAAAGGAACAGCCACCCAACAGCGAGCAGGAGACCTACATTCACCCAGATGCCCATAGCCTAGCAACCTTGTCTGTGAGCTCGCGCTCACAATCAAGCAATCAAACCTTCTCTCAACTGGTGGAAGATGAGGAAGATGAAGAAGAGGTGGTGGGAATGATTGAAAAGGAAGACCGGAGCAGAATGAGAAGAGAAACCAACAATTGGTTTGACTCCAATCCAGAGGACTTTTACTCCAAGTCAAAGTCAGTGGTGCAGCATTTGTGGCAGGGCAGTGCCTCGCTGAACATGCTCAGTCCACGCTTACAGAAGGCTGTAAAAGACTACATGAGCACTAATAAACATGGAGCATCCTACAAGGGGCGGCGGCATTCACAGAAGAGTGGGACATCCCTTCTGTGTGAGATGAAGAGAAAGGCTAAAGTGAGGACACTGAATGGAGAAGAGCCTCCTTTCTCTTCACTGGGCTGGCAGAAGATTGTTCCTACTTTGCCCCTTGAGCGCCTCTATGGCAAAGTATTCAGATCCTGTGCTGTAGTCACCTCAGCTGGAGCCATCCTCCACTCCGGCCTGGGAAAGGAGATTGGTGAGTAAACAGATGGGTTAAATTAATGTTATAACACTATTATTAGCTAATCCATACATTAACGCTCATCTGTCAGAGTTATGGGGAAGCTGGAGCCAATCACCACTTACTTTGAGCAAGAGGCAGGGTACACCCTGGACTGGTCCCCAAATCTAATGCAGGGCTAACAGACGAACAGCCATTCACACTCACATTCACACCTTTGGGCAATGTAGAGTAGCCAGTAGACCTAATCTGCATGTCTTTGGGCTGTGGGAGGAAACTGGAGCACCCGGAGGAAACCCACGCAGGTATGGGGAAAACGAGCAAAAACTGCACAGAAAAACCCAGTCAGCCAAGCTAATATCTATACTGGTAAAAAATTTGTTTGTTTATTTATTTATTGAGTGAGGCTTTTTCCACATATACAGATATTTTAAAAAATTTAGTTTTTACCTTTCTGCTTATATGGAAGTGAGAAATGGTTGGCCAAAGGTTCCAAAAAAAAAATTTTTTTTTTACAAACATTATATATTTTGGTATGTGTAACCCGCCCATGACCTGGAGCTACTGCTTAATGTGGGAGTGTATGAGTTGTATCTGAAAGATCCATTCACAGAAAGGTTTGTAGCGTCAGAGTGGTGGATTCGAGAGTCGTACAGCACACCTCATATTCTAGCAATTCAGAAGAGCTTCATTTTCACTGACCAAAATGTTTGTGTGGCTGAAATCCAGAGAAAAAACTGTTTTCAAAAAATCCATACAAGTGTGGACTTTCTGACTGATTTGCTTGTGATTTATTGACTGACTGACTTTCTGACTAATTTGTCTGCACGGACCTATTGCTCGACTGACTGACTGACTCTAAAACAAGCGTGTTCTGAATTATGTACAGGTTTATTTAGTAAATTACTTATGTACTGACTCACTGTCTTACTTGTGTACTGACTTATTTACTGATACTTGTACTAACTTACTGAATTAATGACTTGCTGATTAATTGTCTGACTTATGCAGAAATATAAAAAAAATTTAAAGTTCACTTTTAAGCACTACTATATTTACTTAGATATGTAGTGACTTTTAGTTACCTATTTACTTCCTGACTGACTTACTACTTATTTACTTAAAACTATTTTTATAGAAGTCAAAATTCGGGTCTTGTGACAGCCCTAGAAAAACAAATGAAATGGAGCTCTTCCATAAACACTGGTGTGTCTGTTTATCAAGAAATTTTGTATAAAATAAAAAAAAATGTATACTCCTATACTATTCCATACTT
>JAQQZR010000035.1:9024154-9039055 GCA_030068235.1 Notoglanidium macrostoma | reverse complement strand
TGATGAATATGGACTAGTTGAATGAGGACTTATTGTTGAGTCTCTAAAATAGTCATTGAATTAAGTGACTTTTGTAGATAAAATTAGGTGTTTAACAACCTGTTAAAAACACACCAGAATGCAGGAAATGGCATCTAATTCATTAAAAAATGTATGGGGGAGGATCCACAGAGTGTGTCCCAGTGTCCCCCCCCAATTCAAAATGCTTCTGACGCCCCTGAGGCCGACTCACTAACTATAATCACATGTTAATGTAAAAGTTGAAATGCATGTGCCTTTCTTTATTTAGAACAAATATTTCAATTCACTACAAGTATAACTGTTGGTATATGGAACAGTATGTGAAATGGAAAATTACTGTATGAAGTAGCCTATGTGTGACTAGAATACTGCTGTGCTGTCTGCTCTCTATGAATGAAGCTCTGTTCTCATGATCAAGACATCTGTGCTCGATTGCTTTCCCCTACCAGCATACGCTCTCACTTATATAAATAAGTCGCTTCAAAGCTTTAGTCTTAAACCCAGTAAATATACATAAAAACAAGTATTTATGCCTTTGCTATAATGAGTACACCATTTGTGCACAATACATTCTTTCGGTTAGCTTAGCTAAGCGTTGTTGCTACCGCGAGGCAGGATAACGAATCGATAGCCGACATCGTCGCTCGTGTTGTGTACGTTCGCTTCTGACACCCTACGGGCACAAACAGCGTCTGGTTGCGCTCTTATTTCGGTTATTAATAGCTGGTGATGTTGAAGAAGTAGGTCACGGCAGCAGAACGTTTCTCGGAACCAGGGTCAATCTAAAAAAAAGGGCGAAAGAAACAGCTTGTAGCAGCAAGTGAAATGTCTTCGTTGAAGTCATGCGTAGTAGGTTAGCTAGCTGTCGACCTAACTTGCTTGCTAGCAAGCTATCAGGAAGTTCTTGTGTGTACCCAGAAGAATGCAACAGTTTTTTTTGTTGTTGTTGCTGTAGCGATAAATGGGACGAAAGCACAAGAGTCTTTAAACTTTATTCGCGAGATAAAAGTTTACCAGGCACTGTTTTGACCTGTTAATTAACAGCTAGCCAGCTAGTTAGCAGCGTAGAAGCCTGGCTTGTCAATACATGCACATGCTGTTATAAAGCGAGTTCTGCTTTCTTTCTCTTTTGAAAAAGAGACCGCAGTAGAAGTGAGTGAATGATAGAGACTGGAGTGAGAGCCGTGCTGGAGCGTTTGTCACTCAGGACGGAATAATGCAGTGGCTGTGAAGCTGCACTTCCGGCCCCGGCGCTGCTGCTTGGTGTGGATGATGCGGATGCCCTGGCTCATTACTGTGATTAACCGAAAAATGATGAAATTCCTCGTCGCCCTGGGTCTCATCGCATACATCGCCTGTGAGTACACACTGTTTACAGGACATGACTACTTCTTAATGTTAACCCACAAATGGAAAACTTTTTAAGTTTGTTTTCCGTTCAAATTTTTCTCTCTTCCTCATTTTACCTGCTGGTTAAACTGGAATATCAACCAGTGACTAAGAGAGGCATTCATTGTGGATATGGAAACCTGCTAAACAAAATGCCTGCCATCTGTACAGTTATAAATGCAGCGCCCTCATACAATACAACATCAATTTGGTGAAAGGCAACATCCACACCTGGCGCAATTTGGCGTGGTCAGTCCACCTACCTGCATGCTTTTCATGGCAAAGCCACAGGCGAAACACATCAACATGGTGAGAACAAGCAAAACTCCACCCAGGCAGTAACCAGAGCTCAGGGAGCCTGAAGTCAGTGATACCTGACACAGAGAGAATGAAGTCTTACAGGTTTATGCTTTAAAAACAGTGCAAGTTAAGGTGGCCCTTCTTCGTCTAACATCACGTTGTTGGTGGACATGTTCTGGATTGAATACTGATCAGTCTCATTTTATCCCTGACATGGCGATTATATTCGTTGTATCACCACAAGTATGTTTCGTTCATGTTAAATAAATCAAATAAGTCTCAGACTTGATGCATGCTGGTGTCTGATCCGATTTAACACATTTTCTGATCCGACCCACAGATATATTTTACGCCCTGAGCTAGCGAGATGCGAACACAGGAGACAAATTACAGTAGGCTGTCTGTTAAGGCCCCCAGGTTCTACAGTCTGTTTATTACGTTGTCTATTTGCGTATGCAGTTTGAGTTGTGGCGCACAGACGCGTAACCTCGGGACTTGCAACTCCCTGCGTAACGTGGCCAAGTATTTGGGACATCATAAATCAAGTACTTTTACTACTTGATTAACTACTTGATTTAACTTGATTTACTACTACTGTTCAAACAAGGCAACAATGAAATGCAGCTCGATGGTGATTTCAGGGTTTATGCAGTGAGCCATCATTGGTGTGGAGCGCTTACATTTTGTAATAGCAAATTGAATTAGTAAAAAACTAAAAAACTAAAAACCTGTTTTCCGTCTTACCAGAGAGAATGCCTGTCCTTGTTGTATCAGCATCGGGTGTCGGCTGATATCAGTGTAACGTCTGATATCATATCAGAAATGAAAATGCCTCACTGTTTTTTGTTTGCAAAGAAACCTCATTAGTTAGGTTGAAAATGGTGTCTTACTTATTGTAATAACAAATGGTGAGTTAGCTAGTTGCAATAATACATTAATCGAGAATATGCGAAACAATTACGAACATGAATTCCAGGAGGGGGGGATTGTGTAGCCGTAGTCTTTTGTCCTCTTCTAAAAATCTGTCTCCTTATCATACGGGAACTCTTGACCAAATGTCGGAAAGTTGTGAGATGTGGCTTAGAAAATATTCATAGAATCTGGCTAGCATCTGTGTTTTCTCTGCATTTGTTCAAGTGTGATAGTGAGTAAAGGGGTGCAAGTGCGCCGCTGTTCATCAGCATGAGGCCGCTTTGTCCCATGAGGTTCACATGTAACCGCCCACTCTCACATGCATGAGAGTGAAAAACATGAGTTTTCCAGATTCTGGAAAGACTATCGTCCTCATTTGGTGCACGGGGCAGGGTCATTCTGGAAAATGTTTGGGCTCCTTAGTTCCAGTGAAGGGAAATTGCAAATCTACTGCAAAGAAGATATACAATTGTGTGCTTCACACCTTGTGGCAATAGTTTGAGGAAAACCCACATATGGGTGTGATGGTCAGGTGTCCACGTACTTGTATGGTACCAAATGAAACCGTTTGTCCTGAGAAAGTGATTACGATTTTTCTGGTTGTTTGAAAAGAGAAATAAGGAATACTGTAGAGCAAAGAGAGAGAACATGCAGGCAAAGGGACAGAATTCCTAAAATGATAACATAATAGCATTATTTCATTATATTTATTTTTCCAGTAAAATTTTTGTTATTATCTATTGGTTATACGTTCTTGAGTTCACCTCAATTAACCCCTTTTCTTTATCCTATGTAATTACTCCAGGCTGGCTATGAATTGAACCTGTGTATTGCACAATAAATCAATTTTCAAAATCAATAAATCAATGCACTTGCATTACCGGGTATAATGACATTTCAGGATATTGGAAAAACTTCCACAAACAGCTTTAATAGTGTTTTACATTCCGCACATAAATAGACGCCTGTTCCTTTTTTTTTTTTTTTTTTTTTTTTTTGCTGTTGGTCAAGTAAATGACACCTCAAGTATAAAAGTCCATATTAATACATATTCCTAATCAATTTAGTTGATTCTGTTTGTTTGTTTGTTTATTTATTTTGTCGACTTATCGTTTCGTTGCTGTCTTGCATATAATCGCATTTACACTTAAGCTGAGCTGTAATGATGCCCAGTCGCTCTCCGTGGTGCTGAACGTCCTCTTTAATGGTTTATGATTTGACACGGTTTTGATGCAGTATTTGAAAAAAAAAGTAGTCGATGGTTAATGCAAAAAAAAAAAACCTCGTGATTCCGTATCAGGATTAAATTACGGGAACACGGAGAAACTGCTCCCTTTTTCTTCGCCTTCAGAATCTGTGTTTTGAAATAAACTGACATGCTACTTCAGTACCAGTACAGCATTCAGTCCAGAAGAATACATTTCCATGATAATGCAGTATTCCATTAGAAAAGGTCAAATATATTAGCGTTAAAGATGGACTTTAAAATTTCTTAGGGGAGTGTATCTCCTAATGGCTGAGGTGTTTAGCTTACTATCTGTTTACAGGTGTAAATGCTGCTTATTTGATCAGATATATGCTTTTAGGTGACTACATTGTACTTGGAGATGTAAATAAGTCTTGTGATGTGTTGAATTGCATGTTGACATGTTATTAATGTTAATTCTTTTCTTGTCTTTCTTTCTTTCCCGTTTTTAAGCTGTCTGGGGAACTTACACCAACATGAGGTAAAACTCTAACTTTTAAAATGAAATTTCTTTATTATTTTTCTCCGTCTGTTTTTTGATCATGTTGTAAAGTATAAAACAGCTTGAGAAGAGTGACACTCTTTGTAAGTAATTCAAGATTGTCGTTATTCTAAGGCCCAAGTAAATGACCGCTTTACTAATCCCGTGACAACCCTTTCAAGATGGTTTGCGTTGTGCAGCAAATGCTGGATCAAAAAATAAATCGCAGTAAACAAGAAATATCACAAACGCATAAAGTACAAGATGGATAAATGCAAAACAGGAGATTTCTAACAGTCGGCAGAATCATTATAAATGTAATAAACCAGTGAAGCATGCTTTACAGCTAGGACACGTATCACAAATCTCATTTTAATAGCATTCATCGGGATGAATGGAGTTTAGGTTCAGTCGTTACAGTGTCAGCATGTGTCCTTAATAACGTGTGCTTAATTTGTTTAATAAGGATTATTATAAAATGGACTTATTCACATGACTACAGCAGACTGTTTAGTACTTGTAACTTATACTGATGCATGTAATGCAGAAATTACAATAAGCTCTTGTTGACATCGCCATTGCCCGCAGTACAATGACCACAGTGTGAACAGTTTTATATAAGCTTTTATTCACCTTCAGTGTGCAAAAAAACAAAACAAAAATGAGTTAATGTGGCATGTTTAAGTTGTAACTCGCAGCTTTGCGTGGTTTATTTCCCATAAGAATCATGGTCCATTTCTCCTGGAATGCTCAGCTTTCAGAATCTAATTAACGTTTCTTCCATGATTCGATTTGTTTTTCCAGTTCACTGCACATGGCTAGTCTCTGACATGTAGCCTGTAAGATCCTCAAACACACAGATTATGAATGCATCTGGGTGTTAATTAACCAACACATAAATCACAAAGTGATTTTTGTTTCCCCACATATCTGACTCACCATCTGCCGCAAACCATCAGGCGGGCTGAATATTATGATGCAGATTATTAGAACTGCGATACTTGGATGCTTTCACCATGCGTTTTCATCATTAATGAACTGTCCTGGACATCGTGGCATAAAGCCGTGTGTTGGTATGGGCGTAACTGTGCTTAAATGTTCAGCTGTTTCTACCACACAGGTCGATTCAGGAGCACAGTGAGCTGAAGATTGAACAGAGGATAGATGAGGTTGGTGAAGACAAGCTGTTTTTTTCCCCACTCTGTCACTCCAAGTTGCTCAGACTGATTCTCAGTGAGAAATTGCCGAGACGGATTTAGGTTTATTAAAAAGGATATGTGCATCGTCTAAGGCGTAGAATAGATTGCACTACAAATCTTTGTAACACGTACTAGAGGGAGTTATCATGTGAAAATGGAGACGCTACACTCTGTACAGATTAATCAAAGTTGTTCAGTTCATGTGCAATTTAAAAAAGTGTAGCCTATTGGTTAAAGGTCTGGAAATGCAAAATACATTACATTTTCACAAATACTTTCGAAATCACATTAGAAAATGACATTATGTACTGATCCTGTGCTAACTGAGAAAAAGAATTTGATTAAAAATGCCTTTCTGGAGATCTGTTCCACGTTTTCTGGATAGTTCTAATATCTCTGTTCTGTTCAGCTTAGTGCTGCATAGTCAATATACACGCTTGTTAAAGTTTAAAGTACAAAAGTTGTTCTAGGAAATTATGTAGCCAACAGAATTGTTATCACAGTTCAAATATGATTCATTGTGCAGGCCTAGCCCTCCCTTAAAATGTAATCCTTCATTAAATATAACATTTTGCTGGCATTTATTCTTCCCAGTTGAAATTGTGGAACGACGTACCTTGCAAGCATACATTAAAGCCCGTCACCACTATCTTATCATTCCTGATTTGCAGCAGCTGCTCAACAAAGGAAGAATCTGTTCAGCAAAACGTAGTGCTCATATCTGCCTGACCTTAGGCACTAAACACGTGAAACGGCATTTTAAAAAGAAAAATAATTCCGTCCCGCGTTTGAAGGTTAAATCTTATTCAATCTTTTCATATCTGCCTCTGTTCAGCATCCATCTGCACTTTCCCCTTTAATGACTTCTTCGCTAAACTGTGACCCTTCTTTGATTTTTACACGTTCACTACTGACTATCGGACGAGTTCGTGTTTATATACTGTTTGTGCTTATATTGTTTTATGCAAATTCCTGTTCATCTGTTATTTTTTTGATTTTTTTTTTTTCTTTCTTCTTATAGGCTGTTGCACCTTTGAGAGAGAAGATTCGGGATCTTGAGCTCAGGTAAGTTTGAATTCAAGCCTAGGGTTTATTTATTTATTTATTTATTTTTTTAACCGGATTGTTTAAGTGCTTTGTGCTGCTGTTTTTTGTTTGTTTGTTTGTTTGCTTTTTGTTTGTCCTTGAAGAATTACATTTGTTTAGTTTTTTCTTGCATGTAGACTGAATGGGTAAAAACGCCATCATGTGAGATATATGCCAAGCCTGGGAAATATTCTGCTGCTACTAAAGGATTAATAGGATTACCATGGTTTGCCTGTTGCTGGCCAAATTATTTAAAGTGCAAAAGGTCTTGTGTACCAGTAAAATGATGAATAGAACATCTAAAGGGTAGCGTTTTTTTTATCAACACTTTTTAGTGTACATCGTTGCCCAGGTGTATAACCATATTTCATTTTCAATAAGGGTGATGTGGCTTCTGGTGCTTACATGATTGACAGCCTGCTGTTTAGAATGCACGTACACAAAGATATGCAAGCGCCTTCAAAAGAGACCTGGAAAAGCACACGGTGTTTTATAATTCAGCACAGAGCACACCAGAACAGATTAACAGGCTTCAAGGGAGCAGGGCATGTTTCTGAGCAGTAAAATACCGAAGGCCAGCTTTACTTTAACATCCCATCAGTGATTTCTGACATGTTCATGATAAATTATGTGTGATGGCAAACCAGGCATACTTAATCTCTAAAAATGTTGAAATCTGGATGAGCTGGACTTCATTAGATAGCTAGCTGTATTGGAGTATTTGGATGAGTACATAAAGATGTTGAGATGCTCAAGGCCAGCTGACGTGCACCAGTTGCCACTTCTTATTGCTCGTCTCCATCACCTCTCTAATTGTAGTCAGTGAAATAAATGAAGTGCTTCGATCACCACTTCCTCATGTGTTGCCCATATTAGGCTTTCAGTTTGGACAATTGTTCCTCAAACCTTGCTTGTTGTTTTCCAGTTTAACGCAGAAGTATCCACCTGTGAAGTTTCTCTCTGAGAAGGATCGGAAGAGGATTTTGGTAAGAATACAACACGTTCTTGTACAATTTTGATTTGCTGTTTTTACTAAAGTCCAGACTGGTGACCCAGGAGTGTTATGTAATTATTAAGGCAGTCTGTATGACGCAACCCCTGGCCTAAAGTATGGACTCGCTACCGTTGGAGTATGTTCATTCAGCTGTTTTACTTTATAGCACAAAAACAAATCACAGATATGACCAAACAAATATTTTATTTAACAGCTGACCATTCTGAATTTGTAAAAACATTCAATGAAATTGTTGTAATTAATGGCACGGAGCTTGCAGACCATAACGAGCTGTTGCACATGGCTGAATGACAGGAAGCATGGCCCCGACAAGAGAGCGGTCAGGCGCAGCAATGGAAAGGATTGTTAAAGTCCTTCAAGAAGGTAATTCAACACGGAGTGTGGCAAAGGATGTCGGTTGTTCCCAGTCAGCTGTGTTTAAAATTTGTAAAAGGGAAACGTACAGGTAGACCAAAGAAGATGTCAAAGCGTCAAGACAGAAAACTGAAATCATTATGCCTTGAAAATTGAAAATGCACAACAAAAGAAATCAAAAAACAAATGGGCTGCAACAGGAGTCACCGTTCGTGACCGAACTGTAAGAAATCGGCTGAATTTACATACAGAAAAGCCAAACATAAACATAATTAACACCTAAGCAGAAGAAAACAAGGATCCAGTGGGCTAAAGAGAGGCAGTCCTGGACTGTGGCTGATTGGATGAAAGTGATATTCAGTGATGAATCATGGATCTGCTTTGGCTAAGGAGGAGATGATGGAAATTTTGTTTGGTGCCGTTCCAATGATGTGTATATAAAGATGACTGCCTGAAGAAAAGAACATTTCCCCAGTCGCTGATGATATGGGGTTGCAATGTCAGGTAAAGTTGTACATGAGATTTTGGACACTTTTCTCATTTCATCGATTTTAAAGTAGGTTTGGTGAGGAAATCATTTTTAGGATGATAATGCATCTTGCCCAAAACTTTTCTTCAAAAAAGGCTGATCAACTAAATGAGGTGGCCAGCAAACAGTCTGGATCTCAATCCGATTGAAAATCCGTGGTGGAAATTGGAAACAATGGTCCATGACAAGGCTCCATCCTGCAAATCTGTCAACTGCAAGATGAGAAAGTTGGAACCTGATTGATGAATATTGTTTTTTTTATTAGTGAAGTCCACACCTCAAAGCATTCAAGCCGTCATAAAAGCCAAATTAGGTACGACAAAGAACTAATTGTGATATGGGTTTTTTCGGGTCATAAGTTTTTCATCATCACTGAGTGATTCCATAATTTTGTCTTCAGCTTGATCTGGAAAAAAAATGCACCATTAATTAAAACAATTTCATTAGATTTTTTTTCAGGCATGTTTTACAAAGCCATAATTTCCGGCCATTAAATAAAATAGTTGTGTGCCATATCTTTGATTTCGTTTTTCTTTCATTTTTTTTTTTTTTTTTTTTTTGGGCGCTACAAAGTAAAACAGCTGAACATCCTCCAAGAGTAGTGATTCCCTATTTTTTTTGGCAGGATTTGTACATGATGTCTCATTTGTATCACTCATAGTCTACAAACTAAAAGAGTAATGTGCTATTCGTATTCAGTACAGTGTTCCTGCCATTGTCTCCTACTAATTAAATTAGAACACGTCAATGCTGAGCACTCGGACTCCCTTATAATGGAAGTGTTGTCCCATTTCTGATGCTCCTGCAGCAATGTAGTGCACTAAATGAATGAATCATTTGAACAGGTATTGAATTGTAGCCTATAGACATGGCAAAGAGAAGTGGCAGGGATGCTGGGAAATTGGTATAATTTGATTTGCCATGGGTAATTAGGCATGTGAGTAGTACGTCTATACAATGTGTAGAGGCTCTTATTGAGATGAAAGGTAGGGTGGAAGAGATTCACGTATTTAATTTCATATGCATAGATTCCAGAGGGAAGATAGTTCTTGCAGTCAACATCTGTTTGGAATCAGGGTTATTGATAGGGTTAGAATTAGTCATTCAACAGACTTTCTCTGGCTGTAGATCACTGGTGGTGCAGGCTTTGTGGGCTCCCACCTGACTGATAAACTGATGATGGATGGTCACGAGGTGACCGTGGTCGATAACTTCTTTACCGGCCGCAAGCGCAATGTAGAGCACTGGCTCGGCCATGAAAACTTTGAGCTCATCAACCATGATGTGGTGGAGCCACTCTATATTGAAGGTGAGTATTTCCATGCTCCTACACTTCCTGAAATAACGAAAAGTAAAATTGCCTTGGTTTTTTAATGCGATCTTTGCATAGAGGAATATATGGATTGTGGCTATTCAGATAGCATTACTAACGAATAGTTGTAATCCTGTCAAAACATGATGTCGTGTAGTAGATAAAGATTAAAGTGCTGGGATTAAAGGTTATAAAAGATTTCCACCTGGAACCTTAAGAAAATTCTTCTCTCAAATGTTCTTCAGCAAAAATCAGGTGGTGTTTGTACTACAGTTGCGGTCAGACGTTTATCTACAGTCATCACGGGCATAAATGTCATGGTGATATTAAGCTTTCAGTTATTTCTTCGAACTGTTCTTTTTCTGGGGGAAAAGATGTTTAATCGAACAAGAATAAGAATTTGGTGCACAAGTTTTCATTTATTTTGGGCTTTCTGTAATCAGTCACCTAATATCTGGTTAAATGTCCCTTAGTCAGTTTCAGCTTGACCAGATGTTTTTGGTAGCCATCAGCAAGCTTCTGGCAGAATTCTGGTTGGATATTTCACCTCTCGTCTTGGCGGGATTAGTAGAGTTCAATTAAACTTGTGTTTCATGTCACAGACCTGACTTTTAAGCACCATCCATACATTTTCAATAGAGTCGAGGTCAGGACTTGTTCTTGAGGTTGACTGCCTCACCTTTATTCCTCCAAACATACCTCTGGTCAATGTGGGCAAACAGCTTATCTGACCATAAATCTTTCCACCAGAAGGCTTTTGCTTTTGTCTATGTGGTCAGCAGCAAAACCTTTCAGCTGCAGGGGCGTCTTTCTTGGACGGCAGCCTCTCAGTCCATTGCGATGTAAAACTCGCTTGACTGTAGACGGTGTTCCAGCAGCTTTCAGTTCATGACAGGCCTGTGCCTTGACGGTTCCTGGGTTGTTCCTCACCATCCAAACCAGTTTCTTCTCAGTTCAGGGTGACAGATTAAGCCTTCTTCCAGACCTTGGCAAAGTGGCTACACCTCTTAGAAATTTGTGCTTGTCCAACAAACCCTTATGTTGTTATGCAACTGTATTATACTACATTAGTATATAGTTTTGAAATGAGTGTCTTGGAGAAATAATTATTTAAGGAAATGGCATGTTTTAATACTTCTTTAATGTAATCATAAAGCTCATGCTGCATTAGACACATGAAAATATCAGGTGTGAGCAACTATCCGTCTTGTCTGTCCACTTGGGATTGAAGCCTCAGTTTAGCCTCCTTGTAACACTGACTCTGACTCTACATTGACTTTTAAAAGCAGTGCAGTTGAATGTTATTTTGCTGGATGCGCCTGGTACTTTCTTTCATTTGTACCAAATGTCAGCCTTGATGCTTCTCTTTTGTCATGTCTGTCCACTACAGACCTGAATTAGCAGTTACAAATCCATAGCTGACTTTGATCATGGTGGCATGGTGCCTTCTCCTTGTTATTTTTCATCTTAAATTTGAATGTGTTTTTTCCCCCTCACATCTCCTATTTATCACTCAGTCTTCCTCTTTCCTTTTGCCAGTCAGCTTAATGAAGAAGTGAAGAATCCAGTATTTGACTGTTCCTCCCCTTGCTCTTATTCCTTCAGTGTTCTACAATTGATAGCACATTCTATCAGCCATGACTTCTACAACAATAACACAATACATAAATAAAAATAAAACCTTGTCAGAATCGGTCTTGTTGGACGAGATTAGAGTTCAAATTGAAATAGATTTCTCTGTATTCCTGCATCTTGGTAAATAAATTAGTCCAGATGATGCAGTTGTTTTTACAGACTACGGTAAATACAATGGCCTTCCAAGATAACAACTGCCATTATTTGATATTCACCAATAATTTGGGACAGGCTAAGATCTTACATTCTCTTTCTCTGTATCTTTATCTGTAGCAAATGCATATGAAATTACCCAATCGAGCATGAACATTAGAGCTGGTCCTTACATTACACCAAATGTGCTTCTAATTATTCTTTATTAAAAATGCTATATGTATAAGCCTGAGTTTTGCAGTATGGTGCTTAAGAGAACATAAAGATGATGCATAACTTTTTCCAATGTATACTGAAGCATTTTGCAATTTTTTCTTTTCTTTTTTCTTTTTAGTGGATCAGATCTATCACTTGGCCTCTCCTGCGTCACCTCCCAATTACATGTATAATCCCATCAAGACCCTGAAAACCAACACTATTGGCACTCTTAATATGCTTGGTGCGTATTGTCACACAGCATTCACTTCATCCGACAGCTGAGTGTACGCTGTGTGTTTGTATGTGTGAAGGTGGCTGCAATAAATTCCTGGTACAGCATCTCGAGGGAGGAAACTCGGCATTTGGTGACATCCATGGCCGTCAGACTACAGGCGGTCAGTTAGCAGAAAATGGAAGGGACTGTAAAAATGACAATAATTCTTAAATGATTAATGCGTTTTTTGTTTGTTAAAACCCTTGACTTAAAGCTGAAAGTCTACACTTCAATCCCATCCTTTTAGATCCATTGTCATGATGAACAGAGGCTAGCACCTTTTAATTTGGTCACTCGAAAGATTCACATTTGGAGCTTGTTAATGTGAACTAAAATCTATAATGTACGTTTGCCCTACTCAACATTAGGTAAATATCTATTAATAATAATAGCTGTTATTTATTCCTAATTAATATTATTAGGGACACCACTTATAACGTTCAGCTGAAAAAGTCAAAAATGTTACTTTGGAAATAATTTAAGACTTTAGATGAAATAATACTAATAAGAAGAAGAAAATGATTAAAATGCTGTTTGATTTCCTGTGCCAATTCTTAGCACAGACTCCAACAGTGCTGTCAAGCCCATTTCGTGTGTGTGTGTGTGTGTGTGTGTGTGTGTGTGTGTGTGTGTGTGTGTGTGTGTGTGTGTGTGTGTGTGTGTGTGCGCGCGCGCGCGTGTCTTCTGGAACTCTGGATTAAAATTCACTTAAGCATGTGTTTAAGTCTGTTTTCTCTGGGCCTTGCTTGTCATTTATACTGATTCAGGGTTAGGTGGCTTTTACAGCTCATGATTTAGTTGAAAGCAGACAGTTGATCCAGCTGACAATAGAGGAATGATTTTCCTGCCTGTCTGTTCTCAGGGCTGGCGAAACGCGTGGGTGCTCGACTACTTCTAGCGTCCACGTCCGAAGTTTATGGAGGTATGGGCATATCCTTAAAGAATGAATGTGTTGCTTTTAGCATTGGACGTGTAAAGACTATGAAAATCATGCAAGGTGAACAACAATGTCCAAGTACTTCAGACACCTAAAACAAAATGTATCGTGTTTTTAAAGGCTTCCATTTTCTTGTTCATTTGAATCGAAAAAGACCCATTGAAAACTGTTATTCAGCTACAATTATTGCTTATTTTAAGTGAAGCTTTTAATAAAACTGAGCTTTAGGGGACTGCTATGATTTGAAAGAAAGGGACAAGTGTTGTGTTATATGAAGCTGGAGGACAGGGTTAATTACTGTCTCACACACACACACACACACACACACACACACACACTTTTGCTGTTTCACAGCCTCTCCTCTTTCTCAGTGCATTGTTCAGCTGGCTAGGCCCAGCAGGGTGTGTCAGAGTGAGCTTCCTAAGGCTGTGTACTGTATTTGTGTGTGCGTGTTCATGAGTTTGTAAGTAATTGTACAGCTTATCATATCAAATTATCATGTAGGTAAATGATTTGCCCTGTGATACTTGTAGATCCAGAGGTGCATCCTCAGAATGAAGACTATTGGGGCCATGTGAACCCCATAGGACCGAGGGCCTGTTATGATGAAGGGAAGCGCGTGGCTGAAACCATGTGTTATGCATACATGAAACAGGTACGTCTGATAGTGTTACTAGTAATATGTTCATGAATAATTCAGTTCAGTTCCATTTTATTTGTATAGCGCTTTTAATAACTGACATTGTCACAAAGCAGCTTCTCAGAAGTAAATAAATTCTGAAGATAAATTTATGAATCTATAAATTTATATGTATATGTATTCCTAATGAGCAAACCTGTGTAAGGAAAAACTCCCGACAAGAGACGGGAAGAAACTTTGAGAGGAACCAGACTCTAAAGGGAAGCCATCCTCATTTAGGTGACACGGGATTGCAACTAACATACTTTATACATTTTTATAGATGTTCGTCTTGTTATATAAAAATCTCAGCGTGGATCAAGATAAACAGATTCTAGTAACAGCAAAAAAATCGATGACTTCTTCTTTAAATGAAACGCCACCATTTTACCCTAGGAAAAGCACAGGAACATGTGATTTAGGTATATAAGATTTTGTTTAAGAGATGTGGCCTGTGTGACTTTTCATATGTATGAAAGCCCTTAAGGGATATGTTGAGTAATTTAAATGGTAAATGTGGTGTCCTTAAAATGTACATGCGGATGTTTTTTTTCTACCGTGAACGTTGTGCTCCTTATTGTTTTGTTAAAAACAATGTTTCTTTTCATTTTTCTTTTTTTTTTAAATCTTGGTCGTCCTCAACGCCTTGTGTGGGAATATCCGTCAGAGTGATTGGCAGCAGCCTTTGATGGATCAGACTGGATCAGGAATCTTGTTGCTACGTCATTAGTTAATGTCCTGTCTCCTTCACCACAGGCTTGGTTGCTTACTGTGTATTTTCATCACGTTCTTTCCCTCAGGCTTTCATACATGCATAGAATTGCATAGCGATCATGGAAACATTTTCAAAAGGATAGATAAGAACACTACATACTCTAGGTAACTAAACAAAGAGTTTATCTGTAATCATTCTCTTGCTTTTACATGCCAGTGGTTTCAGATTGCGATATTAACAAGCCAGTAGAGCACAACATATATACACTACCAGTCAAAAGTTTGGACACGCCTTCTCTTTTATAGGTTTTTCTTTTTTCTACATTGTAAAACAATACTGAATACCTCAAACTATGAAGCAACACATATACTGCATTATGTAGTAAAAGAAAAATATGTTTCATATTTTAGATTCTTCAAAGTCGCCACCATTTAGCTTGATGATATTGTTGGCATTATCTTACCCA
>JAQQZR010000035.1:9011275-9024054 GCA_030068235.1 Notoglanidium macrostoma | reverse complement strand
TTAAAAGCTTATTAGTGGCATTTCTTGCCTTCTTAATGCATTTGAGACATACAGTAACTAGTAAATGCTAAAAATACAGTATTTTTTATAACAGCCCTATTGAACACCTTTAGTAATCCATATTATGTCAAAAACTGCTCAACTAAGTAAAAAGAAACAACAGTCCATCATTACTTTAAGACATAAAAAACATTGAATTAGAAGGTGTGACTTTAGATTCTCTTTTTTTGTCTTTTTTTATGTTTTGTTGATTTATAAACATCATACGGTCTTCGTATGAACAGCTACCACAATACCAGCCAAATATGTAATACCATTCAAACAAATATCGCAGGTTGCTATTTTTTTTTTTTATAAAGACAAGTTCTTCACTTTGCCTGCGTGTCAGTCACGCAGCTGAATGGGTCATTTTTCTTCTAAATATTTTCCTAATGATTTCCTGTTGTGAGTCAAATCCTCTAAAAAGATTAAATCACCCTTTTCTCCTATTTGGATTGTTTCTTGACTGTTTTTGGCCAGGGTTTATTTAAATGAGGTACAAATCAATAATGCCAGTGTTAATATTACAATATTAGTTTTTTTTTAATTTATTTATTTTAAAAAAAAGGTATTATTGTGCCTGTCTCTCTCTCTCTCTTTTTTTCCTGTTTACCTTCTGTTTTAAATCCTCTGTTAAATAAGGAAATGTGTTGGAGCAGCAACTATAAAAAAAAAATGTAGATATGTCACCAGTGAGCCACTTTTGTCACCTCAGGCTAGTCTCTTATTAGCAAACTGTCATCACATATTTCCAGCTCTCTTGCCATCTCCTTGTCTAATCAGGTTATAATCAGGTTACCTCTCACATTCACTTATACCACTTTACCTCTCAACTCACACCAACATGCAAATACTATGTATAGTTAGACACCCAACCTGACTTTATGGTAATATGAATTAGTTTTTTTCCACCTCCATGGGTGCTTAACAGTACAGAGATATTCGGTGTATTGAATGAGATTTGCCCGACTGTCCTCCTGGCACAGAGCTGCACTTCTACACTACAGTGTACTGTATTCCTTGGCCGGTTTATAAAGAAGTTCTGTTTTTGTTTCACTTGTGTATACACACACACACACACACACACACACACACACACACACACACACACACACACACACTGTATGTAATAAGCCTTCTTCATTTTGTCCTTCAGGAGGGTGTAGAGGTGCGGGTAGCACGGATCTTCAACACGTTTGGTTCTCGTATGCATATGAACGATGGCCGGGTGGTTAGTAACTTCATCCTGCAGGCTCTACAGGGGGAGCCCCTGACGGTGAGCTTCTACACACACGGCTCTAAAGTAACACACTGTACTGGTGGCCAAAGATTAAATTTTTTTCCTGCACCACATTTTAACTTACCATAATAGCGTTTACAAGCTAGTGTTTTAGTGTATTGAGAATGAGCGAGTGTATTGAGAAGCCCCTAATGATGATCATTTTAATGTATGTTGCTCCTCTTTGTTTTCTTTAGGTTTATGGTTCAGGATCTCAGACCAGAGCATTTCAGTATGTCAGGTAAGCTGGGAGAAAGTTTAAGATCAACATCCCTTCACACATGTTCACTGTGGACTGGCTAGCGCTCTGATGTAATGGTTGTTCCGATTAATGCCACTCACTGACGCGTACGTCTATGAGTATGTAAGCTATGAAGAAAGATGAATACTGGTTTGCTATGCCTGTGTTTTGGAGTAAAAAATAGATTAATGCAATGCTTTTGTACTGCATTCGCACCAAAGCCTCAGATTTCCGGTATCTGACTGACTTAAGTAGCTTGTACCGTTTAAAAAAAAAAAAAAAAAAAAAAATTGATTCATTTATCCATTGTGGTCAGATATCTTTGCTGCATGTATATGTATTTACAAATAATCCTTTTCATTACAACTGACTTTGACGCCGTGAAGTTTGACACGGACTATTCCTTGTGAAGCATTGTTGACTGAGCTTTGAGCTTACGTTGCATCCTTTTTTTAGGAAGTAGAAATGCAGTTGATGGATTATTGTTAAAAGACATTTTAAAGACAGATGTTGCTTTGATTCACCCAGATGTTTTAGTATCTGCATATAGCAATACTTTTGCTTTGTTAGAGAGGAATTGATCTGTCCGTTTGCAGTGTGTAGAGGAGGAGGAGGACAGAAGGGATGTTCTCTGACCCAGTGGTAGATCCAGAACGTGCAGTGTGGGGTTTCCTCAAGTTGTTGTGTCGTGGTCTTAGAAGACGTAATGCCAGTGAATCTGAACGTGTCCACACCGCACATGCTCATTTCAGTGTTTTAGTCAAAACCAACATATATGTGCACCCTTATACTGACAGCAGCTGAGGTCATCTTGCACCTCACAAGAGCTTATTTATTCAGAATAGGCAATCTCTCTGAACAGCACTCAGATAATCACATACAAGCCTGTTGATCCGTTTAGAAATCAGTTGGATAATGCAGCGGGTTATCTGACCCAGCTTAAGAAGTTTCACTGACCTTGTTGTTGTTTAGAGAAAGGTTTTGTTGTAGGTACGTGTGTTTCCCTTAGCTTATCTGAATGTTAAAGCTGTAGTGTCGCACTGTTAAACCAGTGTTGAATTGCACATTTAAAAGGAAATTAAAACGCATCACCCTTGAAAGCATGAACTCTTTATTTTGCCTAAAGACAAATAAAACTTTCCATTCAGAAAAATGGCAGCATGACTTGACTTGGTTTCTGTCTCTACCATGTGAAATCAAGGGGAGAAAAGCAGAGAGAGCTGGCTGGGGTGTCCGTGTCGATTCGTTTTCAATTTCTCTCCGTGATGTATTATTACTTTGCTGCTGAAACATTTCCAGAAAGGGTCAATGGAATGTAGTTCAGTTTTTTCCATCAGTTTCATCGGCTGTGGAAGACGGCAGCCAATCCTCAGATTTGCTTCTCTCTGTCTCGCTAGCACTCACCATTGTTATGTTGGGGCTGAGAGACTCTGTTTCCCCTCTCTTCTGCAGCTCACATTTGCGTACAGATCCCCGATAGGCTCCAGTGGTTTACCGAATAATTCCGAACGGTTTGAGGTTCGGAAATTGTTATATGTTTCCGAAGTGTCCGATGGAGTAAGAAAGTTGTTTGCTGCATGTTTTGATGTATTTTAAGCAGAAATAGAAATGAGTATTTAAACAGTTGTGCTGTGACCATGTGAATGACTATGGGTAGTGTTACAAGTTTGAAAGTGTTTGGAAAGTAACCGTTGAGAAGCTGTTATAGGACCAGCGAGTCACTAGACACAATGCAGAGCAAGACGGCAATATGATACTGATCTTCATGATGTATCTAAAGTAAGTCTGCCAGACATCCAGATATGCAATGACCGCACCCCCTGTTAAATTTATATTGTAGTGTGACATGCGTTCAATGGTCATATTAGTGCAGGTCTATTAGTGATGAAGACTAGACACTTGGAATTTGGGTGTTATGAAATGAGTGTAGCTCGCGAACTGCATTTTTCAAGTGTCCTTGAGTTGGGTAATAACAATATAGTTAACACTACATCACAAATAATATATCACAATTACTGAATATGCCTGTCTGGCTTTATTGCATTTGTTTAAGAAAATAGTTTCTTGTGTGGAAAATCGAGCATGTGTCATGAATTCGGTTTAGAAAATGAGTTCTCACAAGAGCTAAATGATGTTACTGTGTTAATAAAAGCACACTCTTAGCATCATGTGTTTTTTCATCTGCAGTCTCTACATTGTATGTGTTCTGTCCTTTCTTTCTGTAATACACCGTATGGCATTAACATGTTTACGATTTCTTTTCTCTGTTTCAGTGATCTTGTGAATGGTCTTGTGGCCTTGATGAACAGTAATGTTAGCAGCCCTGTTAACCTGGTGAGGATTTTAGTGATTGATTGATTGGTGGGCTAACCGCTAAATGTATTAACTTCATGACAAACAGTTGCAGTAAGAAGTGTACATTTAGTAATCACAGATATAAATGTCATGGCAGTATTGGGATTTCACTGATTTCTTCGAACTGTTCTTTTTCTGGGGAAGAAAGATGAACATACATGTTTAATAGAACAAGAACAAGAATTTGGTACCCAAGATTTCATTTATTTTGGGCTTTCTGAAATCCGTTACCTAATATTCGGTTAAATGTCCCATAGCAAGTTTCACCTTGACCAGAAAGGTGACCTTGATGCTGATACGGTCGTCCTTCTTCATTATTCCATCCACTTTGTTTACATCCTTAACAGTCAGTACAGTGTTCTTGAGGTTGACTGCCTCACCTTTATTCCTCCAAACATACCTCTGATCAATGTGGGCAAACAGCTCAATCTTTGTCGTATCTGACCATAAAACTTTCCCCCAGAAGGCTTTTTCTTTTGTCTATGTGGTCAGCAGCAAAACCTTTCAGCTGCAGGGGCGTCTTTCTTGGACGGCAGCCTCTCAGTCCATTGCGATGTAAAACTCGCTTGACTGTAGACGGTGTTCCAGCAGCTTCCAGGTCATGACAGGCCTGTACCTTGACGGTTCCTGGGTTGTTCCTCACCATCCGAAACAGTTTCCTCTCAGTTAAGGGTGACAGATTAAGCCTTCTTCCAGACACTTTCTGATGGTTTGCATTTAGGATGAACAATTCTGAGCTCCTTCACTATTCCATCCACTTTGTGCAATGCACCAGGCCCACTTGCAGCAATACAGTTTCAGAGCATGATGCTAGCACCACCATGCTTAACAGTTAAGCTGTTTTCTTCAGAAGGCTTTTCTTTGTCTATGTGGTCAGCAGTATGTACATTTCTGACCCTGTATGTATAATTTTGACCCTGTGTTGATTTCAGAAACCCAAAATAAATGAAAACTTGTGTATCAAATTCTTTTTTTTTTTTCTTCTTCTTCTTAAAGATGTAGTATTGTTCTTCCCTAGAAAAAGAACAGTTCAAAGAAACCATTGAAAGCCTGATCTTGCCATGATCTTCATGTCCATGATGACTGTACGTAAACTTCTGACTGCAATTGTTTATTGCTTGAAAAGGATACATCAGGGGCTCAACAGCTATATGGAAAATATTTGCCTTCTCTATAAATCAGCAATTATAGTAAGCATTGTTGAATAAATTCATATTGAATATCACCTTCAGTATTTGGTTGATTAAATATTGAATTTTGAATATTGTTCAAATATGAAGTCCTTAATTAGCTACATTTAATTAATTATGTATGTATTAATTTATTGTTTCATTAATGATGTAATGCTTCTCTAATTACAATTTCTTGTATTTCTGGCAAGTAAAATCGATGTGTATTTGATGTATAGCCTCTGTAAATTGACTAAAACTGCAGTGATGAGAGCTGGACAAATAACACAATTAAATTTGTTCTATGGAACGTTTTTGTTTGACTTTATTACATTTGTTAAAAAACAAGAACAAAAAAAAAAAACCTCCTGACAATTTGTAATTAAATAATTCATTCCTTCGTTAATGATGTAGCACGTCACCGATAATGAAATGTGCTGTCTGACATTTCCAAGCGTTTTATATTTGTCCGTATAATTTCTCTTCACTCAACCCTGAGCACATGAACAAGAGGCTAATTCATATGGCTGTCAAGCTCACATTTCATTTCCGGATATGTTTGCTCTGCTTTCAGGGAAACCCTGAGGAACATACCATATTGGAATTTGCTCAGATGATTAAAAGCCTGGTTGGTGAGTAGTAAATCAGTGGCCTTAAAAACACCAGTAAAGGATCGTAAGAATCGTATACTCACACATACTGTCTTCTCGCTTTCTCCATTTACCTTATGTTTGTTCTCTCGCTCTGTCTCCGTCTCTCTGCCTCTCTCCAGTGAGCCGCAGTCATATTCAGTTCCTTCCAGAAGCACAGGATGACCCTCAGCGACGGCGGCCAGACATCCGCAAGGCAAAGATGCTACTCGGCTGGGAGCCTGTGGTGAGCACTGCACCACACTCTTAACTGCCAAAACATGTACTGAGACATCAATTGTTTGCAAGTTTAAAAGGTTTTCAGCTTCTTCATCCCCCATAAATGTATATTTTGCTAAAGTCATTAATGAAAAGCTGGTTGTATTTATATCCAAAGGTCAAGGTCTAGGTCAAGTTTATTTATGAAGCACATTGACCAAAGTGCTGTACAGTCAAATAATAGAATATATGTAGAATGATATGTAATGTGTAGGTTTAATATACCTGCATAGTCCTTGTTGGTTATGTGTTATGCCTACCGTCGCTGTAACTATGGTGACAAGAGAGAGAGAGAGAGGGCAGTTTTCACATTTTTATACAGAGAGTCAAAGAGGTTTGCTTTACCTAAAGCTGACATTTAAATCCCAGTACTGCCTTGTGTGTTTGCATTTTACTGTAGGTGCCATTGGAAGAGGGACTGAACAAAACTATTCAGTATTTCAGCAAGGAGTTGGAACATCAAGCCAACAATCAATATATTCCCAAACCCAAGGCTGCCCGTATGAAGAAAGGCAGACCAAGACACAACTAGAGACCAGGCTTTCTCTCAGGGATGCTGGGACAGGGCTCATGTGGCCCCTAGCAGCCATTTTACACTGAGGTACCCCCCTTAAACTGGGTGATTCGGTATCCTTTTTTTCTTCTTGGTTTTTGGATAAGCAGCTCTATGGAGAACTGCCTCTTCTGTGCTTGCTTTTCAAACGTGTGCCTCAGAAAAAGAAGAGAGAAAAACCAGACGCTAAATACCACGTCTTGCACTTTGGATTTTGTCAAAAGCCTATTATTTAAGAAAATGTTGAAAAACTCCTCTTTGTGCTTTGTGCATTTATGCCATGCAGTTATGTTTGATGTGATGAATTTTTTTACTAATGTCCTTGTTTCAGTGTTTATCATGGAGCGTAGTGATATCCACTTTATTTATCTTGAATGTGTTGCAGTGGGACGTTCGGCGCTTATTCTGAAGAAAAGAGAAAACTATGTGAAATGTGTTTCTGCCTTTTTTTTTTTTTTTTTTTTTTTAAATGTCATTTTGAGCCAAGTCTACTGTTGCCATTATCACACTTCAAAGAGAATTCTTGTGCTTTTTCTGATTTCAGGTGAAAAAGGCTATTTTAATAAAATATTTACACTGTTCGTTATACTGCTTTAACTCTCACCTTCTTTAATTTGTGTTTGGTAACGGGTGAAAAAAAAAAAGATGATGGCATATGATTCAGTGAGTCTGATAATCGGGTTTATTTGTTTTTGTTTGTTTTTTTTTTTTTTGCTCTATACATAACACCTGACTACTGAATGGTCATTGGAGAGAAATTCATGCACACACAAGTACAGTGGAGAACATACATATAAAAGCATTGCACTGCAAAGTAAATACAGTTTTGACTTCAGGCATCTGAGCTGGAGCAAGTTTTATTTACTTTTTCAGTACGCTTTGCTTCATCATTTACGTTACGCTAGCATAAAAAAGAGGTTTCATAAAAAGGGTGTATTTATCTAAAAGTTACACTAATTGTTTTGCATCCTAGCATGCTTCTGATTGTTGAGTGGAAGATGATTTCTCTGAAGCTGAAGGTATTAGTAGATGTTCAAGTGATTAACTTTATTGCTCTATTTCAGGTGAGCAAGATAATCAGTAATGTTACTGATTGGATTGCTCTGGGCTCTTCTCAGCATGGGGAGTAAGCCCATCCATGACAAGTATCATAATTCAAATCATGTTTAGGAACATCCAAAGATTCATTACACTACGTATATTCCTGTAAGGATTGGATTGTGGTATAGTTTGTAGGTTGGGGGTTTAGTTTTCTGCTTATGATATTACTGCAGGTCTTCGTGCCACCCAGGGAACAGCAGGCACAACATTCATTCTAAAGCTCAGATCTATAAAGATTCGGTAGCGTGGAGAAATCTCTCTGGCCGTCCACATAGCTGCATTCACTCCGTTAGCCGTGATGAGGTCATTCCTGAGGAGAAAGAAAAGCTAATAGTAGTCGTAGTTGACGTTTGCGCCGTGCCTGAAAGAGGTGGAGTGACGAGGACCCATGGGAGCGTTCTCGTCATAGTGATGCTGCCGTCCTTGATCCGTGGAGCGTGCATAGTCCATCCAGTAAGCCAGATCGGTCTCAAGTCTCTGAAAGGAAAATAGAATGTCATCCTCAGACATTGAATGTTTCTCAAAGGCAGCTACTGACATTACAAGAACGTCAGAGAGTTTGAATGTCTCCGTATGAATTCACCCACCCTGATTGGTAGCTGAAAGGCGAGAGGTGGGTGGGGATTGGCACTGACAAACTTGGGGCAAATTGGAAAAAAAAATCCAATCACTCAAACCACTTGTAGGATATAGGCGTCTTTGGCTTCCACTTGGAAAGTACACGCCTCATTCCACTGTACATTTTACAACCAAAAACCTTCTCAATATCCTCAAACTACACATGGTTCACGACATGAAGTTGGCAGAGTATTGGAAGTAAGTTGGCCTTAGGGATATTAAAACTACCCAAACTCATGATTTTTGATTGCACAATCATGTTTTGAGAAAAAAAAAAGGTTAGAAGAAACGTTATAGTATATACGTTATCCAAATAGTTATTATTCATAGCACAGAGTATACAGCTGATTAGGCCATCTGTGTGTATTTGTATGACCTCCATGACCTAATTCATATTTACGAAATCCTGCTTACTTTAATAAACGCCCTTGATGTTGACCCATCATGAACTTCTTCATGGAGTCATAGTGTTCCGAACACCTTTAACTCACCGCCTCGTCATATCCCAAGTACATGAACTGCTGGATCCACTGCTGCACATCAGGACGGCTACGGTCCCAGAGGTTCCTCTTAGGCCTCCGTAGAGAAGCCAGGAACTGATTGGCCCTAGATGGAGGAACGGCCACAGCCGCCGCTGCCTTCGCCTCACCCTCCACTAGAGAGAAACGAAGAGCAGAGAGTTCAAGGCAAGCCTGGAAATGGACCAAATGGTCAGATTACAGTCATGACAAGGAATAGATTTATCTAAATAATATAAGTAGTAAGGAAAGGAAAGGAAAGGAAAGGAAAGGCTTGAAAGATCAGAACGGGGAGAGCTGAGTGCAGTTAAAATGAGCTGGCACTGGACATTCACGTACCTTCTCTCTTCTTCAGGATTTTGTGCAGAGTACTCTGGCTGGATACATCTGGAAGCATTTAGGAATTATATATGATTAGGTTTATATCTTCAGCAAAGGCTTTAGAAGGAAAATACAAGTTATGAGAAGGTTACAGCCCCAACTGAATTATTCCACTGTTCCCGAGCACTGATTTGAGTAAAATGCACACGCTGGACATTCCTCAGCACTGACCACGCAGCTACTGACATATGGATGTATTTAGCAGAGATTGTTTGCAGGTGCGCCCAAAAAAAAGTCTGAACAACAGTACAATATACAATAGTGGTGTAATCAACTCAAAATCATCTTGGTCTAATATTATTTTTATACTTTCTTTTCTTTCTTCAAAGAAAGTCTTTCCTTTTTCTTCTTCAAAAACCTTTGACCCAGCTATTATTACTGAACCAGCGGTGACCCTAGATGGCGTTAATAATGGTATAGCTTTAAACAAAACAAAATCACTTGTGTTATTAGCTAGACAACAGTGAATTTTTACGGTAAACCTGTAATATGCGTCTGCGAATCCGCAACAGAGTTATCCAGCATACAGCCTAGCAGCGTATTCTGATGATTTGATATAAAACAAGATCAGCATCAGCAAAACAACACATTTGGAGTTTTAAACAGCCGCATGTTCAAAGTTGAAGCTCCAAACCTTGTTTGGACGACCACAAACTGTTCTCTGTATTAAATAATCGGTTGCTTTGGGTGGTGGTTTCGGTAGGTAGCGAGAGAGAGGCACAGAAGCAGGTAATAATTTTTCCACATGCAATACAAATTCTATTAATATGCGAATGGAAGTTGCTCCAAGTCTACACACGCTCATTCCTTTTGCCCAGGTGATTGGTGACTGGTTTTTCAACGTTATGATGTAATATCACTTGCTAGGAAACCGGAGCACCTGGAGGAAACCCACGCATGCACGGGGAGAACATGCAAACTCCACACAGAAAGGCACCCTGGGTGACCCGGGGATCGAACCCAGGACCTTCTTGCTGTGAGGCGACAGTGCTAACCACCACACCTGTGCAGTGAGATACGGAAGAACATTTTAATATTAACATCCTGTCAGAGACGCTGTTTCATTAACATCTGCATTATAATTGTGTAGTCGACAGCAGGCTGATGAAGACACAGATGTGACGATACGCGCTAAGCAAGCTGTGAGCTGCTAGGGTTGCCAATGGCTGTAGATTTTGGTCATCATCTTGAGACTGCGTTAATGGAAAACCGTCAAATCTACCCAGGAAGCTTTGCTTTAAAGTTCCCAAGTAGGCCAAGAAAATTTTTTGGTTTTGGGGGGGAGGGGTGATTTACTTCTTAAAAATACATCCTGAATAAGAGTAATTATATATGGGAATGATACATTTTTGTTGAATGAAAGGACAGAAACAGAAATTAAGAATGAAATGAATTCAATTGTGAAATGAAACTTATTGTTGACATTAAGTAAAAGGCTCCAGTTAACAGGTCTGTCTGCAGTTCTCTCTCTGTTGAAACGCAGCTCTGGGAAACGTTGCTCTGTTGGGGGATACTGCTCATAATAGTTGTATAAATCGTAAAGTTGACTCTGGTGGAAAAATTTTGCGTTTACTTTAAAAGTTGAATGTCGACCTACATAGGCAACTTCGAAAGGATTTTTCCCCAAATAGATTTTTCCAGGCTAAACTTGACATTTGCATGAAAACTATTTGGATGCCACAGGATTTAACCTGATATTAGCTGCTCATTCTCTCACTTCCACAGATATTATTGTAGCAGTTTGTATCTGACTGCAAATATACATTTGATTATGTTTTAAGCAGCAGATGGTGACTTAAATTTACATTTTAGGTAAATTCCTGTGGGCTTAAACTTAGGGCTTAGTGTTTAAACTTCTTTAAAAAATAAGAAAGGTTTATACAGTTAGTAGATAATATTGATAATGGCAATTCGTTATGCCTACAAGCAACATTGTATAAACGACAATGGACAATGAACTACAGACGAATTTGATTTCTTGACCAAAAATGCAAAAATCTTTGAAACCTGTTGATATCCAAAAGCCCATTTTCACAATCCCAGAGCCAAAATTAGAACTGATTCTGTGTAGAAAGCTGGAGTCACAAAACAAAGAACCCTCAACAAAGCATTTTTCCTAATAGTGTAAGTTTGGGCTAGAAGAGGAAAGTTTTAACAGAAGTCTGTGAAAGGAAGCATTTGGAGGAAGAATTTACCTGAGAGAGCCAGTAGAGTTATTACTGCCAGGAAAGTAAAGAGCCGTAGGTAAAATTTCGGGTACATCATCATGGACTCCTTTCTTTTTCTCTGTCTGCACTCGTTTACTGCAGAGGGTCCGGATGCAGTGGAGGGAAAAAGAAAGGGGGAGAGGAACGACTATGTAAACACTCCCAGTGGAAACTTGCCCAGCTGCCTCAGGGGGGAAATACTGCAAAACCAAAAGAAATATAAAAAACGTGTGCGTGTGCGTGTGCGTGTGCGTGTGTGTGTGCGTGTGTGTGTGTGTGTGTGTGTGGATTAAGTTGCAGTATTTTTTATTCTTGATACTTTGTATGTGTACAATCACTATGCGGCACTCAAAGTCAAAGGCTCACTCAGTCAAAAAGCAAATTTCCAGTTCCAACTTTTAATATCTGAACTGGAGAAGTGGAAAAAACATGAACCTCACAAACTGTTTTAACATCTTTCTTGGCACTAAATTCAATGTATGAGGTCTCTTTCCACTTCTCAGCAAATTTTCCAAGAAAGACTGCAGGTCAGAGACTACATTCAAACGTGAGTGTGAGTTCATTCATCTTCAGTACCTGCCTGGTCAGGGTCATGGTAGAGTAAATTAGGTTACTAGTTTGTTAAAATAGAACCAACTGCATTCATTAGAAAATACAACAGGGCAGGTAGATTATAAAACGGATTAAAAAACAAAACAATTATGAACCTGAGATAAAGTTTGAGATCTTTTGACCAATGTGTGAGCTTCAGTGCTTATCTGTAGCTGAGCTTGTTCCAGAAATTCTTCTAATTTAAAAAAACAACTACATTAAAAGAACTCAAATTAGGAAGTGCGTTCACAGATAGGTACAGTAACCATCCCTGCATTATGTTCTTCTTCTGTTTTATCTGTGCTTTTTTTCCTATCTATCCTGATCATCCTGATCCTTTTAAAATAATTTTGTAGTGCAATGTTTTGCAGTGGCTTTTAAAAAAAAAATTTAAAAATCATTTCAGTTTTAAGTGAGATTAGGTCAACTTTTTAGTCTTGCTAAATGTATGAATAAATGTGTAATGCGGATCAGTCTATTTGTGCAATTTGACCCCATGTCAAAATATATATATATAATTTATTTATTTATATATTTTTTTACCAGGATTCAGTTCATGATTTAAATGAAATCTGTACATATTTATTTTTTTTATTCATTTAGAGCTCACATAATCAGGTAATTGAGCAGGTCTATTATTGGGTAATAACCACAGGTAATAAGAAGGTAGCTACAGTTGTGCTTGAAAGTTTGTGAACCCTTTAGAATTTTCTATATTTCTGCATAAATATGACCTAAAACTTCATCAGATTTTCACACAAGTCCTAAAAGTAGATAAAGAGAACCCAGTCAAACAAATGAGATGAAAATATTATACTT
>JAQQZR010000035.1:8983134-9002449 GCA_030068235.1 Notoglanidium macrostoma | reverse complement strand
CTGCCCAGGGTGTACCCCGCCTCTCGCCCGAAGATGCTGGGATTGGCTCCAGCTTCCCCGCGACCCAGAAGGATAAAGCGGTGTAGATAATGGATGGATAGATGGATGGATGTAGGCTACATTGTAAAACTGAGATGTTGTATTTATTTCATTTTTATACTTTTTCAGTAATAACAAAATGCTATATTGTAGTTACAAGATGCTTTCCTCATAATAACGTGACGTTTTCTTGTAACAACAGCGAAGGGAACGTCACTGTTTTGCAGGTCACAAGTAAGTTACAAATCTTAGCACTCAAGTTTCAAGTCAAGTGACAAGTCCATGTCACATTACCAGTCCTTAACATTAATTTTCAAGTTCCTTCAATTCATCATTAGCTTCTTACAAAATTTAAAACCAGACTAGTAATTAATATAGTACATTTACAGAAGGCTTTTTTTTAAACTGGTGTTCATCACGTTCTAGACAAACTTTATGACTCAATGGAAATATATGGGTATTTGAAAGACTATTGGGTAAATCAAAAGACTATACTAAATTTGGCTATAAAAGCTGAATATTTTAGTTCAATTTCACATGAGATGGAATAGATTATTTGCACTAATGCACTCTTAGCACCCTGTCTCAGTTTACTTTGGCTTGCTTTGGGGTTTGTTTTGTGCAACTTTAAATGGCAAACAAAATTTGAAGTCTGATATTCCTGAACCACAGGTTCAACACGTCTCAGCCCTTTTGTTGTTACAAAACACACTCTTTGTAGGCAAAAGCTACTATATTTGTGAGCATGGCTACCACCATGTTCCTCTGTCATCGGGCGAATGTGTGCTCTTTAAAATTTGTCGCTGTCTAGTGCAAGTTGTCTGTGTTACTCAGAAATGAAGACTGATGTTGATTGGCTAAAAATAAATAGTTAGGGGAAAAAATTGTTGATTCACTAAACTTTTAAATGTGTCATTTTTAATCTTTGGATTTGAGAATGTATGGTTTTGAGAATTTTTCATGTCAAAGGGCTCGAGTCTGAGTGAAGTCACGAGTGGAAGTCGAGTCTTCTTTGTCAAATCGAGGTGAAAGCTGGCAAATTTGTGACTCCAATCCAAGTTGAGTCCAAGCCATGTGACCGAGTCCAAGTTGAGTCCAAGCCATGTGACCGAGTCCAATTTGAGTCCAAGCCATGTGACCGAGTCCAATTTGAGTCCAAGTCATGTGACCGAGTCCAATTTGAGTCCAAGCCATGCGACCGAGTCCAAGTTGAGTCCAAGCCATGTTACCGAGTCCAAGTTGAGTCCAAGTCATGTGACTTGAGTCCAAGTTGAGTCCAAGTCATGTGACTGAGTCCAAGTTGAGTCCAAGTCATGTGACCGAGTCCAAGTTGAGTCCAAGCCATGTGACCGAGTCCAAGTTGAGTCCAAGTCATGTGACCGAGTCCAAGTTGAGTCCAAGTCATGTGACCGAGTCCAATTTAAGTCCAAGTCATGTGACTTGAGTCCAAACTGAGTCCAAGTCATGTGACCTGAGTCCAAGTCATTTAACTCATGTCTAAGTCATGTGAATCGAGTCCACAACACTGAGTAACGAGAACCTTTTCTCATAATAATGAGATGCTGATGGGGATTTCATCATGTGATTCCACAGTAAACACTTCTTGTACCTGTCCCCAGTACACTTCCTGTGTGTATAAATACTCACGACTGACAGGATGCGTTGTGCATAAGTACTTCCTCTAACGACGCGTCGATCATACATAATGTTTCCATAGACTGGTCGTCCTTCATTTCTATATCACATGAAAAATAAGCCATAGCAGTGAGTTAAAAAAAAAACAAATCAGTTGGACAATATGCTCTCACTTAGCTATGTGCAGTGGGATTCAGTTTGCGCTATACAGCTCTATACAGATGCACCAGATGACATAAACAAAAAGTACGCTAGCTGGAGAACTTACATCATCATGGCAGGATCCGTGTATCTGAAGCGGTTAGGAACGGCATGGGGACGACTGGAAAACGTGTAGGATCCATCCGGGGGCCCTCTTTTAGGCTGTAACACCGAAGCCATTCTAATAAAATAATATAATACTGCATTAGATGCTGAAAAGAAGAAGATTAAACGGAGAAGTCGCCGCGCGCTAAGATATGAGTAACGTCTTTTACTGTTTATGAAAGTTGCCCTAGCAACAGTAACTGTGACGTAAATGTGACGTTTCCGCTTGTTCGTTCGGCTTGCTATTTTTTTAAGAGATAACTTCTTTTAAACCTGTGAAAATCAATTACTCTTTCCTTCTCAAAGGTATGATCTAGTATTATAATAGTGATGTCAATCAGCGCCCAGAATAGGCTGTTATTATTTTTTTTATTTATTTTTATATGCTACATTTTTATTCATAAACGAATGTTTTAAAATTGCAAACCACCTTTATCCTTATTCTTCGGGTTTACATTGCTTCTGCAAAATTAGTCTTGTTTTAAAAACAATAAAGGTAATAATAGTTTAACAAAATTACAACTGTATGATTGAAGGAGCTCAATTTATAAATAGATAGATAGATAGATAGATAGATAGATAGATAGATAGATAGATAGATAGATAGATAGATAAAAAAAAGGCCCACCCTGCATGTGAAAGAGTGTATATATATATGTATATATTCCTTTGTTTCCTTGCTGTACCTCAGTTTTTCTTTTTTAACCTGAAACTTTAGCTCTCTCATGAGGTTTACTTCAAGGAAGCAATAACAGAAAGACAAAACCAAAAGGAGGTTAGAATAATTTAAATACTATGCACCATGCACTATGCATAAACTGCACCTTGATTGAATTAGAGATCTGTAAATTTAATCCCCTGCTCAAAAACAGAAAAGCAGAATTGCTCTTGAACCAAAAAGAAAAGCTTGACCAGCAATTAATGAGCTTGCTATTCTTTACAAACATTACATACAGAAAGCAGCTCGTAGGCTATATGTTTATTACATAAAGATCAATTGTTACACATATTCTGACTGTAGAAAAAGGTCTTCCAGAATATTAGAAATGGTGTCAAGCTCCTTTTTGTATTCCACTTTGAGAACCATGCTTTCCATACGATGGAACTTTTTCACTTAACATCTGTAACATAACTACCCCTATAAGTTATCATATAATAAATTGTTGCAAATGTCCTCTGTAGATCCAATCAGTTTTGAGCGGAGGGGTGAGAGAGGAAGCATAACTTCCTTAGTACGGTGTGCAGATCTAAAAGCACATCTGAACATTTGATCCATTAGTAGCCCTCATAAACTCAGCATCACCCTGATTAAAAGTATCCATCCATCCATCCATCCATTATCTATAGTGGTATCTACACTGCATTATCCGTCTGGGTCGCAGGGGAAGCTGGAGCTAAACCCAGCAGACTTGGGGTGAGAGGCTGGGCAGAGGCCCAGAGGCGTGCCCTGGGCAGGTCGCCAATCCACCACAGGGTCATCACAGAAACAAACAGCCACACACGCATGCATTCACACCTATGTGCAATTTAGAGTAGCCGGTTGACCTAATTCACATGTTTTTGGACCTTGGGAGGAAACCAGAGTCCCCAGAGGAAACTCCATGCATGCACGGGGAGAACATGCAAACTCTACACAGAAAGGCACCCTGGGTGACCCGGGGATCGGACCTTCTTGCTGTGAGGCGACAGTGCTAACCACTGCACCACCGTGCCGCCCAAATAAAATGTATAAATAAACAAAATAATAATTAATACAAAATTTAAACTTAATAAATTTTCTTGACTACTTGTGAGTTCTGTTTGAGTTGTCAATGCCAAAGTCGTGTCTGTAAATTATAAGTCGAAAAAAGGAAAGGGGAGGAGGAGAAGGAGGGGTGATGCCGAGGAAATACTGAGATATGCAGAGAAATTGATGTCATTCAGAAGCGATTTAGTGTGAAGTTTAAGGAAACTGGAAAACTTGCCCTTATTAGTCAAGATGAAGAATAACTCTAATTAGAAACAATTTTAAAACATTAGTGCTCTTAATTTAAAATGCCAATTGATATGAGTACAGTTGAAGTTATCTCAACCTGAAAGTGCGAATTGTAACAGTGAGTGTATGTTTATTTGACAAGATAAAGTGGGTTTTCTTTGATAGTGTAACATTATAACTTGTTTTTATCTCAGAGGATCAAGTTGAAATAACAAATCATGATTAGTTAAACATCTTTTATAACTTTACATTTTTCAGTTGAATCAAAAGTTCAAGTTGAGTTCTTCAAGTTGAGTTTACTCAGGTTTTAAAAGCAGCGGGTGAACTTTCATCTCTAATGTTTAACTTGAAATTTTACAATGTACAAAAACGGTCTTTTCACTTTTCTTGCGTATTAGAGACGCTGCAACAGCCTGCTGCGAGGCCTCTTAAATTCTATATGCCATCTCCAGAACGCCTTGTCTGTGCCTGAAACTCTAATAAAGATTGAATTCTAATAGGGATTTCGGTCTGATTTCCTATTAAACGTCAGGATCTGATGAATAATTGATCACTAACTGCAAAACTTCAGGTCTAACAGATTACCACCAGCCCCAAAAGGTTAGTTGAAAGCATGTAATTACATATATTCTGCATCTCGCTCTACAATAGAAATCAATATGTTAATATCATTACAGATTAACCATGTAGACTGTAAGAAATGATTTGTACTGATTTGTACTGCAAAGCCCCACTAACAAACATCTTCCATCAGGACCGATTTTGCTGTAGGGGTAATTAGCATGGATATATGATATTACGGCAGCATTTTAAATACGGCCACATGTATTCCAACTTACCTCAATAAAATGATTATATTAGATGACACGTCTATTCTTTTTTTTTTTTATGTGTACGAAAGAAATGACATTCAGATCATAGCTTTAAATGTTATATTCTGTAAAAGGTAACAGTGAGGTATCAATCATACATCAAGCTTCTTTGTCACATACATGAATAAGAATGTCACATAACATACAATGGAATATTCTGCTTATACAGGAAGAGCCTACCTACCTTCCTACATAGTCTGAGAGGAAGGGAATGAAATATTACTAATTTATTCATAATAATATTATGACAATATTTTAATCTGACTATTAGGCTGATGATTTTTTTTTAAAAAGGGTTTTGTATTTCCTTACTAGAGGCAGAGAAATGGTGTGTAATAGTGACACTGGCGAAATGATTATGAAGCATACTTAACTCACACCCAAGACGGTTAAAATCACACATTTATGGCCAAAATAATGTAATAGCGTTAGATATAATAGAAATGACTAACTATAAATAATTAATAATAATTAAGTGTTTTTGTGTGTCTTTACAGGCATGTAACATGTTTAGTGGTGGAAAATTCATCCCACTGAACAGTGAACGCTCACACAAACATCCTCGAACTAATCTCTCAACAGTGTGAGCAGATGTTGGAATGAAATATTCAGCTGAAGGTCAAGAGGAAATTTCTCATTAACTACCATCGGGCTCTTGCTTCCACAAAAAAATTTGTTTTTCTTTCTTTCTTTCTTTTTTTTTTTTTTAAACATAACTAGGGTTTTATTAAACATGATATCTGAATTATTTTCACGATACTCAAATTTCTCCAGATCTTGGAAGCTTGGATTTGTCTACAATGACTTCTCCAATAATAAAACAGAGAACATTAGAGCTAAATATGCAATGTAATGTTCATAAACATTTTAATGATGAACTGGTCATAATACATAATACAAGAATGATGCTTAGTGAGGTGGCATGGTGGTGCGGTGGTTAGCACTGTCGCCTCACAGCAAGAAGGTCCTGGGTTCGATCCCCGTGTCACCCAGGGTGCCTTTCTGTGTGGAGTTTGCATGCTCTCCCCGCGCATGCGTGGGTTTCCTCCGACAGTCCAAACTTGTTCTTGCTCAACAAGTCTTGCTCAGAGGCATAAAGAAAATCATGTGATGTAGGCACTTTAAATGCTTATGTTCATGACAACACAATCAGAAAAAGACTAAACAAGCCACTTCTCACCAAAAAGAACATGACAGCACAATGGTTTGCAAAACTTGCATCTGAACAAACCTCAAAAGTTCTGAAACAACATCCTTTGGACTGATGAGACCAGGGTGGAGATGTCTGTGGTGATACACTGTGTATAGTATTTGCCAAACACCTCATACCAACAGTCAAGCATGATGGAGGAGGGGTGATGATTTGGGCTTGTTTTGTAGTGACAGGATCTGGGAAATTACAGTCATTGAGATGATGATGATAAATGTGCGGCCATCTGTCCAATCTGTCTGTTTTTAGCTGGGCTCATGCAACAGGACATTGATGAACAGCAACAAATCAAGGTGTTGTTAAAATCGACCACATTTTGAAATCCGTTGTGTTTTTGTTGCCCCCTGAGGTTATTTGTTTGGTTACAGAAGCAGGTCAGGACCACACGCAAACCACACACCCTTGGACATTTAAAGGTTACGTTTTCCCATTCTGCAGACTTTTAATGTAATATGAGCTTAATCGTGTTGCATTTTTTTCCATGCAGTCACTGCATAATTAGCCTTGAGGTTTAGCAATGCAAAGGAACACGTGAGGTTAAAGTGCAGCAATGCTCGCAACAAGAAATTCTCAAGAAATCCTCACTGAAATTTGAGAGACTAACGTCAAATTCTGTAAGATATTTTATCTTCAGTGTTACCTTGCTGCATTTGAGTTCTTTTTCTTCCTTTATTTCCAAAGTCTGGACGATGCTTATCTGTTTACCACTGTGTCAGAGATGTTACTTAAAAAAAAATAATAATAAAATAAATAAAAGGCACACTAAAATCATTTTCTGTTATTCTGCAAAACTTTTATTGAACAAAAGTATTTTAATTCTCACCACACTGTCCTCAGTACAGTACCATAATGCTGGATCTAAACGATTCATATATGCAACTTATCTTCATATATAATTATTTCAATTTATATATATATGTACATAGAGTGGAAAGAAGAATTAAATAACATTGCTCAATAACATTCAGACATTTTTTAAAAGAAAAAAAACAAAACAAAAAAAAAAAAAAACCTTGATCAACACTCTTCTTGGTAAACAGACAGATGTGGCAACGGTAAAAGGAACAAAAACAGTTTACATGTATTATTACTCTTAGTGTTCACAATCAGCTAGGTGAGTGTAAGTGTTACTGGGAGAAGAGAAGATGCGTGTGTGTGAAGGACCTCGGAGTTGTTAAGGGCACTAAGCATAGCCATACTGAAGATATGTGGCACATTTGGCTGCAGAAGGAGACACATTCAAACGACAAAGATGCTTAGCCCCTCCTCTTCCTCAATGCATCAGGGCTGACAGACATAGCCCCTTTATTAAGCACCCTGAACCAAAAGAGACCCTGAAGAGCGATTTCGATTTATGGTAAACATTTGAACGGAGTACAGTAAGAACAGAGAAACCAAGGTTTCGCTGTGTGCACCGAGTCAGTGAGCTCGAGAGCTGGCGTGAATGGAAGTCAGCATTTGAAATGGGCTTCAAGGCTAAAACAGTCTCAGAAGAATAAGAGAACGCACAGTCCAGATTAGCAATAGGTCTATTTAGCTCAGAATCCAGTGAAGTACACTTAAACTGAATTCTGAATGGTGAACATGCAAAGAAGCTGATGTGCTCTACACGTATTGGCTCTTTAGGTGGATACACAATCTGGGCTGCATCCCATTGTGCACGTCATGCTTTATTTAACGCCTAAAAACCATATACATAAAGTGGCGCAAAAGATCAACATAGGAATCTAAATCTGTGCTCAGCTGCTCATCGCATGCTATGACCGAAAACATAATCCATCCTACTGGCCTGATATGCTTCTTATTAATGCACGAAGTGAAGTATCTGAAACAGTCTAAGTTGGAGTGAGATAGGATCTAAATGCAGATGCTATTTTACCAAAGCCAGTGAGAGCAGAGGAGCTGTATGTAGGCAGGTGGAGTGCTAACAATGGTCACACAGTGAATCAGACCATACTTATTTCTAGGTCCTCCTCAGAGGTTGGAATTCAATCTTTAAACAAAGAATGTTTAACAGGCTTATGGGTATTTCAACTTAAAAGAACATCCAGATTCTCCTTGACAAAGCCTGGCATGAAAGCACAGAGCTCGGAGGCAAAATATCCTGGGTTTTATCCTGCCATCTAGCCCCAAGGCTTGATTAAAGTCCTGCAAGGAGACAGGCAGAGAGGAGAAAAGGGCAAAAGAAATAGTGAAGAAACGGCATAAGGAGTCCAATAGAACCAAGTTCAGGCAAGAGGTTTCACCAGGTAGAGTTTGTCTCCCTGTTCGCTTGTGAAGATGGGAGCTTTTTTGTAGTGCTCCACCAGCTCTTCCATACTGTTGAAACGCCGCTGGCCAATGCAGTAGAATCCATCCTGCAGCTGCACCTTAAAGTGTTTATTCTTCCTCACTGCCTTTAAAGACACGGAGAAATCACTGGGCTGTTAATTGAGGAGGGGGGGGGGGGATAGGAGATGGGCAAGAGAAAGAGAGAGAGAGAGGTTTTAATAAATCATATTAACAAAGAAGGGTTGAACTGCATTTTGAACACTTCCCCACAAGATGGCAGCAGTAATCCTCTACAGGTAGCTCAAGAGAACCACCCAACAGTATATTTTCTACTACTACTTGTACACTAAACACTTCAGCAAACCAGATCAGCTATGATATGTATAAAGCTTTTTCTGTGCATCCTGGTTTGTTACAGAGAGAAGGTTGATCCTCACCGAGGACTCGCTGTCTCTTACGAGGAAGTCTCCCTCGACTCCTCGCTCGTTGAGTGCACACTCTGCCTGGTGCCGTGTCACGTTACCGTAGTACCACTCCTTGCCTGCGAACCTGCCTGTACGGGACGGGCCCATATGGCTAACGGGAGGGGAGGCGAGGCCTCGTCCAGCGGGCCCGTCATTCAGCACCACCACATAGTTCTTGGGCACAAGGCCGATCACACCCTTGCTGTTCCTACACCTCCACCACTCCGGGTCGTTCTCAGGCTTCTCCACCACCTGCATTGTCTCGCCCTTCTCAAAGTTCAGCTCCTCATCAGTAGTCGAGCTGAATGGGTACAGAGTCTGGACCACGTGAAGTACTGAGCTCCCTGTGCCTGCAAGTCGGCCGTTGACGAGTCCCATGCCTTGACCTGCTCTTAGGGAGTGAAAGTCACCTAGGGTTTCCCCTTCAAGGCCTGCATGTGCATCTGCATAGGCCGGCTCCTCACGGACATAGTTGGAGGGGAACCAGCCCACGCGGCCGTCCTGGCTCCCCCTCCACCAGCCGTCGCTGCACTTCTCCATCACCACCACCCGGTCTCCTTTAACTAAACTCAACTCATCATCGCGCTCTGCCGTGTAGGAGAACTTCACCGTTGCCGGAATGTTCAGATCGTAGATCCGCTCCGCCCCACCCACTCCACCGCCTCCTGCGCTCCCGTTAGATGGATACTCCGCATCTGTGCTGGGTGTGGGAGAGGCATCACGTGCACTCGTCTTCCTTTTTGTTTTGCCGAGACCTAAAAGACAAGAAATCTGGGTTGAGTGGGCATACATGAAGGGCACGGAAAAGGTATAAGCATGCTATACCATCAGAACTCAGTTTCTTACAATGATTTGCTGTTGAGTTGTTTCATGTATTATCCATCTGATGGATTATACAACATAAACCCTGAGGTCTTGTTATATTTTAACACATTAAATATTTATTCCTCCTCTGGCTCCAAGAGAAGCAGGGAGCTGACAGTCATTTAGCTTGACTGTTATCTAATAGATCTGATAGCGGACTGCGGGCTGAATCAGGGCTGCAGAATCTTTAGTAAACACTCTTATAGTGGAGTGATTAGGTGAAGTAGGGAGCAGGAAAACACCATGGTCAATGCCACTCTCTTCAACCTAGCAGCTTTATCAAGATCTTAATAAGAGCATAAAGGAAAAAAAAAAAAAAAAAATCTGACACAAATGTGCAGTCCGGTTGACACAGAAGACAGCATGCAAATAAGTTAAAACGCAAATCTTGTTATGGAAGAGGTACTGGTGTCTATTTAAATCCCTGCAAATGGGACAGATACATTACCTGTGATAAGTAGGACACGTTCTGTTGTCAGACGCTGGCTAGGAGACATCTCCTATACTCGGGCAACATAAGTAATTCTCTATTACCAGAACAGCAGAAGCGAGAGACTTGGTATGTCGACGCTTGTAGTACAGTAAGTGCAGCGAGTCACAGTGAGTGAGTTGAGACCTGCTGACACTTACAGTTAACCAGTATAAAAGGCAAGAGGGACAGAACTGGTTTTCACACACCAGCCAACAGAGTATGTTTCGGAGCGGTAGAAGCGGCTTCATCCTGCCAAGCCGTCACAGCAGAAAGCAATGTCTGTCCTACAGGCGGTGACCCATACAATAACAGAGGTGTAGATGCAAGGGAACATTTGAAGCCTGTCACAACTCTCTAAGATTCAATCACACAAACTGAGAGGCTTTTTACATCTGCACTTTCAGTGCACCCACCCCCAATTAAATCCTACAGGCTAGATCAGCTGCAAGCACACACATTTCCTCAAAATTCATGCAATAAACCCGTAAACTCGGTCAGGCAGCGTCATTACGTAAAGGATGAACATTTGGAATAAAGGTCAAGTTTATAACTGAGCATACGGTTCAGGACAAGACATGGTGTAAACAGTAAATCTAAAATGTAAAAATATCCCAACGTGTAGCTCTACAACTGTGCGAACAAAATAAGAGACAAGCAAAACAAATGTGAAACTACAGGTCTAGTAGGTTTCATTTAAACTGCGAGTGGTACAGTTACTGTTCGAGTCTAAAAACAGACGCCGACTTTATTGATCCAGCTCGCTCATGACATACTGCAGATGGAAGCCTGCAGAGGGAGGACATGGCCCAGTGTACACAAAGAACAGCATACAGTTCAAACAAAGTAGCAGTCAAAACTTTTCCTCTGTACGCGATCTGAGAAAGTGTTTCCTGGGGAGCTGCGTGCACTTCTGAGGCTTCTGCTGACAGGGAATGAAGGCAGCAACACAAACAGAACAAAAAGCTTTCGGGAAATCAGAAAATAGCAGCACATCCCACCAAGCGCATTCGATACGTGAGCTGAGCTTCTGAAAAGGAGTGGGAGAGAAGAAAAAGACCTTGAATGCAAGAATATTATCTGCTGGTTGTCTTAGATGTGCCGTAATGTGAAACTGTTCTGCAAAGTTTCTTTTGAAGAGCGCTGCAGAGGGAGGTAGCTGTCGACCAAAGAACAGAGGAGGCGTGCAGGGCAGCAGACGCAAGCCCCCGAGTGACTGAAACGTCTTCGCGTACAGGAGAGCGAATCACCAGCAAACAAACAATACATGTGCGTGCCTTCCATACAGAACACTTATATTGTTCATCTCCGTGTTAGGCCCGCGACAAATTGGCGCCCTGCCCAGGGTGTACCCCGCCTCTCGCCTGAAGTCAGCTGGGATTGGCTCCAGCTTCCCAGCAGCCCTTAACGGATAAGTGTAACAGATAACCGATTGACGGATCAAAGTATTTTAAGATTATGACCCGTACGTATTCACACCTAACCCTGTCCCAGTAATCTCAAAAACATTTTCTGGTGAAGCTCGTGTGGATGGGGCGTTTGGTGCTTTTAACACTCTTCCCAGAACCCAATTTACCAAGCTGAATCGCATACGAGAACTTCAGTCTCGCCTACAAACTTTTCCACTCATTGTTAGCAACATCCAGCTACTGAAAACACTTGCCATGGTGGTGAAAAATCACCGTCATCATCCTATTGCAATGAAAGGAAATTTTAGCAGGAGACTATTACAGAGTGAATAACACGACCTAAGAAAGACTGGACCCTCACTCTTCCATCATTCGTCTCCATCTAAAGCAAAATGCTGTGAGAGGCTGTTTCCATGCTGACCACTCAGCTCCGGCACACAGGACTGCTTACAGCAAGGGGGTGTGGAGTGAGTAAGGAGGCCCTTTCAAAGACTAGCTAAAGAAGAGTGGCAGTGTGCTGCTTGCCTTCCACCTACACAAGGGGAAAAACATGAGACAAAACCTCCATTCATTAGAGAGCGGGGCTTGCAAACCTACAGAGAAATATGGTGTGCATGAAAACACAACTACCACTTCAAAACAAACATCTAAACACCTTAAAATAACCTGCGTGTATCTATTAGGGGATACAAGGAAATGTTACATACAAGTCTACAAAAAGGTAAAACAGAAAGTCTGAGAGGAGTAAAAAAACCGGTCCCACTGGATGTTGAGCAACCGCGTCTACGCTCTGCATTTCGGACAGCAAAAAGATCGAAATCGTCACGTCACTCGTGTGTTTGTACGGTGGTTTATCTATCTACGTTAAAATCTAGCAAATATTACATCTAATACTCCATCACGCAAGCTGTTCAGTGACCTTGCGTGGCCATATATGCAAAATAAATGTATATATTTATTTGTGCATTCCTACACAGGTTAGTGGTTTTCAAATACTTTTCACAGATTTTGCTGTAAAAGTGTTCACGTACCTTGAACGTGAGCTGTACAGCTTAACCTTCAGTACACATACTGTATACATAACAAAATAATGGTGAACGTGCGACCGAATGCTGGATATTTCTCAGTATAGTCGTCCTTTAGCTCCGCTTTAGCTTGCTTTCTTTCTCACAAATCCGCACAAGAGCTCGTCCGCACATCGACTCCAGTCAGAAAAGATTACGACTGATTCTACAATTATCAGCCATCTTCAGGCTGGATACTTCACGTCTCATTAACCACGACGATTAATGATCGTTCATAGGAAGAACACCAACGATATATGGAACAACCTCATAATATAAACTGAACCCTGCACACCTGGCTGCCTTGATGCCAAGATTCGGTCAGAGATCTGTACATTTCCTATAATGCCAGGACCTATAACATACCAGCCTCATTATTTATGTCCAAGTGGCATGGAAATGAGAATGATGTGTGAGAAAAGCATTAGCAGAGAACTGACTGTGCACTGAAGTTACAAATCTACAAGGAACTATAGCCAGTTTTGAAAAATGGTGAACCAAGAATCATACATATTTAATGAGTTACAATCTAAATTTGACGATTCACACGCTTCCATGGTCCCAAAAAAAACAACCCTTTATAATCTTGGTGACCCTCTAAAAATAAACAGGTGAAAGTCTGGCACAAGAACAAACTAGGCAGCTTTTAAAGGATAAATGATATATTTCAGGAAAATGGGTGTCATTTTCTCATATAAAGAATACATGCAATAAGTGTGACTTGTGGTACAATAACTGCAGCTATATGGACAGCTTAATCCTGTCAGTACAACCTGTCACTTACCGAGAGTATCTTTCAGGTTCTTCACAAGCGAGGCTTTCTTCAGGCTATTCTTACGCTCGACGTAGTTGGACGGGACGTAGCCTGTACGGTTGGAGGCATTGCGGACTCTCCACCAGGTTTTAGAGTCATCCAGGAGCCACAAGCGCTCGTTTTTCCGGATGTCAAGTTCCTGGTCCTGCTGAGCCGTGTAGTCCCACTTGGCTATAACAATCACCTCCTCTGTCATCTTTCATCGAGTCCCACTGAAAAACAGGAGAGAAAAGGACTGCATGAGAAACAATCGGACATCCCCAACCGTGATCTATTTCTCACAGTCGTGATGTCCTTAAATGCATGCGGATGCAGAAACTGGCGCTGAATATTTTCAGATTTGATGAGTAAAGATAAAGCGCAAAACCCTTTAAAAAGAAAACCTTGCGCATACGTCTCTCAGATCTCACGGTCCGCCCATCCGTCCGTCTCCTGAGCTTACCTGATGATACAGCTGTGTTAAATAGAGCGTATATAATCATGCCTGTCCTTTGTCTGAATCACACTAATGATTAAGGTAGATTGAGGACTACCACTCCGGCTCACAGCTCATGCCTTTCTGTGGCCATTTTACGCTACAGTTACTATCGCCTTACTATCCTTTATGCGTTTTCTTCACGGACACTTGGCCAATCCTTTATTACTTCAATGATTTGCTGTTGTAGTCACCATTCAATCTCACCTGCAATTTCTTTGTATGCTTATTTCCAATTATCACCATAAAAATATAGCCTCAGATAACGCTCTGCCCTCTCAAATGGGCAGACAAACATTGCTATGATGATTATCTATAGACAAACGCAGGAATGGAAAACATATACTGAAACAAAGTACATAAAGAGAAAGAGAGACAACACGCACACAAAAAAGGAGGACATCCATGAGTGAGGGAGCGAGCGAGTGCGTTTGTGTGTGAGAGAGGGGGAAAGAAAGATTATACCCATTTACAAAAGGGTTAGTGACTTAATCCATTTTGTTCTTGACATTAACTATAGATACGGCTTCACACGGAGATATTATTAAATATTACAGAGCCTGTCAAAGTATGAGCACAGCTTTTCAAAACATATTTCTATTACTAAAGGCAAATCGCACCATGCTGCAGCAGCCATTTATAAATGAATAAAATGGTTAATGAATCTGACATTTCTCCAATGTATTGCATGGGTTATAAGATGGCACTGTTGCATGGCAGAATATGCACTGAATAGTAATTGAGTGATTAAGTATTCATGGTATTGCAGGCAAGCACACTTAAAACCCTGCACTCCTGTTGCGAGAGACCCTCAGGCATGGCTACTCCGTCAAAACAGCCATTAGAGAGGCAGTGAGCATGTTTAAGTGTGTGTGTGTGTGTGTGTGTATATGTGTGTGTGAACACAAGGGCTATCATACTGAAAGCTTGGGTACGCATCTATTTATAAATGTAGGGATACACGCAGTCCCGGCTTTTACAAAAGAGCAGCGCGAGTCACAGCCTCTTATCAGATGACAAGAAAATGCAGATGCATTAGAAATTTAGCCCCATGCACCTGCCCTGTTCTTACGTTTTATTTATTATTCTGGCAATTCGAAATGAAATCCATCTACCGAAAGTGAACATGCCGTACACACATACTTACGACATGACCACACACACCCACACCCCTGCACAGCCATGCATGCTTACTTACACTCTCACTCACCCACACCAAAAACTTAACAAAAAAAGGATTGTGAATCCCACCCATCCATCCATCCATCCATCAGCTATACCGCTTTATCCGACTGGGTCACGGGGAAGCTGGAGCCAATCCCAGCATCTTCGGGCAAGAGGCGGGGTACACCCTGGGCAGGTCGCCAGTCCACCACAGGATTGTGAATCCCTTATGAGGCAGTTCATGTGGACAAATCTTGCCCCTAGCACACATTCTCTTTAAAAGCATAACTAACCCACACTTCAATTACGAAAGCACCGTTACGTTTACCTGAATGTAAATATAAACCTGAAACCTCATTCATTCTCTGCTGGCACATGGAGTGAAAGAGCTGTGGACCAGATTATACTTCAGGTGTCAACTCAAGAGAAAAACAAGACAGACAGAAAGTTTTAGACAGCTTGTGTGCGTCTGTTAACTACATCTGTGAAAAATAGAGCTTAGAAAAACACCTCTACTTCACTCTGTTGAGTAGACGTTTAGAGATGTGCAGTGCATCGATAAATCTCGGTACAAATTTATGACGATTCAAATAGATGGAAAATAAAAATGAACCGCGATTCATCTCCGTTTTTGTAATTGTGCCGTTTAGACACCAGGGGGCGCAATAACATATGCCTGAAGGAATACACGGGACGGCACCATAGAAGAATTAAAACGGGAACGAGCGTTTGTGCTCAAGAATTCAGAGCTCTCTTTTTACAGACTGCCGAAAGCTGAAGACGAAAGAAGCAAATGGAGGTAGCTGTTTTATATTTAAGCTGAGTACAGCCTTCACAACTGTTCACAATTATTAAGAGAAAGTGTATTAAATTTTGACATTATCATTTTGACATTTGACAATAGTCTATTATATTTTACTTCAACCTTTACAGATGTTCGTAAATAGTTATTGTTGGGAATTAATAAATGAAACAAAACAACATTCTTTAACAAAAGGAAGCTTTAAGTTGATAAACAATGGGAAAATAAAAGAACATTTTATTTCATAAACATCGTGGAAAAACTGAATTGTGAACCCAGCATCGTGAATTGAATCGAATCATTTATTGGGTGAATTAGGCGCTACATGCCTAGTGTTTAGAGATTATGCTGATATTGCTTCAGATATCATATCAAGTCCTGGATCGGGAAAAAAAAATTTTTTTCTGCTTTTCCCCCCCGATTTCTCCCCAATTTGGTCAAACACCAATTCCTACCCAATTCACACGTCCTCACCCTACGACAGACACGATCAGGGAGGGTCAAGATTAACGCGCAACACCAACCAACCAAATCTTTTCAAACTGCTGCTCATGCCGAGTCCCAGAGCAGCATGATACATGAAAAGGAAAGCACTATTTGCCCTCTTCTGCATACACGTGGTCACAGAGGCCATGTGTTGATAATGTTGATGTGATGAGAGAGAGAATTCCATCCCTATGGCTGTGGCATCGCTGGGATTAGAACAGACACTCTCCTGGTGATAGGGTGTACACTTTCCTGTTGCGCCACCCTAGAGCTGATACACTTTTACCACCATTATTGTGCCATCTCGAACTGCGTCATGCTTGATACGAGACCAGGACTCGCAAATCTACAGTCCCACTCCTGCACCCACTCGACCTTTCTGAAAAAAAGAAAGAAAAGCTACTTTGCCTTTATTACAAAGGCAGACGCAATAGAGAAAAGCCTCTTTTTCCTTCTAAGCTAGCTGCTACAGTATATGGCTAATGGTTAGGGGCTATTGTGCTGAATTTGGCACATGGACAGAGTACAACAACCAAGAATACAACTCTCAACATGTGTGAAATCTGTGGCGTGGGAGAACTTCAGCTTCCTTGGATGCTACGACACGGAGAGCAAAACAGTGGTGGACTAAAAACATGAGCTCGACAAAAACGCAAAATAACACACGGCAAAGTCTCCTTAAAGCATTTCCTGATGGATTCAGTCCAGTGAAGAAATCCCTGCTCCAACTGGGATGTTATTACACCAGAGATATTAGACCCTACTTAATAGTAGAGAATATGGGAAGCAAGTTGGTTGTGCTTGGGTTCTCTCACCCATATCACTGTACCTGTAAACACTGACTATGCAAACATGAAAGATATGGAACGATGACAAAGAAGGTTAAAAAAAAAAAAAAAAAAAAAAAAAAAAAGAAAGAAAACTGGCCTACTGCCAGTGTTTTAAGGATAAATGTAACATGTCGGCTGTGCACATACAGTACTAGCTGTTACCCGTAACCTTTAACCGTGTTAAATCCCTCCGTTACCCTCATTTCTGGAAAAGAGGGATCGTTTCTCTGGCCTTCTCACTCCTTCAGCTTTACTTGGGTCTCCATGGTAATGGCAGGATGATAGATGGCCCTCATGCCACTAATCAGAAGGAAGGAGACATGCCTACTCAAATATGTACGCCTGCTTAATAATGAGCATCATTAAGAAGAGTGATGCCTAGGCCACAGACGAGGACATCAATCCTGACAGCTGAAAATTCATTCAAAACCACTTGGTAGCGATCGATCTCGCTCACCTTAAAAGTGTAGAAAAACTTGCAGGAGGCAGAGCTGGACTGGAAACATCCTTTACATTTGAGGGTTTAAAAAAGCCAGAAATTGAATTAGCCCCAATCTGTTTTCACTAGAAAACTCGCACGCGAGACGCAAAAGTGCAGTTTCAAAGCCACGGACTAAAGAGCCGCGCTAACTGTCTTTCGTCGAGGAAATGGAAAAGCCATAAATTTGACCTTGAGGAGATTGGGTCTCTCGGGTACGGAGCGTTTCCCATAACCCAGCAGCATTTAACGGTCCCAGATTCTGTCTTGCACTCTTGGGATTAAAGCATTTAATACAGATCACACATCCGCTAGGCTCGGGTTCAGCAATCTCAACGCACGCATTTGACCAAGCTCTCTTGGACACGTCCTTAGCGCTGACTGCATTTTTTTAAAGTTCAGATGTCTATCACACCAATATGAAATATGATAATATAGTGCATTAACATTAGTTATGAAAACCAAGCTTTTCTCAACATTACTCCTTTTCTGAATCAAGGAAAGTGGCCATCAAACACAACCAGAGGCCAAGGGAAAGACGCTTGAACATGCCCTGATATGCAGCAGGTTTCGTGTGAATCCTCCAAGAGGATTAAAATGGGTCCCCATTTGGCTGCATCAGCATTTTACACCCACTCAAGTTATCTGCATGCACAAAGCCCCTTAAAAAGAGGGGACACAAGAGACAAAATGACAAGAGACAAACTGGCAGATCCCTTGTGTTTGCCATCTGGGTCAATCTGAATTGGAAATGCACCCTGACCGGTCCTTTTATTTGCGTGATTTCATTCCCGGTCTTCAATTCCACCATGCTTAGAAAACCAGCACGTTCTTCTCCATTCAGCAGCACATTAAACAGAACCGTTCATTCGACTATAAAAACTAGGCTGAAAGAGAAGAAAGGCACCATTTGGCTCAGTGGGAGTAGGTTAAGGTCTAAGGTCTGTACGCTAACAAAGCAGAGACACCACACAAGGTCCTCATGACTGGTCTCGACCAGCATCTCACACTTCCTGTCGCTGTTCCACCAGCTAATTAGCCCAACACACCCACAGAAGGTCTCCGATTACCTCAGAAATGACAACAGTGTTTATTAAAGAGGTGTATTTTGTCATACAAGAAGGGAGGGCGGGAGTGAGATGTGATGATCGGCACATGGACATTCGACTAACTGAGAAAAGTCTGTATAAATCTCCCTGGACACGGCTTTACTCTGGACTGTGCGTTAAAACATAAACGGCCGTTATTTCTAAAGGAGAACACCGCGTCACATTTCAGGATAGAGATTATAGTTCGAATCATTCTTTGCTGTTGGCTGTGATGAAAATTCAAAGCTCTGGCAATGAGTAAGCAGGGTTTTGGGGTTTTCTTTTCAATGATATCAGGATGCTAAACGTTGACTCTCCCACATAAATACTAAATACATACAAGTCTATTTTATTATTTTATATTATGACACAGTATTGTGTTTTTGTTGAGGCTCTGTAAACGCTGAATTGAGTAAAAGGTCCTGTGACTCTAATCTGAGGCAAACCACAAGACAAAAAAAACGAAACCAAGCAACCAGTTGAGCTACATTGTGCATTACACAGCTTTCACTGCTGCAGTCCACAGCGCGCACACACACACACACACACACACACACACACACACACACACACACACACACACACACACACACACACACA
>JAQQZR010000035.1:8962913-8980883 GCA_030068235.1 Notoglanidium macrostoma | reverse complement strand
CACACACACACACACACACACACACACACACACACACACACACACACACACACACACACACACACACACACAACGCTCATTCAGTCAACACATTTCCAGGCTAAAACAACGATCTGCCACTTTTACTTACTTTTAACCACATCTCATTCTTTTCCAACATTGCTACTCGGAGTCATTCTTTCACGATTTCTCATCCTAGCCACTGAGCTAATGAATACATTACTGTTGTACCAAACAAAATCTCTATTGTCAACATGGGTCTTAATTCTGTGACACAATCTAGATCAGATTGGGATCTCCGGCTCGAAAATCTTAAGCGTCCAACGCGCCGCCCAAACCTACTGACATTCTTTCAGTTTCTAGAGGAGAACCTTCTCAGCTGATTAGGGTCGAGCTCAGGTACATGTTATTCCTTTTAATTATAAGAGACAATGTACTGGAAACCAATACTATGTTCATAATCGATCGGTCAAGTTTATAAGTCGTCAAACATTTTCAAGACCAAACAAACAAACACTTTGCTCTGGTATTTTATTCTACGCCTAATTAAAGATTTGTACCGAAGAGCCTAAATAAAAGCATTAGGCATTAATAACAGCGTGTGAACGTTCTCTTCTTTGATGTTCCGATATTAGATCTTGAGCCTTGGATGCTGATACACATCCAATAAGGTTCTTCTTAAAAACGACTATTCTTTAAAGTACTAAAAAATAAAAAGCCGAAAAACTTCAAAACCATAAGTATAAATATAATAAAACAGATCCTAAACAAACAAACAAACAAACAAACAAAAAAAACAATTAATCCTCTTCATGTGTACAAATTTCCAGTTTGAAAAATACATTTCCATCTGGTATCTGATCTGTAATTTTCCTACGGTATTGGACCAGCGCCATCTCTGATCAACAATACAACAGACCAGCTACCAATTTATCCCAACGTTTTCGGGCGGATGTGCTTCAGGGCTAAAGTTTTATTTCTAAAAGTTATAAAACAACATAAGAAGTGTTTAAACTGGGCTGGTAAACAGGTATTGGACAGATACGCGTGTGCCTGTCCAAGAAATGAAAATGTCATAGAAGAAATCAGTCAATGATCTTTAGTTCTGACCTTCACAGTCAGTCTCATGCCAGGACGAGGCAGGACTGCTGAACCACGCTGATCGCTAAATGTCCTACATCTGTGTCAGAGGTCTGACGACTCTCACGCTCATCCCGCGGGCCTGATCCCTATTCAAGCTCTGGGTGTTCTCGCACATCACTTATATTCACCCTTAGCATTTCTTCACCCACCTTCTAGCACTCGGGCTATTATTCGCAGCGTTGCTATGGCAGGGCACGGGGCAAGCGAGGAGTGAGGGTCAGGACATTCGAGCTGACCTGGCAACACCAGGCACTGTTAACACACACACAATTCATTAGCAAGCCACAAAGGCGCAGGCCGAGTGAAAGTACTTTCAAAGAGAACAGCTGGTGAAAAAACGCCTACAGAAGCACACAAAAGCTTATTCAGGTTCTAGTAAATTTTATACTTCTCAACCAGCGAGCAAGCAACCCCTCAAGCAGCGATGGCACTGGGGAAGCAAGCAGGAGACATTCAGCCTCATTATTAAACTGTTACCATTCACATAACCAACAAACTGGAGCAGGCAGCTCGGACGCTTTGGTTCTGGAGAGTGACTTTTTTACGGCCTCCATGCTTAGTGCCATCTGAAGTCGCCCGGAAGACATTGGAATGTTCTGCTGTTCGGATGGACGCAGAAATAAAGCCGGAATCAGGTTTCACTGCCGTAAACGGGCACTTATTAGTGACGCCGATGTGCCTTCTGTTTAATATTAAAGGGGCCGGCACACCCTTCCCAGAATCCTCTGCGATCTGCAACGATGCGGCGACACCCTGGATCTTACTGCAAATTGTAACCCGAAAATTGAAGATGTTTTTTCAAAGGCGCTATAAATACAATCTCTTTTCCGACTGATCCGTTCTGTTTTCGTGCGATTACTCTGCACGTAGAGGACCCGGACCGGCCTCGGCCGTCTCTGCCTTAAAGGAAAGCAGGAAGATGGAGCGCATTTTGTTCAAAGCGTCCGCAGAAATTCCTCGCGGATGAAGAAAACGTCCGAGAGGGGTTTTAAAGGGATCGCAGTGAAGGGTTTCCGTGGAGGTTTCACTGCACAGAGAGCTAGCAGGTAGCGGTCACATGCTTTCAAAAGAAAAACGGTGCATTGGATTCTGGGAAGGGTGAGTCGGCCCCTTTAGCATACAAATACCGTTTACAGCTAAAGAATGGATATTTGGTGAACCATTAAGATTGGGTAAAAATGTTTCATTAATGTGATCTAATCGACTATAATTTGTGCACTGCACGTTCATGAGTATTAAAAATAAATAAGCAGAATTAAACCCTCTCCACAGTACTGGCTTTTTCTGCAGTGGAAAGTATGAACATGGCAATGTGACTTGATGGCAAATCACACCTTAAAAGGTTAAATAACGGATTTGCATCATCACTGCTCAGCACTACGAATGTCTGGCGTCCACCCAAAATCCACCCCAGTGGAGAGACAGACACACACTTGCACCACAGTGCTGCTCTCTGCCTCAAAATGTGCACAAAGAGTATAACAAATGGCAGAAGAGTGATTTGTGTAGCTGGAGGTTTGACTAAGCATGCACATCCCGAGTCATGACTGAAGTTTATCCGATCTACTCCGAGCGTCGATTCCACCCACTGCGTTTGACTGACGATCCTGACAGACTTAATTATTTCCTGGGATGCACCAAAGCTTCATTAGGAAATAAATGATCAGTGAAATAAATAATGGCATAAAAAAAAAAAAAGATTTAATCATAATTAACTTAAGAATAAACAATACCTCTACACTCATCACTCCATAACGCATGCTCAAAGATAAACTCTCCCATTAAGCTCACCCAGGCTTAGCTAGCTAGCTGACCTGCACTGACCTGCCAATCCAATCTTCACTCCCTTTCCTTGCCTTCTTACTCATCTTGATCTAGTGTTCAGTCATCTGTACTTCCTGTGTTCGCTCTACACCTCCTCGATGAGACGCCTGCTTGGTCCCGCTCCCACCTTCTTCGACTCAAGAGGTCATCTCATTGTTTTGGTTTTTTTTTATTCCATTTTAAGCTCTGGGAATAACTTTTCTCTCTCGCATGTGAGCTAGTGAAATATGAAGCACGTCCTCACTAAGCATTACCAAAGCCAAGGCCACGCAGTATACTGCTAAACCACATCAGCACCCATGAGCACGGGCAGGCCCAGAGAAGACCTCGACCAGGACACAATGCAGGATGCTCGGAGACAAGCTGATGGGATTACTGAGGAAAGGAAACACCTGGAGGCTCAAATGGTCAGGCTTCCAACACCTTCTTCAACATCAAATTCAAGGACTTTAAGGGCTTTCCAGGCCCGATTCGCTCGAATTCAAGGACCTGACACGGCAAAGCTTCTCATAGTTTAAGACCGCTTGAGGTCAAGGGTAATTCCCTCGAATTCAAGCACATGTCACCACGCGCAGACATCGGAACGTGACCTATTTACTAACGTTAAGTAATAAAAATATTTTGAAAGACTTCAATTTCTATTATTGCCCAAAATATATCAGTTCTAGCACTTTCAATGGTCTATGTCTATTATCAAAAACTGTCAAGGCCTTGACAACATTCACAAAACAACTAACAATGCCTGTGCCTGTAAATAAACGTGTTTCAGCATACAGTAAACTGGTTTTAACATGAAAAGGCGACTGAATAGGCGGCCATGACGCAACAGGTTCTGTTTCATTCCTGCGTGTTCATATAGAGGAGATGTAATCCAAACAGGCGGCGGTGAACAAGCACAGATCAGAAGGAAAAGCCTGGTGAACGGGCAGGAAGAGCAGCATCTTCACTAGCTCCATTCAGTCCAATAAAATCCCCCACACACACACACTCACTTTATATACTACAGATATAGTGCAAGTAAAGTGCTGTATGACGTGAACCCAGAGCAGAGAAAAGGATTCACCTCCTACAGCCTCAGACCTCTTATCTGAAACATCCTGTGACTCTGGAAATTGTGTGGACCATGTTTACATTTTTTACGACGTCCACTATAGTTACTTCCTGGATTTGTTTATATGCTGAATTATATATACATGTTATACATGCTGAATAATAAATAATGTGAGCATCTGAATCGGATTACTTTTTAGACATTGTATGGTATGTGCTAGAAGCACCATAACGAAGGGAGCAAACTAACAGTTCGGTAAAAACGCACGTGTAGCCCCTATACTCTTGGCGAACACGCTGAATTAACGATCGCCATTTCTTTCCTCTGCAACACCACTAAACGTCCCCCCTTGCATGCACATGAACTGTCCGTCTAACATACATGTAATTGCCAAGCCGAGGATACGTAACTCGGATAAATGGTTCATTTATAATCGGAATCGATGAAAGATTTTGCACATTGCGAGGGAGGAAGATCAAAGACATCTCTCTTCAGCACATAGACTAAAACTGCGATCACTCGTCGGATGCAAGAAGCATAAGCAACATTAACGTCTCCCAGTTCTGCTTTAGTAAATGCCATTCGACGTTCTACGACACCAACATCCTTTATGTGTTTTACGCCAAATTTTCTACATTAACAACTGGGAAGTGCGAGGACTGGGCGTTCATTCCGCCTGCACTTTTACATGAGCGCCAAACAAGATTCACCATCGACTGCATTCATTCAATTTCAAAAGCAGCATTTCCCTTAAGACAAAGTGCATGCGTTATAGCTGAAATGACGTACACAGCGTGTGGCCAAATAAATTCGGGCACATGACATCTACCATAATCCCCTGAAGCCAAGAGATGTATGTTCCTAGATCTCTCCTGACAGACAACACGGGGTGAAATGTAGATCTGCTTAATTCTTTCTTCCAGGTTGAGGAAAGGAAATCTTCCGAGGGGTCCATATGGATGTCTGCGTGTTTCCCTCGTTTATGATTTAGACAGTGAATCCCAGTTGGAGCTTGCCAGGCGTAACCCAAGGCAGTAAACAGACATGTGCATAATTTCTTTAATAAGCTGACTGGGCTGCTGCGGTTCTGCAGAGAAACATGACAAAAGCTATTTACTTGCGTACACAGAAACGGCGGCATGTCAACATCAACCGCTCGATCGATATCTGCGGTCATATCGAGAGGATGCAGGATGGATTATACCCTGTATGTGAGAGGCAGGTAGAACAGCGACTGAACACCCCACTCGTCATCGGCCGTCTCACACCGAGCGTGCCCTTCACCTTGCGTTCGTTCCATCGAGCTCATTCTGCTCGGGGTGCTGAATAATTCCCTTTGAAGAACATTCTCAGTCAATGCGCATACCTATAGCATAGATAAGAACAATGCAGCAGCAATATTCGACCGTTTGTTATATACTAATCTCGCCATGGCCAAAAGTATAGGAACACCTGTCCATATGTGGGCCTTCACCAAACTGTTACCACAAAGACGGATGTGCACAATTGTCTTTGTGTGCTGTAGAATCACAAGTTCCCTTCGCTGGAACAAACCTGTTCCCGCACGATAACGCGTCTGTGCACAAAGTGAGCTCCATGAAGACCTGATATACCAATGTTGTTGTGAAAGAGCTTGCGAAGAACCCCGACCGCAACCCCTCTGAACAATTAAGAATGTCAACTGCATGCCCCGCTTTCTCACCCAACGTCAGTGCCTGACTTCACTAACGCTCTTGTAGCTGGCTGAACAAATCCCCACATCCACGCTCCAAAATCTAGTGGAAATGTTTCCCCCAAAAGAGGAAAGGATATTACAGCAGAAAAGTGGCAGTTTGCAAGATGCCTGGATTTGAACCCACAACCTTCCAGTCGGTAGAGCAGAGCCACTGAGACGCCCATCACTTAACCGGTTATCCTACCCAATTTACTGATCAACAGTTTTAACGGCCTCTTAAGGGAGAAGGGAAATTGTTGCACATTCGTTTGCTTCTTTCGTTAAGTATGGGAGTGTTGCTCAGTGCTTGATTACCAGGGTTGGGAGGGTTACTTTAAACATGTATTCCGATGCAGTTACTAATTACCTGCAAAAAATGCAATCAGTGAGCTAATCCAAGTACCAAAACATTTAAGTAGCTGATTACTTTCCGTTACTTTTGGATTCCGTCAATACCAAATACGTGGATGACGACAGCATTTTCTCAGCTGAAAGGTTGAACTTGCACTGTACTCTGATGTTGTTCCCCTTTTCTGATTTAAATCTGAAAATAATGGTGAAATTCCCACCAAGTGAACAGTTTTTCACTAGACGGTTGGTGACCGTAAGATCAGAGACCAGAGTGGTGTTGAGACTCCAGAGTGAAGTGTTGTGTGCACACGTGCATGCAGTAGATCGTTCTTATTTAAATAATCTTAACTACCGATTATTTTTTTCCATTTGCTTATATTTAGGGTGCTAATCGAATAATCGTTCCTTGAAGATTCAATTCGATTTATTTTTTAAAAAATACATACAAAAGATATTTATTGGAAATATTTATTTGCAGCATTTGAACCAGCACTGCTACAGAACTTTTTCCCTAGCTACGCTTAATTAAACAGCAGTTCGTAATGCCGTTCCATGTATTAAATTACTCCCCAAGAATTTGATTACGTTTTGAATATTTGAGATAATATTTAGCTTAGAATACAGACAACACATTATTTAATTATATAACAATGATTAGCCCTACACTGAACTGGAGATTAAGCCGCAGAGGACAGGCATCAAAAGCAGAACGTGTTCCTGCCTCCTACAGGGTTCGGTCTGGCAACGTGTCCAAACACACAGATTGCGCCAATGAGTTAATGCACTATAGTTCTGCTGAGCCAGCAGAAACACCCCACTTATTTTGTTACATCTATATACTTCATCTAGATATTATCTATTTTTATATTCCTTCTCACACAAAGGCTCACTAGTTCTCCAATTCTCTTTCCCCCAAACCCCCCCTAAGGGATTACTGGCCTGCGTTCACCATCTTGTTTTCCATCTCTATCTTCCGGCACATGATGTCATTATTAAGCAATGGCAGTACGGTGAGAGCTGGAAGGGAGGATATGCGGAATTTATAAGAATTGCAAAGAGACACCTTAATGAGTCCCTTTTGTTGCCCCTGCCTTCTTGGTTTGCTCTTTTTCCTCCTTTACTTATTATGTAAATGGAACTGTTATGGCTTGAAAAATTACACAACTGAAATGATGCAGCATTATGTACTGTTCCCGAACAATGCTCCTGTATGCATGTTCCTTACAACCTCACCTCAGCATGGCCGAGTCTCGGCTACACAAGGCAGCTGTCCATGCCTCTTCCCTACTGCCTCTAATAAACCTGCAAGCAAAGAAAACTCAATATGTGACTGCTCACAAGACCAATATGGGGAAGGCTGTAAGTGTGTTAGTCAGAACCTCAGCTCAGTAATTAGTGTTCCACCCAGATGAGTCCTGAGTGCGTTAATGTGGCCTCCAAGAATCTGCTATAGACTTCAAGGCACATAATCATTTCAGTAGCTACACTATACGGCCATAAGTATGCGGACACCTGACCATCACGCTCGTGTGTGCTTTCTGAAAGTCCGTTCTAGACGTACCCCATCTTTGCTGTTATAATATCCTCCGTTCTTCAGGGAAGGCGTTCTACTACATTTTAAAGTGGGCATTTGCTCATTCAGCCACAAGAGCATCAGTGAGCTTGGGCAATGATGTCGGGTGAGAAGGGCTGGGGAATAGTCTGCATATCAATTCAGCCCAAAGGTGCTCAGTGGGGTTGAGACCAGGGCTCTACCCCAACCTTAGCAAACCATGTCTTCCATGACCTCGCCTTGCGCAAAGGGGCATTGTCACGATGGAACATGTTTGGGTCTCTTATTTCCAGTGAAGGCAAATTGTAATGTACAGCATGCAAAGGCATTATAGACAACTGCCTGCTTTCAACCTTGTGGCAGCAGTCTGGGGAAGAACCACATATGGGTGTGATGGTCAGAGTATATATCCTGGTATAAAATCATCCAGGACTAAATTCTGCAATGAATCTTAAACCAGATAAAAAAAAATATGTGGCTTTGTGGCCAAATCGGTTCTAAAAGATCAGACGCTAAGATGAACAGGAAAGGCAAAGGGAGTGAAAGCAGAGAACTCGCACTGGAACAATATGTGCATTAGCTGCCAAATCCACATGGAATGTGACATTTGACCAAATAGACAAACACATGCTTGTGCAGGAAATAGAGGGGTCAGAGAGCAGAGCACTTCCTGTGCAAATAATGGCTGTGGTACAGCAGTCATCATAGAGGTCTGGGCTTCGGCATGGCAGAGGCTGAGAGCGCTTGTAAAAAGGTGAAGGCTCAGGGCATAGCAGTAATCATCACGCCCCGCAGCTAGTTCACTAACTCCGGTCAAGTCTCACTGCCACTGAAGGCATACAGCGGGGTGAAAAGGAAACACAGAAGAGTGTGTAGATTTTTTCGTGTGGCTGTGAAGCACTGACTCACTTGGCATAAGCAGACAGAGCTGGCAACAGCCCAAGCCTCTGATCTCGGCACAGCAGGTTCACGTCAGGTCGCTCACACAGACGAAATGCAAGAGTTCTCGCCACTCCATCAGCCCTCGGGTTCTCAGCATTTTAACCGCTCCCGACACACAGAGATACAGAGAGATCAATCCCTGCATGTCTAGCCTCTATTCTATAATTACCATCTGAGGTGATGTTTTCTTTCAGAGCTTTGGCAAACTCAATGGTATTTACTCGCCCACTGAAAAGCGCTGCGACGCTGTACTGCTTTTCAAGCATTAAAAAGATTCACATTTTGGGGAAAAAAACCTTATAGAATATCTGAATCCTTTTTGTACAACACACAACCAGAGACATTATGGAACCAAGCAAGGAGAGAAGGCAAGCTGTGGAGGCTATCTTAATAAACACAAGGCAGACCTGCTAAAACACCCCGGGAGTGCAAGACTGGCGTGGCACCTGTCCAGCACACGCCAGCAGCTTCATCAGCACATGTTGTCCTTCCCGTGCTAATGCAGAGCAAAAGCGTATACACTGGTGTGTGGGTCAGTAATAACATCTGATCGATATGAAAACCTTGTCATGTAATGCTGTTTCTCTTAACTGGCAGCCAGGTGTGCATTATTTACTTATATCAGGACACTTCTAACATGACAATAACACACCACTTTACGAAAGTTCATCACTGGAATCACAGACATGTGGTTACAGACAGGAGTTTCACTGGGTGAGACATATAAGCCACATTGCACAGGTTTTAATTACGTGTCAAGAACATGATGCCCTTTGAAACATGGCTATAAAGTTTGCTTATTGAGGTCTGGGGAATTTATCGAAATGACTTCTCTCTGACTCAGTCGCTTCTGTTGCTTGCGGATATCGGGATGCCATTCATATAACAGCAGATATGAAGGTCTATGGCAGAAATAGCAGACAGAGTAAAAGCAATGCAAAAAGACAAGCCACTTCTGAATGTATGTATGCATGCATAGCTTTAAGACAAGTATATAATATGAACTCTCAAACAAAAGCAATTTCAAGGGTTTCACACAGACACACGGACACACACACACACACACACACACACGGACAGAGCCAGAGTGGGAGTGGGGTGGGAGCGGAGTAAGAGAGGACACACCATGTTAAAAAAAAATAAAAAATACAGGGAGTTATTACACAATACACTCTACCGTAGGGAGAACACACACATAGTTTCCTATAGCTCTGGTCATAAGAGGTGCGTAATAGTAAGCACATGCTCATTAGCTGGTTGCTGACAGTCAACTCTTCTCAGATAATTCGTAGGAATTAAGCATGTCTAGGTCTGAGCCAGCAAATCTTACTTACCGTGCAGCTCAAGACTGACATCTCTGAGTCAGTGTGATGAGATCATAACATTCACTAGATTATAACACCTGACAGGCTGTAATAAAAACACTGCCATCAGCATAAAGATACTAAAGGAGATGTGTGTGTGGCGGGCCTGATAACTAAGAGGGAGAATGTAAGAAACATGGTGGTCACATGTTCTCGGGTCATGAAAAGGTGAGTTTCAATACCGTCGCGTCATTGAAGAACCAATGCAAGGGGGTAATGGAGTGGTTTCCTTAGAAACTGTTGCACGGCAACGTTAATCTTGTAATCATAACCTCGCCCATGTTCAAAGGTTATTTTAAAGGGAAGGAAGGCTGGAGTCAGGTAGATTATATTATGGTTCAGTGTCACTGTGCAAACACAGCTAATTGGTACCTCTACTTCCTCCTGTAGAAGTGCAAGAGCTGGAAACCTGAGGAGAAACTGCAGGAGATCAGAATTAAATTCACTCCAGTGGTACAATAACGGTGCTGGTGTCAAATGTTCACCACACTATTCCAGTCTTCTTAGTAATAACTTGGCTCCTGCAAGCAAAAAAAAAAAAAAAACAGCCCTCTTAACGAAACTGGCGAGCGCCACCAACACTACGACGGATGAAGCCTCCGATCAAAACGCCGTTCGGTTTTCCAACAGAGCTGACTGGTAAAAGGAGCAGGGAATGCTCAATCTTTCAAGCGCATCTTGCTTTTCCTTTCCGGTCTTCTCAGGCACTGATTTTCTAGAAGTTTGTGTATATAGAAACCTGCAGCTGTGTTCACCAATCTTTGAAACGTTTAGTAAAAAGATATACTTGCATGTGAATGCTGATTTACAGTAAAGAGCAAATCTTGTTCCCAACGCAGCTCAGTTACACTTAATGATGCCCACAAAACTCCTTAAAAAGGTCAAGCGCTCGGAGGGCTGGAGGCAAGACATCACACTAAACGGGGAAAGCAAAGGCAGAAGTGGAAGCTATTTCGGCTGTTTACACACTGCCATGCGGAAGTGACTCAAATCTGATTTCTGCCATAATGTGACACAGATCTGACCTTTTCAGGGTGGTGTGGACGTGCAAATCTGATCTTTTCAAATCAGATTCGAGTCACTTTCACATGTGGTCGTAAATCTGATATGTATGCGATTTGTGGCTATTCGACATGAACGGGAACGCTCAGGTCGGAATTCATGTGGCTTTTTGCCTGTACGCATGCGCGGATTGCGGTCGTCATCAGCCGGCACGGTGTTCTGCTGACCTGTGCCACATACCAAGACGTGTTACTTAGCGGCTACGTGTTAGGTTTAAAGTTCAGATTTTAGGATTCACTTTAAGCTTCAAGTCCTAGGCTTAAGGGCTATGGCTAAAATCGAGTTCACTCTCTATCTAGCACAAATCGTTACCAGCGGCGCAGCGCAACAGCAATGAAGGAGAGCTGACCAACTGTGTTGCCGTTTTGGAGGACAGGCGCGTGCTTATTAAAATTAGATACAGGTCATTTGTAATTACGAACGTGAACCGCCAAATCCGACCTGAGCAGCAAAACTAGAATCGAACAATGAGGTTTGTAATGTGAACGTAGCCTTTGACTCACTCCCATGGCAATAAAAAATATTTAGTGCCTGAAAAGCTGAAAATCTAGAGCGAGATTACCGAAAAGGTGAATTAGGTAAGAATTAAGTGAAGTAAAAGCAAATAGAAACATGAAGAGAAATAAAGATCTACCCAGGTGATCGTGCACGTCGAGTACCTCACACGGGGAATCTGCTATTTTTAAACTATTTCAAGTGTCTCGGCCGACATGCTGGGGATGAAGTGCTGTACAGCCATGGCACAGTTATGCAACACACTGGGACAAACAGATCCAAATTACAAGCCAGCTTTCATGTTCCAACAATATCATACCGTCTTTAAACACCCTTTCTGTCATCCGAGGCATTTGTTTAGGGTTTACAGCTACGTGCGGACACACCGGCCCATCCTCCATCATGCCTTTCATCATAATCAGCTGATTAGCTTCATTTAGAGGAACGCGTTGGTTCGCTTTGCAGTTTTTACCCCAACAATATAAAACAACTGGGTTTCAGAAACTTTTCTTCAATGGTACTCTTAGTCCCTGACTATGAGCATGTGTTTTTAATCCGTGTACAGAAGTGCAGTGATATAGCAGTTCGAGTAAACGTTTGCGTTAGTTAGTCTCACGTGTAAATTTACACACCAGTGGGATATGAACAAAATGATGGCGTGTTCAGGAATACCAAATTTCCTAAGCAGACATTCCTAGGAATAACTTCTGAATAAATCTGTTCGTATCCGGCTTGAGAAACCAGGCTGTGTGTGACAGAGGCGAGTGTTCAACACACAAAGCAGACCAATGAACAAAAACCTAATTTACATATTGTTTCCTCCACATTGCTGGTGACGTAATTCTTATAATTATTCTTTATAATCCGCCTGCAATACGCACCGTGTTTGCACATGCCATTTACATGTAAATTACTGCTTGCTAGTTTATATATATTTCCTTATTCTTGCCTTGCCCTTCAGCTCTTAAAGCCTGACATCACACCGGTGGCTGTGAGCTTGAGTTTGGACGCTGGCTCGAAGTTCTTGGAACTCACTTTTGGAGGGTAGCCCCGGATTTGAGTATTCCTATGGCGCTGCTACGCCAGGAATCCACCTGAACAAAACACCGAAAATAACCCGTGCGCCCTGAAAGAAATATTTTTGCTCTTTAGCTTTTCCCAAATAAAACCTGGACATTTTGGTATAAAAGCCTTTTCCAGGAGAGCAGACATTCGATCTGCATAAAAAGCTAAAAAAAACAAGCCCCTGCACCATTTCGGGCTCTCGTGCCTGTGCACACGTGCACGGATATCTACAGAGCTACACTGGGTGCATGGATTAAGCGAAGGGAAAGTGCACCATATTTGTATGCGTCTAGCAGCTTTTTTTGGGTGGTGTACAATCAGCAGGGGTGATGGAGCAGAAAGGCAGAGCTCCTACTGCCTGGCCTGCTCTGGATGTCTATGGGCTGGTGTTCAATTTCATCCCCCTGACTCGCGCCACACAGTCCAAATCCACCGGCCGTTTCAGAGAGGAAATTCAAAACCAGCCATGCAGTTAAGAGAGGGTGCGAGCCTGTGAAAGACCCTTAATCGCCCTATAATAAGCCCTTTTAAGGTGTTTATACCAGCTGAATGAATTAACCACCAAGTCACTTTACACGGTAAAAGAAAAGTAGCTGTCTGGTGCTTTCCGTAGTACGAGAGCTTTGCTCACCGCATACTGTTAAAACACAGCTGAGGAGAACGCTGTTCACACACAGACACACGGCAGCGGTCGCGCACGAGGGCGCGTAGCTGTAGAGCAGCTGAAGCTCCATTAAGCAACATATAAAAAAAAAAAAAAGAAGTCACAAACAGGGATGTGCACTGATGACGACTAAAGACAAGACCAAAAAATACAATAAAATTATTCAATACAATCAACTGCAACAAGCTGTTAAAGTTCTTTAATGATTATTTATTTAGCCAGAGAAATGCTCATGCAGAAATACACCTACGTTTAACAATCCAGGTGGAATTATTCACACAACCTAGGCTAAACGCCAAAAGGCTTCGTCATACACTACTACAGCGCTATTAGTATCCCAAATATCCTTCTAGCATACTACACACACTCACTATATGACCTGGTAGAACACCAGCTTTACTCATTGTTAAAAATCCATCCATCCATCATCTGTACCACTTACCCGTTAAGAGTCGAACTTCGAGCGAGAGGCGGAGTACGCCCTGGGCAAGTCGCCAACCTATCGCAGGGCTAACACAGACACGAACAACCATTCACACTCACATCCACACCTATGGGCAATTTACGGCGCACACACACTAGGTCTGATTGCTGCGTCGTGAACCACGACCGTGAGCGACTGCCCCCCCTCCTCCCCACCTGACTTGCACTCGCACTGCACTTTCGTTCTGCTCCCGGGGACACTCACGTCATCACGAGGCAACTTTTTGTGTTGAAGAAAAGTGCTCCCTCACTTAGCATGATGCAGACTATTCATACACGGCGGATTATTCCAAACGCAGCCCTCTCGCATGCCGTACGGCTTTGACGGTAAACCGCGCTGCATGCGTATGGGCGAGTGTCCACGCGGCGTTTGTTTCGGCGCGTCAGTGCTGACCACTGCACCGCCGCCCCACCCGTTTTTTCCAATTTATTTACAAATTTCATGCATGCTTAAATATGAAAACAAAGCACCACGACAAATGACAGAGTCCTTTTCTTCCCATCAAATTAAATTTATTGTACAAAAGACTTACGAAACATGCCTCCATGGACTTCAAAAACAGCTAAACACTGTAATGTGGATCGTTGCTCCCCGAACACTCCTATTCACTAAGGCAGCCCTGATGAAAAACAGCAGCCTACTACAATCATAACAGGCCCAACAGAGAATACAGATTATGAATGAAGACTTGTAGCACATTACACTGAAATCCGACAGAACTGTAATTTCCCTAAAGATTCCCACTCCAGTGACGACAAGGTACTCGCGCAACACACAGCCACATGAATAAACACGCAGGCACTAAAGCCAAACCTACCGATTAAAACGTACGTCTGGATCAGGACGTTAATCACCAATAACATTTATTCAATTCAATTAATCAGTTAGGTTTACGGACTAATCTTCGACGCCGTTCCTTTCCTACATCTGTATATTCAGAATTTGATGGAGGATTCGGCACTGCTGAGGGAAAAGACTTGAAGCTTGCGCTCTCGATGGAGCTGCAGTTTTCTGTCAACGCACAAATAAAAAGCATGTGAGAGATTCGGTGATGACAGCATGTCAGAAAGTCTAGCAGATGCTCTGAAGCAGCAGTTCGCCTATAGACCTGAAGTAGTTAGGCAGGAACAGGATACACTCACTTTAATAGGAACATCTGTACACCTGCAGTTATCCAATCAGCCAATCATGCGGCAGCAGCACAATGTGTATAATCATGCAGAGCTTCAGTTAATGTTCACATCAAGCATCAGAATGGGGGGGAAAGTGTCATCGTTGTGACTTTAACGGTGTCGTGGTTGTCGGTGCCAGATGGGCTGGTTTGAGTGTTTCAGAAACGGCTGATCTCCTGGGATTTTCACACACGACACTCTGTAGAGTTTACGCAGGATGGTGCAAAAAAAGCTAAGAAAAATCCAGCCTGTGTGCAGAGAGTCTGCAGGCTGAAACACCTTGCTGAGGAGAGAGAGAGAGAGAGAGAGAGATCAGAGGAGAATGAGCAGACTGCTTGGAGCTGACAGAAAGTCTATAGTGATCACTCTTTGCAACTGTGTTGAGCAGAAAAGCATCTCAGCATGCACAAAACACCAAACGTTCAGGTGGATGAACCACATCATGGTCCTCTCCTGTCAGCCATGAACACGAATCTGAGGCGATCATGGGCACAAAACTGGACAGCTGAAGACGGGAAAAAGACCAGCCTCTAGAGACTGTTGTGTGAGGAAATCCCAAGAGATCAGCAGTTTCTGAAATACTTAACCAGCCCATCTGGTACCACTAACAACCAGACCACTGTTAACGTCACAGGGCTCCCGCTTTCTCCCCATTCTGAGGTTTGATGTGAACATTAACAGAAGCTCTTGATCTGTATGCTTTGCGCTTCTGCCACATGATTGGCTGACTGGATAACTGCATGAATGAGCAGGTGTTCCTAATAAAGTGCACCGTGAGTGTATTTTACTATTGCGCTACATGGTGTGCATTTCTTGTATTCTGCTTTGGCCTACGATATGAAGTATGAGTGGGGTTTGAAGTGGCCTCCCCTCATTTCTTTCTTTTTCTCTTCAATTCTGTTTTTATTTTCCATCAACATGAAATGATCCATAATTCATTAATCCTGAGTCATGTCATGAACAGCGAGGAGTCTGCGAGCTCTTCGATGCTAAAACGTCCAGAAACAGAACTTGAGAATCGACTGTACTGTGAATATCAAAAGCGGTGAGGTTATTCGCGAATAGTTCCCCTTCACCAGGTTCACTTTAAGAGGAATACATAAGGTTCAATAAATAAATAAATAAATAATTTTTTTTCAAATATATATTTTAGAAAGTACATTTCTGTATTCTTTTCTACAAGAATGAACAACGGCCTAGTTTTGTTGATGTGGCCGTGCAGCAGAGTTCTGGGAATCGGGATCTCGATCATTCCCAGGCGTACATGCACAGGTTCAGGAACAGAGGCATGATTACTTGCACAATGACTCACACTAGTAACATCACCGGTAAATCTGGCTCACAAACCAGGCAATGATTCGTTGAGTGCTACCTGGAAAATAAATGCCCAGTAGAAAATGACAACTTGGCGTTTTCCTAAGCTTAATTCTCTCCTTAAGCACCAACAGCATGAAGAAATGGAAAATTATTTTCCTGAAACGTTTTGACCCTCACTAGAAACACATCTAAAGCCTGCTTAAAGATGACGGCAAAAATAACCACATGTTGACCAGTCATCATTTGCGTGATCTATTAGATGGGACGGTTAATGACTCGGCTAGCAGTCTGGGCCTGCTTACTCTAACGAAGCTGCCTATTTTGGGAATTTACTTTGCGCAAGCAAGTCAGGCAGTGAGATTAAGCAATTTTCCACTTCAAACCAGAACTTTCGGACATGTTTCAAATACAATACACTCCACTTGAACTTCCTGTATATGTCAGTTCAAATGAGTCATGATGGCATTCAGCTGATCCTGTTCCATCCACTCGCTCATGCTCAACTACAGTCCAAAGTCTCGATCTACAGAGTTGATGTATCTGATACATCCATTTACCAAGTGTATTTGTTTAGCAGTCCTCCATGCAGCAACGTAAAAGCACATTTAACTGCTAACACGTGATGCATCAATATATTTACAAAAAAAAAAAAAAAAAAAAAAATATCGGAACCGCAAACTATCTGGGGTTTGGCTGTATTCTTGTAAGACATGGCCAAGGCTATGAACGCTGTAATTAAGCCCGTTTACAGAGACGTTAAAGTATATTTAGGTCATGGTGCTGAGGGATATCGTCATGGAGAGATCCGAGTAAGCTTGCTGCGAGACACGCAGAACGCTAGCCTTGCAAAATTTCACAGTTGGATACGCTTGTTACGCTATAATTTCATACGGATCATGTCTGAAGCGGCGTGCTAATTCAACATTTTTTTGCCCCAACTTGGGCAGTTCTTGGTTTGAACGGCCCATCCTCTTACTCCAACCCAAACCACATGATAAGCAGAAGTGGTGTGGAAAGCAGACGGAATGGCAGGCGAGCGTTTCTGTCAGGTTGTTTTTATTCGGGATCGCGGCTAATGCGCCTGTCCGGAGAATTATTAACCTCGGTACATAAAGGGTGGGGCTGAGTCAGACCAAACAATGCGGACGGCTCAGGAGATCGGCTGGGGAGTGGTGAACCCCACACAGAGCGAGTGACAACACTGAGCGGCTCTTTGTCTGAAACCCGGTGACTGGTACTCGAAGGTCCTGGGCACGAGTGTACGCGGCCAAATAACACCATGATTACAATTCAGACCAAAAGAATGATTCTCCTTGAAATCACATGTAAACCTAGCTATCCATCTCCCCAGTGTATCAGGATTCAAAAGATTCATTTGACTACAGTGACTCCATACCAGCCTCCTGATTCACAGAGGTAGGCAAATGATAGAGTTAATCAAATACAGTGATATCTCTACTGTTTTAAATAAACAATACCGATGCGACATGAGTCTGAACAAATTGTGGCTCGATCGCATTTTTAAATAGGTAACAAAATCATGATTCTCATTTTATTTCTATTAGGCAGGAGTAGCAGGACGGGCTACTTGCACAAACGCGTCTGTATAATACTTTCCAGCTTCCTGCATTTCTGGTTCATTCACTGACTAAATCCTACGGAGTTTAGGTTTAAAGATTTCATTCCAATTTCAATGAAAGATGGGATACACTTATAACCTAATTCACATATGGCGGGAAATAAAAACAACATCACTGCCAAATCCTAAAG
>JAQQZR010000035.1:8937095-8948338 GCA_030068235.1 Notoglanidium macrostoma | reverse complement strand
GGACTGTGGGAGAAAACCGGAGTCCCTGGAGGAAACCCACACATGCACGGGGAGAACATGCAAACTCCACACAGAAAGGCCCCCTGGGTGACCCGGGGATCGAACCCAGGACCTTCTTGCTGTGAGGCGACAGTGCTAACCACTGCACCACCGTGCCTGAACTATTATTTGTAAATAATTTCCCACAGTATTAATATTAACTTTAATACACAGTATTAATTTTTGCTTCCTCATTTTGTCATTGACTATTCTGGATTCATGACATATAATCAAAAGTATGTCCATGTCAGTTCTAGACTGTAACACTACCAAATGTAAAAAAAAGTTCAAGGGGTAAATACTTATGCAAGGCATAAGTATTTACATAATCACTAAATACATAGAAATGATATGCACATAGTATGTTTGAGCCTTCATTTTTCATCTTGATCACACCCTTCCATCTGCAAAAACAGTTTGCTCTTGTGTTTCACCAGGATTTTGACAGAAGGTTCCATTTTCACCTCCAAAACATAACTCCCTGATAATGGATAAGTGTTAATTGATTGTTACCAAACTGTACGACCTCAGTGACAGGCTGCAGGGAATATATCCATCTCGTCCACATGAAACCGGGCGACTGGTAATAAATTAAGCCCTCAGTTGTCAAGTGAGTGGCAACCCGACCACTCGCTTCATTTGCCCATCTGTTGCTTTCATGATGAAAGGACTTCCCAGACTTGTATCATCCTAAATGCCATCTTTCATCATTTCTTCTTCTTCTTCCAGGAAATCTTGAACCATCTGATTCCACAGAGACACACTAGGACCATAAGATAGATGTGGACTACTAATTCTTGTATCAGCAAACACTTCATCCAGTGATCGTGAATAAAGCCTTTCACTACCAGAAATAACAAAGATTCTTATATGGTATGGGAATTTGGGATTTACATGGTAGTACACTTGCTTTACTAGGGACAAAAGGGAGGGAAGATGATTAGGAAGGTGAGGATGGAATACAGCTAATGAGGGGAGTCATAAGAGACGGAAAGGTGTAGTTCCAGAAACCTTGTCAGCAGTTGGCCTGGAGAGAATCCCTCACACAGTTCTCAAAAGGACAGGGTGAGACAGAGGGTCTCAGACAGATGGGGAGAGATAGAATGGCATAGATAAACGGTTTTGGCAACGTACAGGACGCGACAGTGAGAGTTCATTGTACATGGTAAGAGTAAAAAGACTTAAATGTTTTAAAAAAGGAGTAATATGAAATGTGTGAGGCCCTTTTGACATTTCACCTCATTAAATACTTTTTATACTCCCTTCACTAGAGAAACCCAACACTAGGTCTTGCTATACTTAATTACACATGTGTGTCTAGCAAAGTGATATACTGTACAACAGTCAGCACTAAACACAGCTCTTATCTGATCTGCTATAAATGATGTCCAGAAAAATAAAGACAAGAAGTAACAGGCTAATAAGCAGTTCCTAAAGCAATAACAAACAACTGGTTAGGTAAAAAAAAAAAAAACTTGATTTAATAATAATAGAACCTTTTAATGTAAAATAATTCACAATAGAGATCATGGTTTCTCTCTCATTTAAAAAAAAAAAAAAAAAAAAGTATGAATGGAGTTCCATACACATTTGCCTGAAGTTAATTTTCTTCATGAGTATACATTTGCTCAAAACCAGAGTTTGTGACTGTAAAGATAGTTGCAACACATCCTAGAGTCCATTCCCCTTGGTTTTTTATAAACATTGCATAAAAGAGTCCTTGTTTTTCAGTCCATCACCCTGACTTGCCAGTAGTTATTTATTATTGCAGTCTTCAGGACTGGTCTTACATAAAATGCTTACAATATGATTACTGCAGTCAATTTACATGCTTCATCTATTGCCTTATTGATCTGGAACTACTTAGCTGCTAAACAGCATTACTCGGGTGGTAAAATAAGTAATTACACCTAAGTCAGTGTTAACAGTAACATTTAATAAGATAAGCGTGTATATTAACGAGCAACAACTAGCATGGATGCCCAAACCAGACTACAATGAAAGGCCTTAAAAGGACACAGGATCGAAGAGGGTTTGTGTGTGCAAGTAGGCTTTATCTGTGGTAATACTGAACTGTATATTTATAGCTCATCTAGATAAAGAGTGCCTGTTCATACTCCACAACCTCAATTAGCTGCCCCATAGGTGGAGTAATTCAATCAGGATCGCTTAGAGCACTGTACCACTGACACACCGCTCAGTCCAGCCAGACTCAGCGCACAGAAAGGCTCGATCTCTAAGGTAAGGACTACACTTCACACAGGTAGTCTGCTAACCCTAAGATTAACACACTGTGGTTAACTGGACTGTGCTTTTTTTTTTTTTTACAGCTTGTAGCTCTCATAGAGAGATTACTGAAACTGAAGCTGTGAAAAGAATAATATTTTTTCTCTTTTCTTTTCTAACCCAGTACTAACTCTGCCAATAGAGGATCTCTATTACAGTCCGTTTTCCAAAACAGAAAAAAGAAACTCACTGACATCAAATAGAAACCAGAATCCAAAAGCAGCAATTGGTTGAATTATCATCAGACAATCCTGCATGGTATGAATTGGAACATTCTGGAAAATTCTTCTTTCTATCCTGATCGTCAGTGATGATGTCTCATATTACCGCCACTACTCTCCTTTCCATCTATGTCGTAAAAATACATGGAAGAAAAACACAGCAGATATTAGCACACACACAGCAAAGGGTCCCACTGACATGTGTCATGTGTCATGTAAGTAACACAGGGAGGCATTTGGATGGATGAAGCTGAACCTATTTCTTGCCTTCTATTGGAATGATGGAAGATTTAATAAAAGTTAAAGCCATTAAAAGCCAGATGATTTACTGAATGTTATCGCTTATCCTTTTCAAATCAATCTGGGCTTTTTTTCTCTCGACTTCATTCTTTCATGAGATAGAACTGCATGTGGAGGACCAAACATGCGCGCTTTATTTTTTTGATAAGCTTCTAAATACAGGATGACGGTAAACTGTGTAAAACAGATAGAATGGGTGTTCTCGACTATGGTGCAATAGCATACGAAAAGGAAGTAAGATTTTATACGGTATTTGGTCATGGAAATAAGTCAAATTGAATGATTATGCATGTAGGGTGAGATGTATGAAAGTTAAATGTATAACTCCTAACAGATTTTCCAACTTGTCCAGGTTGTAGGGAATCTTTAAATGTTTTTTGAAGATTCCACACCAGTGGGTTTCCCTATCAAAATTGGTCTTATGTATATCATGTAATTATAAAGTGCACAGTTTGAGAGTGGGCTGCTATAGTGTTAACAAGCTGTCACTGGCATTGTACTTAACACTCTACACTATAGAAACAAACCCCACATAGGCGGTCACATTCTCCTCTCATTTTTCGAAATAAATGGCTAGACATGAGGAGTGGATAATTGGGCTGTGATCACTAAGTCTGACTCTCATGTTCACCTCTTACTGAACGTCTGAAAAAGCCTTCAGCATCCACCGCAGGGCTCTGCCTTAGTGTGACAGGGTTCTGTGTCCATGACCATAAAGTTACTAAACATAGCCAGAGATAGTGAAAGCCTGGGAGATTAAGGGAGCACATGGTGCCAAAGATGAACTGACAAAAAGGTCTTGGGGTCAGTATGCTAGTGCCAATCACTAGGTGACCAAATGTTGTGTATTAATAGAAATATTTATATCACTTATGCTATAACTCATGGTTTATTCAAAAGCAGATGTGGGGGTATTGTATCGTGCTCACAATGCCATTTTGAAAATGTCACAAAGGGGCAGATTGTATATATTTTATATTTAAAATGTGGATATATTGATTATTGGATTGGTTTGAGTCTTTTTGTCAAATAAGTTTCATCAGAAAGCTCAACGAAACATTCGGCAGAAAGAAGGAGAGGAGTCACATGGAGAGTCATGAAAGATAATCAGATAAGAGAGCAGAGCAGTCAGGACCAGTAGATTGCCTTTTAATAGACTAAAAGGGATTTAGCGTAACAAGATATCCTTTGAGATCACAGGGAGTAGATGGACCATGAGGAAGGGACAGAGATAAAAAGTATGCTGAACTGGACTTTATCATTAAAAACTATTTTTTTCCATCCATACTATGTCAGTTGCAACAAATATTAGGACTTTTTATTGTCTTTGGCCAGCAGTGACTCCTATAGCTATAACATGGTGTATGATAACTCACTGGATGACAGAAATCAATAGAAATGATTGCAGTGTTTGGACATTTGTGGTAAAATGAATCAACTTCTAATGCAGTCGTGCCAGATCAAGTTGAAAACCAGCATCACATTACAGCTTAGGATCAAAGACATAACTCTTCAACAGCTGTATAACATTACAGAACAGTGCACAGCGGCACTTATAGTCTGGTTAATGTTTTATTTATGGATCTAGAGAAATCTTTATTTTATCGAGCAAAATCGCACAGGAAAGAAAACCAGGCTGGTGGAAAACAAAGATCACGCTGGAATATCAGCCGATGTGTTGCCATTAAAACTTAAAGATAAACGCACGAGTATCTTGAGTAATCCCTGGATCAGCACTTTTGCCAGGTCTAATAATACTATTCCAAAGATTTCAATGTGTAGGGAAGTAAATGGAGAAAAGGAAATGTGACAAAATGACATGCATGCTACTCTAATTAAACAAAGACGAAAGACCAAGAGAAAAACAATGATATCGTCTCTTGGAGGAAGACCGAAAACTTGGGAGTGCAAATACCAACAGAGTGGAGTGAGAAATTGGGGGAAAAAAAAGGTGAGAGGAGGAGCAGCGAGAGAAATTGTAGATGAGAAAAGAAAACTGAAAGAGGGAGTTTAAGTAAGAGGGCATACTTCTCCCAGTTTTCTGAATTTGCTGCCTTATATGGTCAAACTGTGGAAGGGGATTTGTTAGAGAAATGCAGCTCGGGCAGCACACGGCTTCAGTCAGCCTCATGCAGTGAGAGAGCAGAGGACAGCAGAGCAGGGTGGATGTGTGCGAGTGTCACAGACTGGACACATGCACACACACACACACACACACACACATACACAGCAGGACAGTGAGGACAGCTGGCAGTGGGTGAGATGCGTTATGGCGTCACAGGGCTCATGGCACGGATAAGCAGAGGAGCTTAACACAGCCAGGAACGAGAGAGCTGCAGATGTGAGTACCCATTATTCCAGCGTGCCAACATTCTCCATCACTCACTTTATCAATGCCTCTGCCTGCCAGGAATGATGGCAATAACTTTGGAAAGGTTTTTCAGCACAACTTAAGATCTATTTTTAGTGCTCTCAGAAACTATTGCTGTCACAGTTAAGCAAGTTTGCTTTTCATATGATTCATGTAAAGAGTGACAACAGATAGACAATAATGGCATAATCCTTGATCAGATTGGGAATTAAGAGTCCAATTGCCTACACGCACATACATACATACCGTATTCTGTTCATTTACAGCTGTAGGAAGGTTTACGGAGTAGGAAAGTCAGGAATGCCATTGCTTCATGCACTGCAGTTCTGTTTTAGCACATTTTTTCTGAGATACAAGAAAATTGAGGTTACTGCTTAGGTAGTACTGATAGACAGAACATTAAACTTCCATGCATTTGTGACTATCTGATCTCAGGAGTGTGATACTGAGGTGGACATGGAGCAGAAAATGTTGACCCCATGGCTTCTTTCTCTCATTTTCTATCTGTCTGAAGGAAGAACAATGACGGAGCGCTATGACTGCCACTACTGTAAGGAGTCATTGTTTGGGAAAAAGTATGTCCTGCGGGAAGAGAACCCTTACTGTGTAAAGTGCTACGAGAGCCTGTACTCCAACACCTGTGAGGAGTGCAAGAAGCCTATCGGTTGCAACTGCAGGGTAATTCAAAACCTAAATACACTTTCATTAGCAATGTACTGTACATGCATATAGCACTCTTAGGTGTTCTTAGCTTCCTTAAAAGGTCAACCCTCTCCAATAAGGAAACACTCTTTTGTAACACTTTGTCTATATAGAACCACTGAGAACTCCTAGTGGTACAACCACTGACCTCTACGGAAACCATGAGAAAGGGAAAAACAGCACAAACGCACAAAATGTACAGATCAGTTAACGTCATTAATGACGCACACAAAGTAGCACTGCAAACTCAAACAGCAGGAGAGCGTACTATTTTTGTCTAAAGAGACAGCACATAATAAATAACACACTCGGGCATATTAGATCCTGTTATCTCTTTGTATAAATGACAAACACAATGCATTCAATTAACCAATTTACTGACTGCATCAGTGCCATGTCAGGAAAATCCCAACGCTATAAAGTTTAACCCTACAAACTCTTCCGTAACTAAATGTCCACAGGACCTGTCGTATAAAGACCGCCACTGGCATGAGGACTGTTTCCACTGCTTCCAGTGTAAGCGATCGCTGGTGGACAAACCGTTCTCCACCAAGGATGAGCAGCTGCTGTGTACCGAGTGCTACTCCAACGAGTATTCCTCCAAGTGCCACGAGTGCAAGAAGACCATCATGCCTGGTGAGAGAACTCAAGTGGGAATTATACAGCCTGGCTTTACTTTGATTTAACAAATACTTTTCTCTTTCAGAAAATATACGCACTCCAAAAGAAAACACTCACAATACATTCGCTAGTGCAGTCTGATAAATGAGTGTTTTCCAGACTGGGCAAACAGCCTAGCTCTTTGGGAGTATAAAACCGTTCCTCTGTAGAAGTAAATATATCACTTTAAAACAACACATTACACTCTCCTCATCACTTTCCACTTGAAATATCTTTGCTTACAAATTAAGTTATGATGGATAATATGCACAAAAGATCACATCCTGCTCTCTAACTCCTGTCAAAATGGGTAACGTGAGAAACAGGGAGCGACGTGAACTATTAGTACACTGTTAGGGGCAAATTCATCATTCAACACTTTAGAAGCCTTGGCTTGTGGAATTCCTGTGTAAAACAGAGAGTTCACTGAAGAGCTCCTTTTGAAAACAAAGAACCTTCAACTGCCAAAAGGACTCTTAAGGAACTCTAATAGTGTTGACACTGTTAACAAAAGAGCTTCAATAAATAGATGGCACTCTTTTTAGTACTTAAAATTAAAATCACTCCAAATCAGACAGTAGTAATATCTCATATAGTAGTATCTCCATCACAGCACTACTGAATATCTCAAAACCATGGGCCACAAAAAAAAGCAATACCTGTGTAGTCTCTTTTTAAACTAGATGTACTTTAAAAGATAATGTAATCTAGTGCCTTCAGTCTTCTCCATTCATTTTTGTACCACTTTTCTGCTGTGGGTCATGGTCATTGGCTGAAGCCAATCCCAGCTGACTTCTGTCAAGAAACAGGGTACACCCTGGACAGTTTGCCAATCAATCACAGGGATAAACAACCATTCACACTTACATTCACACCTATGGCCTGGCCAGAAGGCAAGGAATTAAACCCGGAACCTGCTTGCTGTGAGGTGACAGTCATAACCACTGCACCATCGTATCGTCTCCAAAAAAAAGAAAAAAAGATTGCATTTAAAAACTGCTGATTTGTAACATTAACTGACCTCCATTAACTGAATCCCATCAACACACATCAAGCTAAGATTGAGCATATAAAAGCATATACACGAACACATATCCATTCCTGTATCTTTTTTGCAGGCTCTAGGAAGATGGAGCATAAGGGCAACAGCTGGCACGAGACCTGCTTCACCTGTAAGCGCTGCCAACAGCCCATTGGTACCAAGAGCTTCATCCCCAAGGACAGCAACAACTATTGTGTGGCCTGCTATGAGAAGCAGTTCGCTATGCAGTGTGTGCACTGCAAGAAGGTAGGCTGCTTTTAAAGGTGGTTATTTCACAACCCATCCCCAGATGTGTCAAATTAAAGGAAAAAAAACTGTTTTCTTTATGGTATGGGGGCATTTTGCTGGTATTGTTTGAATCCACTTGTCCCTTTATAGGGAAAAGTCACTGCATATCAATACCAAGTTATCCAGGCTGATCATCTTTATATTGTGATGAAACATTTCTATCTTGATGAGTTCTCTTCCATGATTATAACGTCCCCCACATCCACAAGGAAAGAAGGTTGACTGATTGGTGTGCCGAGTATAAAATGATGTAAATCACATGATATGGCATTTGCATTGATCAGATCTCAGTCCAATTGAACAGCAAAGAGATTTTGGATTGTGTTCGCACTCTCCACTACCATCATCAAAACACTGATTGAGGGACTATCTTTTAGAAGAATGGTGTTCCAGAGATCAGTTCTTGTGGTGGCCCAACCCTTTATTAATATGCTTCATGGTGGTTTTTCATTAAAATTTGTCACTTGTCTGTACAGGTGATAATACACCTCGAAAGCTGTGAATTCTGGGAATACCTCCAAGCAGCAACACTGACAGACTATGCAGCACTTCAATGTCTAAAATATTGCACATTTTGCACAAGCTGAAAATACAATGGAAGCGTACGGAGTTTCTCAGGAATGCATACTTAAATGTGTAAAAATGTTTTCTATCTAGCCCATCACAACTGGAGGCGTGACCTACCATGACCAGCCATGGCACAAGGACTGCTTCCTGTGCACCGGATGCAAGCAGCAGCTCTCTGGCCAGCGCTTCACATCTCGTGATGACTTTGCCTACTGCCTCAACTGCTTCTGTAACCTGTATGCCAAGAAGTGCGCCTCCTGCACTTCTCCAATAAGTGGTACACATGCATCTGTTTCTGCAACCACAAGGCGATGACAAATAGTTTAGATAAGAAATGATATTGCATTAGGATAAATACTGACCAATGATAAAGAAGATATGGTGTGAAAATATCATGTTGACAAATGCCTGTGTTTTAGGGCTTGGAGGGAGCAAGTATATCTCTTTTGAGGAGCGCCAGTGGCACAACGACTGTTTCAACTGCAAGAAGTGCGCGGTGTCTCTCGTGGGCCGAGGCTTCCTGACTGAGAGAGATGACATCCTGTGCCCCGAGTGTGGCAAAGACATCTAATGAGGATACACATAAAGTAGAGAAAAAAACCTAAAGCATAGCAGCATGGGAAAATCCTGATACACTTATATTAACTCTAGCCATAGCCATGGATTTTAGCAATACGAATTATAAAGGTATATTACTTAGAACAGCTTCGAGTTGAGAATAAAATCAATGTCACCACATATATTTTGCCTAAATGTTTATTTCCTTTATGTCGAGCTACAAAATTTAAAAGTGACAAAAAAAAAAATTGTCTTGGAAGTTTAAAAAAGATTCTGATGTTGCATATTAACACACTAACCAGTTCTTCATAGTGGGCCTTTATGAGTACAGCACTTGGTTCCTATTTTTCATGATCGGCTAATACCGTGCAATAAATAAAATAAAGAGCAGTAAGATTTTGTCTCGAATTGTGTCTGTGAAGATTCCCCAATAACACTTGTACAATGTATGTACCAAAAGATAATACAAATTTAAATTATTTTTCTGGTGTCCCATTCTGGCAAAAAAACTTAAACACACGTCTCACCAGCATCTCAACGATAGGGAGTTATTCCAGAAAAAGAAAGTCAGCTTCTTGATTTAGTGAGTAAAAGAGAAAGAGCCCCACCTACAGCTCCACATGAGAAGCACTGGACTGGCCAGTAAAAAAAAAATCCATGTGCCGTTTTGATTTCCTAGCTAAGCCAAATGAAATCTACTTGGCAGAATAACTTTTTACACACGTCAAAGGCATTAAAATGTCAACGTAAATTCAATTTCACCCCTTGTGCACACAGTGAAATGAACATCCTGTATGTCGTCTCCGAATTCACAACAGTGTCTGATTCGGAAGCGATGACCGCTATCTGAACAGCGCAGCATGGACATCCTCCCCAAACTGACATTCCATCACAAAATGTGTATGAATTAAAAAATTTATGGGAAAACAGTTATTAGTTTCTATAGACATGATTTGATGGGTTGTATAATTAGAAAGATGTAGTGAACAGAACATTATTTATTCAAGTAAAAAGGCATTTTTACAGTGTTTAAAAGTGAAAGCCATCCTCAGTATTATTCCAGGCCTCACATACAACATGGGGTCAAAAGATGCTCATGAGGAAAGTTACACCCAGTAACACCCTGTTGGCACGTCTACGAGGATCTCAATGAGCATGTGGGACAGTGGAACAGTGGACATCCAGATTCAGATGAACGAGCTCATTATCCCAATTATGGCTTCTTCTGCCACAGGACGCATGGCCGAGTGAGACACACCCTTCAGAAATCGCTGAAAGGCACTTCTTCCTGTTAGTACTTCTGACAGGTAGACAGAAATCATGGCCATGTGACATGCTGGATCTTCTTTTTCACCTCAGGTGACTTGAGCTCCTGTGAAAACAAAGTCATTCATCAGAACACAATAACGTAAACTGATCTCACAGCTGTGACGGTACACATTCAGAGAGAATTTGCTTGATATTACAGAAATAAGAATGGGGAAAAAACCTGTAACTGAGTAGCAGATGAAAAAGCAAAAACTGTCGGTCAGCATCTGCTACGGCTCCACACATCTTTTCTATAAATGAAAGCTAGCCAACTATTTACCTAAAATTCGGTGCAGAGAACAAATCGGTCACCTCTGATCGTTTCTAATGTGTGCATTTTAAGCCTTTATTTATCACATATACATTAGGGACAGTGAAATCCTTTTCTTCAAATATCCCAGCTTGTAAAGACATTGAGTGCAGGGTCAGCCATGATACTGCACCCCTGATGCAGTGAGGATTAAGCACCGTGTTCAAGGTCCCAACTGTGGCAGTGTGGTGGTGCTGGGGCTTAAACTCCCAAGCTTCTGATCAGGAACCCAGAGCATTAACTGATGAGCCATGGTTTCATTAATGAGCTGTGTTTCTATGTATTTCTTTTTTTATCTTGTTTGTGTGTTTTCTGTAAACACATTAAACATGTTAGGTTAGTGCTATCATGCTATTCAAACCTCAATCATAAATACACTACCAGTCAGAAGTTTGGACACGCCTTCTCTTTCATAGGTTTTTCTTTTTTTTTTTTTTTTACATTGTAAAACTCTATTGAATAGCTCAAACTATGAAGCAACAAAAAAGTGTAAAAAAAAAAAAAAAAAAATGCTCAAACAAAACATGTTTCATATTTTAGATTCTTCAAAGTCGCCACCATTTAGCTTGATGATATTGTGGGCATTATCTT
>JAQQZR010000035.1:8915277-8926151 GCA_030068235.1 Notoglanidium macrostoma | reverse complement strand
ACACACACACACACACACACACACACACACACACACACACACACACACACACACACACACACACACACACATACGCATGCACCCCCCCCCCCCACACACACCCACTTCTCCCACACACAAGTGATTTAAAATTATCTTAAGTTTTAATTATGAGTTTTAATTATGGGGTGTAGGTTAAGAGCTGAAATATGAATGCTAATAACTAATAACTGAATTCCCTTCAATGCAGTATAATTGAGTGTAGTAAGTAAGTAAGTAAGTAAGTAAGTAAGTAAGTAAGTAAATAAATAAATCCAGTTTTCACTTTAAAATTATTTTTATTTTAAGTGTGAATACCAAAAGTATGTATGTGAACATACCTTCAAAGGTATGGACTACAGCCTAAAAGTACTTGTAATGTAACTTTTTCACTATATTATCTGTAAAGTTTATCACAGATAATTTTATCATTTCATTTATGTATGATGCTATAGATTTATGCTTTACAGCTCAAGCTTTTTCAAACTATTCTCTATAAGTTCTTTTCTTTGGTCCTCTTGAAATTTACTGAATCAACCTGTTCAGTAGCAAAATCTGACAGTAATGCTTAAATGTGGTTTTGATCTGTTTTGTGGAGAAAAGCATGTAAACGGGGCCCATATGGAGGCAGAAACTTGAATATACAAAACTTTAAATACAGTGCTGGATATCAATTGATTATCTACTTGACACATTAGTTTTTTTGTTTGTTTGTTTTAATTAAAGACTGTCCTATAACTTTATTACTCCTTATCTATCCAGGAAATACTAACGGTGTAAAAAGCTGTCATTATATTCCTGACCAGAAGATGGCCATATTGTCAAAGTAAAATTTTCGCAGATTCAATACAGTAATGTACATTCTCAGTGTGAATGGGACTGGGACATTTATAGAGTGACAATAATGAAATACTGTTCATCCACCAGCATTTCAACAAATGGGTTATGCGGTGATCTTAGAGCAATACACAGCCTTACAGTGTTTCAACAAAGTATTTTTATTTATTCAGTAACACAAAAGCTGGCCTAGTGAGCACATATAACTTATACTGAGAGTTTCTGACCTTACAGAAAATACTCCTGGAATTTCCAAGAATGAGAGCCTCTTAACTTGCCTGTGAAATGACTGTACAAAAGGAGGTTAATGAGAGAGGTGATACATGTAATCAGGACACAAACTTTGTCATATTAAATATATATATAGAGAGAACATTCCACTTCTTCTACTTTATTATTATTATTATTATTATTATTATTATTATTATTATTATTATTATTATTATTGTTGTTGTTGTTGTTGTTGTTGTTGTTGTTATTGTTGTTATTGTTGTTTATCCAGGTTAGTTACATTAAGATAGAAATCTCTTTTCACATGCAGGCCCTGGCCCTGGAAGCAGCACTGTAGTTACTACAGAATAAATTACAACACAGGACATAGATAATTGTGCTTAACTGCGCTTGCTGGCATGCTGTCTGTTTTCCTCCCAGACATCTAAACTTCACTGAATGATCAGTTCCACAGTGTTTTAATATGTCCATTATTATTCTGCTTTCAAATTTGCTAAAAGCATCAACAGTGACAATGAATTCAGACCTGTTGCCCACACCTCTGAGGCTTATTTTTGCACATCATGAATTATGCTTATCACCACAGGAGTTTTCCTTGTGAGATGACAGATCTATTGAGGATATGGATAAAATAACACTTTATCTAATTCTTCAACATCTGGAGCCTCATATCACCGAATCTTCACAGACTCTGTTGAGAATTGTATACAGATAACCCAGTAAAATGCTGTTCATAGGGTCCTGTTCTGAAATCATCCAAAGCTTTCCTTCACTATTACTGTCTAATAATGCAAACAGCCTCAGGGGATACTTGAAGTGAGTGTGACCAAGGACACTAACATGATCCGATGACTACTTACAGTTACATTTATGGCATTTGGCAGACATCCTTATCCGGAGCAACTTTCCAGATATGCTTTGAAGTCTCTATCAATACATACATCCTGATATTGGTTCACTGGGTCAAGGACTAAGAATACTGTCAGTCTGAAAAATACTGCTGGGGAGTTAATGTAGAAGAAAAGCACACATTCACAATATTTATTTTAAATTGAAGTGCTAATTTAAGTACTTCAGGAAGAGGTAGTCATTAGACATCGTGTGAAGACATCCAGCAACTCTGTTTGGACATCTAGGGGAAATTCATTCCACGAGAAGAGTCTTGATGTGTTTGGTGGGACTAGTCGAGCAGTGCTAGAGGATCAGAAGGTACCTATTACTTCAGTCAGTGCATCAGGAAAAGGCCCACAAAGATAATCTCTATCCCCCTTCACCAAACACCTCCTATTTCAAATCTTTCCTTCTGGTAGAAATGATAAAGGCATTTTGATTTATTAAAATTATCTGCATCTGGACTGCATGTTGCATGTTTGCAATATGTTCCCCACTCAGTTCAATATATTTGCACATATTGATTTACACTGTAATAGTTTGCAGTCGATGTTATACTCCTCCAGCTTGTCAATTGCATCATTTATAGTTGTATATGGCTGTTTAATTAGTACCAGACACACATAAATTACAAGACAGAAGTTTGGGCTCACCCTCAGATTTTTTAAAATATGAATGATACACTGCTTTGTCAAACTTTTTTATAAGACAATATTTGAAATATTTAAATGTTACTGACTGGTTTTGAACTGTAATGTAACAATAAACACTGTAAGTGCAATTTAAAGTTTCGTCAAAATAACCACCCCTTGCCTTTAACACAGCAGCACAGATTCACAACAAGTTATTTCCAAATTGCCTGAAAGAAATTTTTGGAAATACACTTGTGTCCAAACCCTCCCAGCACCATTTCAAGCATGGAATCAGTTCTGTCTCATTTGCTGGATGGTTATTTCGAACTTGTCAGTCCAGCTCATCCCATGCCAACTCAAAGGCTGAATGATCCGGAGACTGGGGAGGCAAGATATAATTCTGAAAACTATTTGCTTTTCTTTAGACTGGATATAATTTTGGCACAGTTTTGAAAAATACTTGGGATCATTATCCGGTTGAAGAATGAAATTTTGTCCAATGATATGTAAAACAGAAGGAATTGTGTGATTTTGAAGAATTGAGTGACATTCTTCTTTTTCATGATCCTTTTAATTTGGAATAGGTGTCAAGATCTTCTTCCCCCAAAATGCCCCCATACCGTCACCAGTCCATATTTCACTGTAGGAACAATGCGTTCTGTGCTTGCCCTTATCCACCTGACATAAACAAAATTATGACTTATCAGTTATGATCCAGTACAACAGAAGATTGAAATGAGGAGCAGACAGTGCAGTAAATCTCTCACAAACTGATCTGGGACAAAGCAGACAGGTGGCCATCGTTTGCTTAAGTAAGACAAAATCAAGAGAGGCCAAGAGCCAATCAAGCTCTGACATTAGTACATAGAATTCCAACACAAAGTGAATGTCAATGCACTAAAGACAGACCTGATATGTCTTCTTCAAAACCAATAGTTTCAGCCTTTGTGGCTAAATAATGTGCTACTGTAAGCTATAAAATATTGAAAACCAAACAATTACATTTGTTTTAAGTATTTCTAATACTTTCTTTCAATAAAAGTTTAGCAAAGTGGTGTATCGTTTATTTATTTATTTATTTGTTTGTTTTTTTAAATCCGAGGGTGGGCCCAAACTTCTGGCTTATACTGAACCTCCAACACTGTGATGTGGCAGTAAAGAATCTTGAGACAAGACTATAAAGAATATACAAACATTTTAAATTTACAGAAAATAGATCACATATAGGACATGCATTTTTATCGACATTATGTAGAAGACTAAAAGGTCTTCTCCTGCATTCAGAAATCAAATTGTTAACCTTTTTGCATTTATTCTTCCAATACAAAATTTGCAATTTGTTACTACAATTAAGGTGAACTTTATTGTAATTATGTAAGCTATAACAAACAAAAAAACATTGCATGTTCCTGTTCTTAATGAAAAATTGTCATTTAAAAAAATGCCTGGAACACAGCCTTACTGACAAAATATTTATTTTGTTTCTGATAAACAAAGACAATAAAAACAAGTGTAGGTTGATTGGGCTTCAAAATATCCTGCAGAAACTGGTCTGCCAGAGGCTACGATGTGTTTTAAGTCATGCTGAATATCTCTGACCTTACCCGTGCTTCAGTATTTGACATCTTGGGCATGAGAACTGGTTGAATGGACAGGTGCCCACTCTCCTACCCATCTGTCCAACACTGAGCTGCCCATTATACCACCTGCTGATTTTAACATTCGGCCTCCTCCCTTCCATCATGTATCTGGCAGCACCATGCTTAGAGTCACTTTCATTTAGGCACGCCCTCTCCTAACGAGTCTATTCATTAACAGCCAGTAGGTGGAGGGAATAAACGACTGGTGGCAAGGAGAAATCGAAACAAATCGGCAGGCCAGATCAATTAGGGCCAATATTTCTGCTCTGCAAATGAATGGATGATTAAAGGCGGATAACAGAATCCATGCTGATTCCTGTTAACTCTAATTCACCGTTCGAAGGATTCTGGCAGTGGGAGTCCAGGTTGGACTCCTATAGTACTTCTAGAGTAATTATACTGGTCTTTATGATGATGCTACAAAATGTCTTTCTTTTACGGTAGCTTTAAAAAATCTGTTACAAGGTTTTTTAAACTGGATTAACTCATTTTTCACTAAAATATTTGCCATACTTTAATATACTATTGAAGGTCAAGGCTACCATATGTACCATAAGATTCTTCCCCTAAGCAAATATTGATATCAAATATTGTCTGGCAATTAGTGTGCCTTGCCTAGTGTACGTCAAGATCTCTGAAATAAGTCACAGCTATTTATTTTATATCACAGCACCATTGAATTCTCAACTCTGATTGGTTAAAGGTGTTAATTAAATTTCTATAACAGCACGCCTCTGACATTAACACTGGCTGTAATTCAGATTACAGGTTCGTATTAATGCACTAATCCAAATACATTATCATTCCTATAGTAACAACTAATTCACAGAAACAAACAGCATAAGCTTAGTATGGATTTTATAATGTGTTGTTATTTAACAAATTTAAATTTAAGAATGGAAAGGTTATGTAACACTTACTATATGGAAGTTTTCCCAGGTATCAGTGCTTTGTAATGGTCACGGTTTCCTCCAAGAACAGAGTACATTCCAATTTCTTGCTAACATGACAATTGCTGTTTTGTTTTGGTTTTATTAAGAGAGAGAAAAAGGGTGAGGTGAGGAAATGACTTTAAACCTGTTGTAAGCACTAACAAGTATTACATAACTTCTTTTGCAACAACATTAAAGTAACAACATTAAATGTTACTATAAAGAAATCCCAACACATCATATCATTAATAATTTGAATTTGTAATTGAGATCAAATTGCTGTGGTATAAGGACAATAAAACACATTAGGATGTGCTGGTATTAGAAAAATCATTCTAATCATTCAATCATCAATCAGCTTCAAGCTTAGCCACATGCTGTTTTAATTTTATTACACATTCCTAATAGTTGCCTAGGAGTTACAAAAGTCCAGTCCTAACCAAATGGAACAAACAAACTGAATTATCGTTTGATTGCTAGAAAAATGTGCACATGGAAATTGATTGCTTGTGCTTGTGTAAAACCTTTACCATTTCAAATGAATAAAGAACAAAATCACCAGGTTTTTTATTATAGATCTTTCTGTGGCCCTGTGGTGGACTGGCGACCTGCCCAGGGTGTACCCCACCTCTCGCCTGAAGATGCTGGGATTGGCTCCAGCTTCCCCGTGACCCAGATGGATAAAGCGGTATAGATAATGGATGGATGGATGGAGATCTTTCTGTTCTCATAATAGAGTAATGCACCAACAACACCATGGCAGAGACCTGAAAGTTCCAACTGTATTAGTGAAAAATATGCTTGTATTGCTCATGATTGTTGATTATGAACTGAATACCAAAAGTGTGCATGTGAACACACATTCAGAGGTATGGACTACAGCCTAAAAGTACTCGTAATGTAATTTTATCACTATATTATCTGTAAATTTAAATGACTGATTGCGTCATTTATGTATGATGCTATAGATTTATTCTTTACAGCTCAATCTTTTTCAAACTATTCTCTATAAGTTCTTTTCTTTGGTCCTCTTGAAATTTACTGAATCAACCTGTTCAGTAACAAAATCTGACAGTAATGCTTAAATGTGTTTTGATCTGTTTTGTGGAGAAAAGCATGTAAACGGGGACCATATGGAGGCAGAAACTTGAATATACAAAACTTTAAATACAGTGCTGGATATCAATTGGTTATCTACTTGACACAGTTTTTTGTTTGTTTGTTTTTAATTAAAGACTGTCCTATCTTTGTGCTGTCCTAACTTTTTTACTCCTTATCTGTCCAGGAAATACTAACAGTATAAAAAGCTGTCTTGTATGTATTGATCATGATTGTTAATTATGAACTATTGGTGGAGATGTCTGTTGGATAATAGTGGTGGAGGACATAACTGAATGATTTGTGTGAAAGAGAAGCCCTATTATTCAAATGTTGGCTCTGGATAATTAACTGGTTAACATACTCCTTGAGTATATGCTTAAAAGAAAACCTTGGCTTCAATAGATGAGAAATTGTTAATATTGTATGGACTTCAATATATTCCTGCTAAAAAAAATTCACAGCATTCTGTCTTCTAAGCTAGCTTGTTATTTAATGTCTGCTAACTCAAATGCATTTATACTTATCTATACTTAGCATGAAACACTGAGAGTGTAACTGTATACCCACTAAATTTAAATTTTTTGTTCAATGAGAAAAGTCAAGAAATTAGGAAAACCCTTTGTAGAGATCATGTATCATGTAATTATCTCATACACTGCATCGGTACCATGAGAAAACCAAGCAAGTCTACTCTCAGTATCAGAATTGCTGGATTCGTGCGTTGGATAGCCATGAGTTTACAGGGTAGATATAAGCCTAACACTTTTTTGCTAGTACTAAAAGGCTTCTGCTGTGAACCACTGAGGTAGTAAGAGTAGTTATCCCCTTCAATGGGCACTGCACTCTTATTTTCTAATAGCTTTAGCAGTCAGTGGCATGGATAATAAGATTGCACTGAACACCACCGTCATGCCTAAATGTGATTTATCCCTTATGGACTCAACTATAAACTCCGACACAGACCAAGCATTGTAAAAGGGCTTAAGAAATGCTCATGATTTAGCCAGGCTTTCAGAAATGAACAGTTGAATATAGCTTGTATTGCAACAAATGCCAAAACAAAACAGGTCCTGATATTGGTTAAAAAGTCAACACATATAAGAGGGTATAATCCTTTTGATCTCTTTCCCTGTATTTCAAACAGTAACTGTCCCTCGGATGACAAATCAGTCATCAAGAAATCATGAAATACAGTGAATCTTGAGGAATTCACAATACCCGAGCAAAAGGCTGAGAAAATGCATGATAATATTTCCTTTCCCCTACTGTCTCACTGTTTATTAAGGGCTAAAAACAAAAAAGGTCAAAATACGGTTACTGTTTATATTGATCGAATTAATTAAAATATAAATATAGATTCCAGCAATGAGATGGGGTAGTGTGGATTTGACCTCTGCTCTCATTCTGGCCTCATAGAGGACGGTGAGGAGCAATACTTGACTGATAAGGAAACAAAAACACTACTCAGTGCTCTTGTGTTCCTTTTGCATACACTGCCAAATGTAATCTTATACCAGAGTTCTGGGTCCGCTTCCAATTATCCACACTGTTGCAATTCAATTAAGTGAAATCAACAAGGTCATTACATTTCTTTTATATAATATGCGATATCATATGTATTGCCAGATGTAAAAGCATATTTGAGTCTCTAAATAGCTGAATGATCCTGAAGTGCGGGTATCTCAGACAGCTAGCATTTACATATTTAACACTGATCTGCTTTACAAGGCACAGAGGGCAATGAGGTTAGAAGGTGGGAACAGTTTAGCTGTCAGCACACTTCAACTGGACTATAGTTCACAGCAACCCCAATCAGGTTAATCAGTGTTTGTTTCCTGTGGAGCTCCAAGTCTGGGTTTACAATGTGGCAATAATTAACAGTGAACACAGGATAGCAGGAGCCTCACACTGCTACGAATATTCCAAATGACTGAGTATTTAAATCAGTGTGTATGTGTGTGTGTGTGTGTGTGTGTGTGTGTGTGAGATCAATATAGTTTATGCTGTGTTTTAGTTTAGCTCTCTGTGTGGGTGAATGGTACATTTATACTAACGTGTAGGAGTATATATAACCATATTGAAAACTATGTTCTCCTGAAAGAGCACTATATACATATACATGTTGTTTTCTTTCACCGGGAGCTTTTTTTTTTAATCCCACCACTTTAATGGCAGAGCCTAAATAGCAGGATTAGCACATGATGCACAATAAGCATCTAGTCTTCATCACTTCTGTGCAAGGTTTGGAGAACAATTACCAGCAATTAAATGACTGCCAGTTATATAAAGAGATAATTATGTCCTTGGTGTATTGCACCAATTAACTACTTTTATTTCAACCTCCAAACTCCCCGATTTGCAATGTGTGGCTCGTTTCAAACAGCTTAGACAACAGGAATTCTTGTACTTGTCTCTTTTTAAATGTAGATAAGGGGATATGATAGCATAGAAACTGAAAAGTGTGCTCTTGTCTGTGAAAGGATTTTGTTGATTTGTTTTAACTATGCCATTTTGGTTTTGTCTAATTATCATGATTATGTTGTCCCAGGAAAATACCGTCAGCGAAGTGACATTTTGAGTCTGACATCTGAATAGATACCTTCATTTTACATACCATGGTTAAGGGCATCTGATCTGATTTTAAATCCATTTCGTTAGGTTTTACATCTCTGTGTTCTTTTTCAGTAGGATTCAGTGTATGTGATTTCCCGTTCTTTCAAAACAGCATGATTGTGAGAGATATGTCAAGTCTGTTTAAGCTGTAAACTGAGATGTGTGCATGCTCCTCAGGAAAAATGATTGTCCCTTTTATTATTTCAATACAAGGCTGACTCAGATTCTACAAAGCTATGATACTTGTCCTAAACCAACTGGATTTAAACTCTTGTAAATGTGTTATTATGTTTAGTAAGCATGAGATGCTTGCATAATGCCATTTCTAGTTTTTGTATGCCTCAAGGGCATAATGGCTAACTCCAAATACCTGTGTACGAATGTAAGTAATGTATTAAACCACAGAGCTCACAGACTCTGTTTCCTCTCTGCCTCAAATCCTTCACTTAATGTAATAGCCACAGCAAAGGCTAGAGAACCTTTCACCTCATTCTTTGCTTCTTTGCCTTTTATTACTCTCCATCTTTTCTTTATTTTTTTTGTGTTTCCTCTTCCCCATACAGTCAGCATGTATGCATGTTGGCAATAACATTTAACTTGAGTTCAAAGTTCAAGCATGGAATGAATCTTAGTTTGTTATTTATTGGTCAGCAATGTAACTTTTAGATTTCATGCGTTTTATCTTCTATTAACTTTATTGTTAAAGCTGAAACTCACCGGAATGGGTTTGTTTGTTTTTTTTGCGCACCCTCTCAACTGTTCCAGGGACTGATCAGAGGCAGTGACGCGTTTGGTCCTTAGCTCTGAAATACAGGGCATGCTGTGACATGCTGTCACCTTGGCAGTCACGCTGCTGGGGTGAGATGCCCGCTGGGCCCGATGGACTCTTCCAGGCTTTGTGCCATGGACTTATGGCAGGTGCATGACACCAGTCTCATGGACAATGACAGGGTCTGTTTCTATAATCCCACTAGAGCCTGACACATGATTTCACGATTTAAATTCCCAGAATTCCCAGACAGTCCAACAGCATGGATGTTTGTAAATTACACAGAAACATTTTTAACATTGAAATCTGATTTCTAACAAACCTGGTCGAAGTTTCTGCAAAGCATCATCAAACGGATCATCACTGATTGAGCGAGCAAGAAACCCACAGTCTCTCCAACAGATATGATCATCTATGCTTTATGACGCTTTTAGGATATTGGCCCTAATTTGTAACACTGTAAACACATTGATATTATTCTTTCATTTGACTACCAAAGTTCTTCATTTCAATGTTTTAATTTAAAGTCTTTTTCCAAAGGCATGCTCCTTTTTTTCTTTCCAGATTAGCACAGCCTACACAGACTATAAACACGCGCTGCACAAGGCATGTAATAAGACAGTAATAAGGCAGACTAAGTTTGCTCTATACATACTCTAGTAAGAGAGCGTTTATTTTTGCAGACGATATGCCCAAAAGATGGCGCTAAAGAAAAGCAATCGTATTCTATGCTGTATGTAAGGTACAAAATAAATCTTCGTGTTTTTATTCTCTCTCTTATGTGTGTATTATATTTTCGATATAATAAAATATCTTTATACTTTATAGGGATTAGATTTGAACGCGCATGAGCCGCAGGGTCCCAGACTGAACTAGTCCATACATTCCCTTTATGAGAATTCAAGCATCTCAATATCAAAATCAATCTAAATCTAAATCTGATCCATGGCAAAAAAAACCCACTTTCTTTTCTGTTTATGTATCCTGGTTTAAAAACTGGCAAAAGTGAGTATGATACTTCAAGTAGAACCGGTTAATTTAGGCCTGCAGAAAGAATTTTAACGAGGAAAAAACACTTCTAAACAAACAAACAAACAAAAAAAACCGTACTGTTGTTACTACAGCAAAAGCAAGATATTATTATTATTATTATTATTATTATTATTATTATTATTATTATTATTATTATTATTGTTGTTGTTGTTGTTGT
>JAQQZR010000035.1:8873342-8887913 GCA_030068235.1 Notoglanidium macrostoma | reverse complement strand
AGAGAGAGAGAGAGAGAGAGAGAGAGAGAGAGAGAGAGAGAGAGAGAGAGAGAGAGAGAGAGAGAGAGACAGACAGAAACAGATTCAGTGAAGAAGCTCCTCTTTGTTGTCATATAACTCGGGACCAGATAAGATGGTCAACCTGTTTACAGCTCTGATTGGAATTACACAAGCAGACACCATCCCCCCTGCTGAGGTCCAAATGAGCAGGTCCAAAGGACAGGGAGAGCGGTTAAACGCTACTGAGGGGGAGCTCATTATCTGTGAATGGGGGTGATTAATGTGCGAAAATGAGGCTCGGCGGGATGTAGCGAGGGGCCACCACTGCCTCTGACCCCCATTCACACCCAGGCATTCACCCAAGTGCTCCATGGGGAGGGAGCATCGCAACAAACACACACATAATGCTGCCTTTTCTGTGTCTGATCTCCTATGTGAGTGTGAGGGACTGAGTTTGTGTCCCACCCATTGTGTGTGTGTGTGTGTGTGTGTGTGTGTGTGTGTGTGTGTGCTGTGCCCACACTGAGGGGTTACATCACTCTGAGAGGAGAGGACAGACAGAGGAGAAAAAGGGGAGGGGGTGGAAGCAGCTGCCAAACAGTATGCAACTCCACCCAGCTCCACTACACTAAAAACAGAATAGCACCACCTATTGGCTGCTTACTGTGAAAAGCAATATTAAGTGATGTTGGGAAAAGTTTTATTTTATGAAATGCTCATGACAAATGTAACACTTAAGTGGAATTCGAATTCTGGATGATGTCAAAAACAAAAAGCTGTCGATTCTCCTCAGACATCTTTCAGCTTACGAGGTATTCAGAGCCTAAAAGTGCACATATGCCGTATTTTAACAAAGTTATTGCAGCATCTAGTATGTGTGGGATAGCAGGCTGGTGAAGAACTGCTAGTATAAATAGTACAAGGGTTTAAAAGGTGGTGGAGAGGAGAAGGAGGAAGCTCTGGCGAGGTTGAAGGTCAAATGATGAGCGAATACAAAGCCATTACAAAGAAAGCACTTAGCTGGGGTCTGTTTGTGTAGGCAGTGCCAGGGTCAAGCACAGCGTGTGACTCACTCATACACACATGCACACATATACACACACCCACACACAAAGACAGTGCCACAGAGACACACTCAAAGACCACTTCCCACTTATATCGAAACACACACACACACACACACACACACACATAAAAAAAAGGAATATGCATGTGAATTCAGCAAACCTCTCCAACTGTCAATATCTCTTTGGGCATCATGCATGCATAATGCAAAGGAACACACAGCCTGTCCATCTCCTTCAGGCACGTACAGCAGTTACTGCAATATACACCCACATATGAAAATCACTGGAATCCACATGTCTGTTTTCTCCAAAAGTCATGAAGTAATAACCATTTGCTTTGGGATGTGGGCTGACCAAGAGCTGTTATCAAAACAGTATCACTGTGCATCCATTTGCATAATAGCAGGTTCACGAGCCTCTGGTTTCTGCAGTAAATGAAAAGTGATTGACAGGGAGGCAACACAGAGGAGGCAATGTGGAGGAGGGAGCCCTCATCATACTTACTCAGCATCAACCCTAGAACTCCATGTATATTAGCACATAGCAGCAATACGACAGGTAGCAGAGGGTACTTGACTTTTACTATAGCTGCACTTTGTATATCTCAGGAATGCAAATCAGTATGGCTTAATAAATAGACGTTCTGTTAGAGCAGCAAAGCAGCGAAAGTTCACATGATCCTAAGTCAGAAAATGAGGCCTAGATGTCATCACAGTCTGTAGCACTGTAAATATAATTATACTGTGTTAACTTCTCCCTTTCTCTCAGTGTGCATGGTCATCACTAATAGCTGTCTCTGGAGGAACCACTGACTAATCGCTAAGTAATCAACAATGTTGTCAGATTGGTCTCCTGCCGCTTCCATGGCAATGTGTCAGACACAACAGGCTACCGAGAGTTTTTGGCTCAGGTTCCAAAAGCCTGTTTCCACTGCACCCAGAAGGCTTTGAAATCACAAAACCAAGAGGCTTTGGATCCAAGCCCATGACTGTGCAGCTAATCCGCTAAATAAGGGACCCCATGCCAGGGGCCAGGGACTAAACATGGAGCCACATGGCACTGTGGTATAATGCACACACAGAATTCACCCAACTGAAGACACAGAAAGAGAGATAATGCCTTTGCACGTAAGTAAAGAGATTATGTACACAGTAGGACAGAGCTGGGATCATGTTAGAGTGCTTACAACTTTCAAACCATGGATGGGTGAAAAACATGTAGATCATCAATCAAAATTTTTTATTCTTACCAAGGATTTTCAACTCGGTATTAATTAAGCGATCCCAATCTAGACTTAATTCATTATTTTACATGAGCCCACAACAAATAAGCCCAAGACTTTCTCAGATTCTTTCACACCACAACTTCTCAACCGCCAGCCTTGGAGAAGCCACTGTCTGGCATAATTTTAAGCTGTCACTGCTTCCAAAGCAAACCGATCTAGCTCACAAAGGGCTCGATCATTATCTGGTGAGATGTATCGGTCGTTGGAGCTTGAAACTGCCAGACAGCGCACCTTCAGTTCCGGAGTAACAGGTAAGTCTAATAAAAAGAGAAAGCATGACTTACATTGACCAAATGTGTTTCAGTATTGCAACCATGCACACCTACACATTACAGATGTAACAGAGTACGAATAAATTATTTGAATTGAAAAGATAATGCATCCCGAACGAATACACATACAGATAAGAAAACTAGGATTTTTTTTTTTTGCCAGCTTCGGGGACTGGATCCCACTAGATAAAACAAAAGAGTTTTTACTTTAATGTTGAGCTTTAAAGAGCAGCTTGCTGAAAGTCATGGGGAGTGATGCCAAGTTTCAACCAAATTCCCACCCCAACTTTACTTCCAAATAGGAAAATCTAGATGCATTTTTCTCCTTTTTTCAGTCTTTTCTGGGTTAACAAGCTAATAGAGGTGATTAACAGTGGACCTAAACACTGCATTGCTGAGCTCCAAAATAAATGTCTACCATATTTTTATACAAGCAAAAAAAAAAAAAAAGCTTTAATTTACTGAAAACTGCTCCATATAGGTCATGCAGACCACATACTGTGCACAGAGCTGCATCTTTCTGTGGTGCTCTCCACAAAAATATTGTAAAATTTGTATGTTCATTGCACATTATATTTTTGTTGCTGTGGTGATTTAATGATCATTTTCTTACCTTATTAAAAATATTATCAGAAAACCATGTGGTAATTATAAGGAAATGGTCCTTGAAGGATCCGTCCTACGTTAACTTTTCTGATCTCTATGGAAAACCAAAAACGAAATCAAAATATTATAAGATGGCTATTGTGGTCAACTGTAGCCTAAATAACTATTTCTTCACTTGGGAAAGACATGGTTTTATTGCTTACCCAGTCACATTAGACAGAAAATAGAAAGCTTTCCAGAAAGGTCCACATCCTGTTGAGGAGCTGAATAGAGTTATGTTCCACAAATTGGTATTTTTTGTTATAATTTGTGAATTTGTTATAAAAATGAATTTTGTGTACTGTTGTTCTCTTGTGTTATCCAATGTTTATGGTGCATAGTCTTAGAGTTAACACAGAAAAATCCTTCTGGTACAGACCATGCCTACTTCTGGTTTAAATCCATCCATCATCAATACCATTTATCTGTTAAAGGGTGCAGGGTAGCTGGAGCCAATCCCAGCTGACTTCAGGCAAGTGGCTCTGGTTTAAATTTGTACACAAAAACTGATACAAATACACATAATAGCATTACGATACACCCCTAACACACATATATTCAACAGCATGAGCATGTATGTTACTTGGAGGTAGGTGAGGCCATACATACAAACAGCAGTACCAAAACCATCATTTCCTGCTTCTTCAAACCTCACTATATTTCTAAAGGAAACATACAGAGTGGCAAGAATGTTTTATCCATTTTATACTTGTGTGCCTGTTCACATTTAGATGTTCTGTACTTTTAATAGAGATTAATAAAAGTGGATCAAAAAATGAACTCTATTACAATTTGAACAAGGATGAAGGAATGTATATATTGATATACGTTGTATTGTAGGTCTAACCTCACCCCCACCACAACATTCACACAAACACATACATGAAGAAAAACATACTTTTCACACAGATCCCAATGCGGCAGTGGTGTGGTGGTGAGTGAGGCTCTAATTGTGTGTGTAATTGCAGTGCGTAGACCCATCACAGGGGCACAGAAAGAGTGTCACTCTGCTTTAAGAGTCAGCTAAGTGCCTCATCCACTAAAAGCATTTTTAATGTCTATGTGCAAGTGCAATGTGATGCACCTGTTTTTTTTCTCCATGGCCCCTATCAAAAACTTGTATGTGTGCTGGCAGAACAAGAACCATTCATGTGTGATGTAAAATTGTATGTTCGTTGTCTGGGTTCTATTTTGACAGCTAAGAGAGTAATGGATCAGTGTCACATTGCTGAACTATGGCTCGGGTGCTCCATACTGCCTCTCCTGTCACCTCTGGTGCGTTTTTCCACCTCTATCTTTTCCTGGATAGCCACTCTCTGTTGCTTGGTCCTGTTGAAGCAGAATAAATGTTACGGAGACAAGGCAATTAGGAGCTCAGTTCAAGCTCCATTAACTTCATCTAGTGCTGCTGCTTTAATGCTCTGCTCATTATGTTTTACTGCAGTAGAACCATCAGGTCACACTCCACAGTTATATTTCCGTCTGAAACCAGGCATAAGTCATTGGCCTCCTTAGATTTCCTACATTCTGACCATGAAATATCTTAAAGCTACACTGAGAGAATTGAGTGGCAGTGCCAGTGCTATGTTTGATAAAATTTTAAAGAAATGTGGTAAAGGGTCGGTTCTTGCTTTTGCAGATTTCAGACTATGACTGTAATTTGTGAATGGGATTTTCCTGAGTATAGTCATATGAAATTTTCAAATGAACAAATACCATGCAAGCAGTAATAATTTCAATAATACCAAACAAATTAAGTTCAGCATTTTTGTGGTTGATATAATTATATTAATGGTAATATCCCATTCATAGACTATAACATACAATGTAGCCAGTGATTAGTGAGTAGGCAAAATGCTAAAATACTGTTTACTCTACCTATACAGACAAGAGGACACTCTGTAGGTGAGTTTCTAAGAGCATGTTATGTGTATGGTAAAGTGGATCACGCAGCAATGATAGCAGTTAATATCAATGGTGGCCATCTAAACAAATTTCTTACTTCATGCTTCATGGTGTTCTAATTGCCTTCTGAACTCTGGATATTTGCTTGTTGCTGAACGGACATTAGGAAACAACGCTCTCTGAGAATGAAATTGGAGCATTCCACTTTTGGATTTGACCCAACGTGTTTAGCAGGTAACTGCCCACTTATCATTACACAGGGGCTGAAGGGGAAAGTAAAACAGAGTGTCAGCAACTCTTCAAAGTCCTTGAAAGTTGGTGAAGCACTCTGAGTGGGAGACAGCATACAATGACAGCTCTTATACCAGGAGTGATGCTCAGTCTGGGTCAAGACTTTAGTGGGGAGTCAAATAACATTTGTATTTACTTTTGTGTTTGTAAGTGTGTCAATTGCGTACACGTGTGCACATACATGTGAGAGTGGGTCAAGCATATTTCACACAATGACACTGTAAAATCAGTTTGTATCCCTAATAACTTTGTTTTAAATGTCCCATTTAGAGAAACCGTGCAGAGTGCATGCAAGCCTTTTAACCCATTCAGCACTCCATGATTAAACGTGTGTTAGAGCAGTAGCTCCTGTGCAGCACAGGATGGTTTAATTCACATATATATATTAAACCATTCACATTTCCATTAACTTACAACTAAGTATAATACTAGTTATGAAGGAAGCTTCGATCAATTTAGGGGCAATATATGCCCCCTAAATGGGAAAAAAACCAGGCTATCCTCTAATTTCATATCCAAAGCTAGCTAACCTCAGGGCTGCCATGAAAAATTGTGTTTTAAGAAAAGAAAAGGAGGATAAGAACCCACAGAACTGCAGGACAAAAGAGAATTATGCACGTTTTAAAGACGCTGATACCCGCCTTAGACAGGTGCTGGTGGAGGGGGGACTGGAGAAAGGAAAGAGAACAAAATAGAGAGACAGACAGAGAAAGAGCGTGTGAGAGAACTGCTGATCCACTGCAGCCATAGAGCTGGAGGGGGCAGGTGGTTGCTATGGAAATGCCACTGGGTTTGCCCAAGGGCGATAAGTCTGCATGAATCAGAGGAAGGTTAAGGAGAGAAGAAAGAGAAAGAAGAGGAAAAAAAGAAGTAGAAAGAGAGAAAGGAAAAGAAGAGCAGATGAATGACAGCCTCACTCTGCCTGCCAAGGTTTTTAATATGCACTTTGTGAAATCACCCTTAAATTAGAAGATGCTTTAATATATTTACTGGATTTGGCTTTATTAATATAAATGTTTGTTTTTTGTTGTGAAGGGAATAAAACAAACAAGACACAATCAAGTACCTTTTCCAACACTGACAGCCCATTGAGAAAATAATACATAGTAGATCAAGTCACACCAGCATAATTTACTATTAATAACAGGTACAGCTGTTCTATTCCAAAATACACATTTACATTAAGCAATGTGAGGACACCAAATATGACCTGATTTACTGAAACAATGTGAAATCTCAAATGGATATTCTTTGGGACTTGGAGATCATTGGAATGGTGTCAGTGTCATAACAGAGATGATGCAGTATCTATGGTGTTTTTCAGCTATCAGCAGTGGTGGACTAAAGGTACATTGGGTACACAGAAAACCATGGCCAGGTGGTTTCTGACAGCCACGTTGGAATGAAGAGCGAGGGATGCAAGGAGAAAAAAAACAGAGATGGATTGAATCTCAAGCGGTTCGCTCAGTGGATGAAAGTGTAATTTATTACAGGCTACTCAAGGGAGACCGAATATTCTTCCCCGGCATTTTTCCCATCGTCTGGTGTCTGTCGAGATGAGGGATGGGGATGTATTAGTGCAAGTCGCACTCTGGGTATTCCTGAAAGACTGCAAAGCACTGCCTTGTAAGAGCAGAACCAACTTCTGCTGAGGTCACATGGGTCAAAATAGCTTCTAAAGTCTGCTCAAATATCTATCAATTTACTCATCTTTTTCATCAGTGTTGTAGCTGAATGGTTTTTCATCTGTCTCATAGATGACAATGTCTTTATTGAAGCCCTAGAGTGGAAAAATACCTGGTGGATTTGTTGCCGTTTATCCTTTTCTTACTACAAAGTAAGACAAAAGGTAAGACTTTCTGTCTTTTTTGATAAATATGAAGCTAATCAGTTCTCTAAATTTCCTAAATACCTTTTAAATTCTTGAGAACTGGCTACATATTAAGAATATTCGGTTGTCTGAAGAATTTTTCACAGCCAGAAACAGATGGTGTATGGCATCTATGTACACTGAGAAATATTCATCACACCAGCTAAAGACCTTCCTAGCCATGTCTCTTAATATCTGCAGGCATCTGAGGTATAAGCGCCTCGGCTAACAATTCATCTCCAGCATCAGTCTAGCACTGGCTTCCCAAAGCTGGTGGAATGACCTCCACCAAGGGAGTTCTCATTTAACCACAGTGTTTCAGAGAAAACCATCAATAAACAGCGGCGAGGCTCCCGCTAGACAAACCAGCGCTGATGGATGAGAGCCTGCACTTAATTGCTCGGCAAATTAAAAGCTCACCATACTGACAACGAAGTGAGGTGGCGATATTTAAAAACTCATTAAGCATGGATGTTTCATTAGGTAAGAGTCAAGGAGAGCTAGCATATCAGAAAGATAAAGAACTCCAGGAAGCATTTGGTCCAGAAAGACTGACGATATGTTAGAAGGAAAGCAGTCATAGGTGCTGTCTGTGCTTAGTCTCTTAAAGGTAATTATTATTTCTTTCAGGCTAAAAACTACTCCTGCTTCATCTCTTGCACAGTATATATACTGTTCTGTTTGGGGTTTTTTTTTTACCATCTAGGCAAGGTTTTTAATATAGAACAGATATCAGATCATACCTAGTATTGATCCAGTACTGACATCCTCTTAATAACCAAGCTGACTTTCGACAAGCTTTTGTTTCTAATTTATAAGAAATATCAGAGGCATGATGCTAGCAGGCTTTAACTTAATGCGTGTCCTGTATTTGTTCAGGATCTGCGCTCTCACAGAACATAGCGCATATTTTTCACATGTCACCGTACAGTTTTCACACGTGATTATGTAAATAATATTTGATCAGGTGAAAAAAATATGAAAGCGGATTTCACCTTGGTATGCCCTGAAATAGCACATGTGAACTCATGTGAGAAAGTTACATGTTAAAAAGGAAACCACATGCACAACATGCGAAACATTAACGTGAAAATAAATTGTGAGAACTGATGTATGAAATAAAAACATATGCACTACATGTAAAAATGTATTACGTGTGAACCATAAACATCATGTGTAAATTTCACATGGGAAAAATTTGTTTATCGACTTGTGAAGTTTCTGTACATCAGCATTACACATATTCATAGCAAAAAAAAGAAGAAGAAGACGCAGCTTGAGTCTGTAGTTCAATTCTTACTGTCTGTGTAGACTTTCTGTGCATGTTCTTCCTGTGCCCACCTGGATTTGATCCAACTTCTTCACAAAAGCATGCAGGTAGGTGTATAGGCCTCACTAAAATGCCCCATGGTGTAAATAAGTGTGGGAATGGATGTGTACAGTGTTCTCAGGATAAGCTCCAGATCTGCAACCCTAACAAGGATAAAGCGCTTACTGAAGACGCATGAATGTATGATACTGATATATCAAAATGCCAATACCAATCCAGCAGTACATCCCTAGGAAAAACCTTTGATTAACACATCATTGGTTCCTCTTTGTCAGTTAACACCACTCGTGAGTAGCGTGAAGCTCTACAATAGCTTGCTCATATGAACATATCTTTCTCTGCCATTTCTAAATATTGAGCATCAATGCTATTCAAAATACCCCAAATTAGTTTTTTTCTGCTCTTTCACGCCAGGAATATTTTCTTGTTGGCTTCCTTGTGTAATGCTACTGTATATCATCTAGGATGGAACTGGTCAGAAACGTGAATGAATATTCTCTTGTCCTATACATGGAAAGTAGGGCACAAAACAAACCACTGGCCAAGACACTGCAAAGTACCGATCCCAGCCTCCACATCCCAACACAGCCTCTCCTGAGACTTCACCAATTAAGATTGCTCCATGAGCACAGAAAGATCTGCTGACATGCTGTCATGTAGATTGAGAGACTGAGTCATTACTGGGAAGCAGTGTTCTTGACTGCAGACAGTAGCAAGAGTGGCTTTAATTGGCAGAGCTTTTGTTTGGGAGCCATCGCTGCACCACTTTCTTAAGGTTAGGACTGCGGGGATTTGCTCTTTATGCAAATGGTTCCCCAAATACACTCACGGGTACAATGAAGACTCAAAAAGCCTTCCCTCCTGTCTCACTCCCTCTTTCATATTCATACCTACACAAAGAATTACAGTAGTGTCTGTACATCTATTTGTCTGGACCTCTTAAAATTAGTGCGACTTCACTGCTTTTTTTCTGACCCGTGGTAAATGAAAGCTATTTACATTAAAGGCTAAAATACTGACATCAATTATTTAACAGCCTCTCACACAGAGTGCAAAATGATAGCACACTTATGAGACAAAATATTATTATATCAAATGAGACTAACATTTAACATTTACATTATATAACGAGCCATCTGAGTGTCTACATTGCTGCAGAACAGAATCAAGCTCATGGCACTGGACCAACAGAATCAAGCCTGAAGGCACTGGACCATGCTGTATGGACAGTGTTTCAGAAACAGTTACACATATGAAAAGAGGCATGTGCTTGCCTTTTGTTCCTCCAGATTGGTGGTGCAATATGATTCAAACAGACCCAGTATGCTGGAAACTGCAGAAAAATATGGGAACGTGAGAAAGAAAATCTAAATAAATGGAACAGGAATGCATGATGCAGGGCTTCGCTTCACAGGAAAGAGGTGTCTTTGATCATTTCTACAATGTTATTCTAAATGTTTTATTCTTTCATAGAGAGGATCATGTGAATTCTGCTAAAGACACAAATACATATTATCCGCTTTCTCAGCATGATAGGGGAAATCAGTGCCATATAAATTCCAATATCAACATTTGTTTTAGCTCTATTTAAAAGAGATGGAGGAAATAAGGGAAATATTGTATATTCTTTCGTTTCCGCATAAAGCTAACCTTCCTCCACGAGCAGCCGTAGACTACCTCACAGCAATATTTGCTTTAGATCTATCCACAGTAGGCACCAGCAGTGTGCTTGTCAGGCCTTTGAACGCTCCGGTGCAAAATCTCTCTGATCAAATGGGGAGCCATGAAGTAGTGCAGTCATGTCTCCCAGCAAGTGAATACAACTGAAGAACTACTGACTGTCTCTAAACTGAAGGGCAGCTACAAACACATCCCACTGACAGACTGCACACACTGCAATTACTGAGCGCTAGTCACCTGCTGTAACTGCTCCAGTGTTTGACTGCATAAGATTTGCACACAAACAACCTGCAAGGATTTGTTATCCTAGTAAAAGAAAATGGCAAGAATTGACCTGCATGAAATTGGGATAGAGGAAAGACGAGACACTTTCATTTCCCAAGAAAACATTTTCATCTTGTAGAACAGAAGACATGCTGCTTTAGGGGAGATGGACCACTAAAATTATGTTAGAAAAGCAGACATGAATTGGTCAAAAGGTCTACCATATCTACGCAAAACAGACCAGGCACTGCAGGCAGACAGATCATTTTAGGTTATTTTAAGAATAACAATTTAAAAAAATGTTCTGCAAAGTCAACATCGTACTTCGTACCTCATATGCAGAAGCTGCAAAAGAAATGGTGAACCTTCTTTTTTGATTCATGGAATTAAAGAATTATTAACTTTCCCTTTTTGTAATTCTTCTCGTCCAGAAAAGTTCTGTGCTGAAAAATTAGGATGAAATTATCAATAAATGTCTCTTGCACATCTCTTAACTTTTTGGCTTGTGGAAAAGCAGAGATGCAGAAAAGAACTTATGAAAAGACAGAGCTGAATTTGCCTTGTTTTATTTTTCATTCAATTTACCCCTATTTACCATGATATTGACTGAAAATTATGAATACCAATTCAGAATACGCTATTACAGACTTTCACTTCCTTCTCACCACTCTCACTGTAATGCTCTGACACCACCATTTACCTCAGCAAAGAATGTGACACAAGCAAGCAACAATCTTAAATAAAGTACCCTGCTCTGTTCTAAATATTATCACATGCTCTAAATACTTGAATAATTAAAGCTTTCACAGTTTCAAAGCTTCGTTTTTTTTTCAGCTTGCGGCTTGTCACAGCCTATATTTAGAGTTTTACCACATGTGGACAGTTAATTCACACATATGCTGGTTTTCTTTTCTCTGCACTGTAGAAAAATCAACAGGTTCAATTTGTGAACTATTTGTCTTTTAAATTTTTTTTTATTTGTCTTTTAATTGCAAGTGGGACTGAGGATAAAAAAAATGATAAATAGAAGTACACCAAAAATGGACTGCTTTAAACATGTCTGCATTTACACTGTCTCACTATTTAACTCACATTAGATTGGGACTCGGTAAATCTGTTACATAAAAACAGAAAGATGCCGGGGGGGGAACGTGGGCAGGAAATTCCACAGGTGCAGCACACAGAGAGGAGAACACAACTGCTGCCCTGTACCCCAAAATCCTCAGCCTGCCAACTCAAACAGCTTCATGCTGGAAGGAAATGACTGGCTGAATAGAAAACAGAAATTAATCTCCTTGGCATAAATGGACACTCTAAAAAATAATTCATTGGAACTACTTTAAAAATGAGGCAACAAATTACAGGGATGGTTTAAGGTAATCTGAATTTAAATGTGCTATTTCCAGACTAAGACAATTAGATTAAGTACTAGCAACATGATTTTCTTCAATCTTAGGAAAGTAAATTAAGTTAGTAGTCCATGCTAATTTTCAAGATTGGATTCAAATCCTAATATATTAATCACTGGCAAAGGTGTCACTACTATATGTGTTAGGTTTGTTTACACATTTTGAATTAGATTTTGTTTTGTAGTTTCAAAATAGTGTATTTTTGGATTTTTCCCAATGTGTCAAGCTAGCATACAAATTTTCATTATGAAACATTTGTAAAAACTCATCAGCAGACACAAGAAGAATAATGTGCTAGTTGCTCAGTGAATGAATCTCTATCCATTCCATGATGTGTGAGAATCTGAAAAATGCAAATTATCAGTGAGGTGTTTTCTTTTGAACTCAATGAATGTAATTGCTATGCTTAATTTACTTCATTTTTAAATGTATAGATCATATTTACATGACAGGATTTCTACATGAAGTCTCGAGAGTCTAATGAAATATAGCTCAATGACCGAGGAAATAATATACAGTATATCCAACCCAAAAACTGCTATAATCTCTTAACTTCCTGTCTCTGTGTATGACAATACAATCCAAAATTGGTATAGGCATTATTGAAGGGTTATAGCTTTGATAATTTATTTAGGTTGACAATATTTTGTGCTCTGTAAGGTCCAGTATCATTTTTAAATAATTTCCAAACAGTAGTAGTAGTTTAAGCTTGCTGTCAGTGACACCAAGAACACCAACTACTTGACAGAAATATCTCCGAAGCATCAACAACACTTTCTAATCATTCTGTATTATTGGCTGTGCTTTATTGTGTGCTCAGTTAGTTGCTCTTCATATTGGAAACTGTGAGAAAGGAATGTATTTTAATGCGAGCCATGCCACATATTAAATATGTAGTGTATATTGTATATGTGTACTACATGTATAATATATGAGCTTGTTCAGTAATGCTGTGCCTCAGTTCTCACACACCGTATCCATCCTCCATTTAACTTGCTCTTTCTAATTGTGTTCTCCAGGCACTTAAGATAAGATCAGAAAAGCAAATCAAAGCCACTTTCTTTATCGTAAGAATAGAACGATGCTGCAGGGAGACACTGTCCTTTCTCCATAACTTTGGGTTTGTTTTCTTGTTGTCTGTGTGAGTTAAAAAGCTAGGTTAAATTAATACACAAGCACAATACATATTACAACCAAATTGATGTTTATGCATAACGTACCGTCCTCTGTCAATTTTTACAGAACCTTTTTACAGTATTCACTACACTTTCAAAAGCAATTGTTTTAAAATGATCAATTTCACAATATGCCTTCCAATTAATTCTGGTCCCCAGGTACAAATACTGGAATTTGCTACTCAGACTCAGAATTTTCACCAACACAAACATAGCCACTAAAGTGTTCATTCAAGTTGGTCAATGTGGACTTTCTTTTCCTCACTCATAGTATGAACTTCGATGAATGCAGGTGCTGATTATTATTTAGCTTATTTGTATGTATTATTTAAGACCATCAATCAATATGTGTTAATGTTACTTTTGGTGCATTTTGGATTATGGTTTGTCCATTTTAAATAATGTTTGCTCAAATTAAATAAATGATGTCACTTAAGGGGACTTTAATGTAAATGTTACCTAACAAGTTGAGAAACTGAGTTAACTAAAGAGATAAATTGGTCGTTACCCTGATTTATCCATTCCACTGCATGCTTTTTTGGTTTGGCAGAACTTGTCTGCAAATTCTTCTCCACATTTCTAAAATGATTGTAACATTAATTATTAATATTTATATTAGGTAAATATTGATCTAGGTTTTATTAGATGCGAATAAGTTATCCTGTATGATGGAGTGGGTTTAATCATGTTATAGGCTGATGAATTGTGAATTGCACGAAGTATCTAGTTAACTACTAGCAGAAAGCAATATGTTTTTAGAAATCGACATCAATATTAGCTGCTAGTTTGAAACCTATGACTGAATAATAACAGCATTTAAATAGTAATTGTGTACACATATTGTGACTTGAGAATATCAAGCTAGCTTGTGACAGCTAGATGACTATCCATTACTGAATATTGCAGTGGAGTGACTGGGGTAGTTGCTAACTAGCATTAATAGAACAGTTTGCTACATTCCATCACAAACAACAGAACAAGAGTAAGTTAAAAGAATGACCTGCTTGCTATTAGCCTAGCTCACATAACCATGGTCATTAGCTTTCACTGCATGGATAGCATGAGTCAGACATCATTTTAGTCAAATCTAAGTTGGAGATGTAGAATACTGTTACACTTGCATGACTGTTATAAGGTCACATATAAATGTACTGATTTTATTAATAATATAATAGATAGTTAATAGTTTTATCATGTTTATTTTATTATAACATGATTGTGAAGACATATAGGACTTTCTTTTGAATATTATAAAATATTATAATATACAGTGCATCCGGAAAGTATTCACACCGCATCAGTTTTTCCACATTTTGTTACAGCCTTATTCCAAAATGGATTAAATTCATTTTTTTCCTCAGAATTCTACACACAACAC